>JAGFNQ010000759.1:0-196649 GCA_024364735.1 Boesenbergia rotunda
GTTCTCTCCCTTTGTTGTGGCCGGCCAAGCAAAGAGGGTGGAGACCCTCTTTGGCCGGCCCATCCAAGCCACCCCAATGAATTAAACTCATTTAATTCATCTATTAAGTCTTCAAAAGACTTAGCCATTTTACGCTTCCGATGCGTCTCTGAAAAATTCAGATTCGACTTATCGTTTGGCTCAACCAAACTAATCTCTCTTGATTGGAAAATCCAATTTTCAACTCGTTTTAAATCCCTCGGATTACTCGTAGTGCGTGTGACTAAATAGGCTTTCGATTTATGTTGGCCGTCTATAATTAACCAATTATAGAACGATCATGAGTGGCACCTAGTAGTACATCATGATCCCCAATTAATCGAAAGATCAACGTTGACCTCAGAAACAATTCTGAAACCCTTCAGCAGCTTTAATGAATCGTGCCCCATTTCCTTCACCATCTTATACCCACACTTGGTTCAGGACATGGTTTATAGGTCAGTCCCCACTAGGCTGACTACGTCACACCTAGCCCAAGTAACTTTTCTCGTCTACGGATTCTAATTACTTCATGTATTTAAGAGATTCATACCTCTGAACATGTCATGCTCTGGTCAGAGGCTCCGAGTAACAATCCGACGATAGGCCTCGGGTATACATCTCCTCGCAAGGAGTGGCGAATCCTTTGTAGGCTGTTCAAATATCTTCGGGCACTTCGGCTTATACCCAATCATCCTGGGTCCACACCTCCTTAGAGATGCTTGCTTAAGATGTCAAAGTATAAGTCTCCATGACCAAGATGACTTGAACACCGCAAGTCAAAGGAACATCGCACTTAAGCTGCAGTAAGAACTTCACTGACATGTCTATATATAGACTACCATATGAAGTTTTACAGCCAGTCACTCCAATGAACTAGTTCCCTTAACTAGCATTCATGTTTATCTCCGGACATCTCAATGTCACCAGCCAGTGAGAATCAGCTGATTAGAGAATAACCCATGCTAGTCTCAACAGAATTGATAGTGTCCGTATTTATCAATTCATCGACTAGGGACAATTTCAATACTTCACAATTGCACATGTAGAGATAATCACTAGTTGTGAATTCATCACAAATTCTCTCATGCTGTGAATTGTATTGCGGACATTCAGTAAATGAGTTTAAGATCTCAATCAAATACACAAACATGTATACTCAAATAGTGAATATTCATTTATTAAAATAAATGATTACAATCATAAGGCGATTGCCTTAGGACACTTCTCTCATATCACTAACAAACTCCCACTTGGCCTAATGCCAATCGCTACGGTACCCAATACCACAGGCTCTAACATGACCCTCAAACTTGCTTTGAGGCAAGGCCTTAGTTAAAGGATCCGCTAAATTCCTTTCAGTGGGAATTTTCTCAATTTGTATATCATTCCTACTTATAATCTCTCTGATCAGATGATAGCGGCGAAGCACATGTTTGGATCGCTGATGAGACCTTGGTTCCTTTGCTTGTGCAATAGCTCCATTGTTGTCGCAGTAAACCGGTATTGCTTCATCAATGGTTGGAACCACACCAAGTTCTGAGACAAACTTCTTGATCCAGACTGCTTCCTTTGCTGCTTCCGAAGCTGCAATATATTCCGCTTCCGTGGTAGAATCCGCTACAGTGTCTTGCTTGGAACTTTTCCAACTTATTGCGCCTCCATTCAAAATAAATACGTATCCGGACTGAGATTTGGAGTCATCCTTATCTGTCTGGAAACTGGCATCTGTATACCCACGTATTACCATATCACCTTCTCCATATATTAGGAACACATCCTTAGTTCTTCTTAAGTACTTGAGGATTGTCTTGACAGCCGCCCAATGATCCATTCCTGGATCAGACTGGTATCTGCTTGTGACGCTCAGAGCATACGATACATCGGGCCTAGTACATAACATAGCATACATGATAGATCCTATCGCGGATGCATAAGGAATCTTATTCATGCAAATCCTCTCGTCTTCTGTGCGCGGACACATAGACTTCGAAAGGTTGATCCCATGCCTGATGGGAAGGTAACCTTTCTTGGATTCCGACATGCTAAACCTTTTTAGCACTCGGTCTATATATGTAGACTGCGAAAGACCAAGCAACCGTTTTGATCTATCTCTATAGATTCTAATCCCAAGGATATAGGTTGCTTCTCCCAGGTCTTTCATGGAGAAAGTTTTGGACAACCAAATTTTGACTGACTGTAAGACTGATATATCGTTTCCTATAAGTAATATGTCATCGACATACAACACTAGGAATACGACTGCACTCCCACTAACCTTCTTGTACACACAAGGTTCGTCAGGATTTTGTGAGAAATCAAACTCTTTGATTGTCTCATCAAAACGGATGTTCCAGCTCCTGGATGCTTGCTTTAGTCCATATATGGATCGTCGAAGCTTGCATACTTTGGTTTTATCAACCGATGTGAAACCTTCAGGTTGTATCATGTATACATCCTCAAGCAGGTTTCCATTAAGGAAAGCTGTTTTCACATCCATTTGCCATATCTCATAATCATAATGAGCTGCTATGGCCAGGAGCATCCGAATGGATTTAAGCATAGCTACTGGCGAATAGGTTTCGTCATAATCAATTCCTTGTTTCTGACGATATCCTTTTGCCACTAATCTAGCCTTAAAGGTAACAACATTACCTTCCATGTCGGTTTTCTTCTTGAAAACCCACTTGCACCCTATGGGCTTAATCCCTTCAGGCGGGTTAACCAAGTCCCATACTTGATTTTCGTACATGGAATCCATTTCCGACTTCATGGCTTCAAGCCATTTATCCCTTTCTGAATTTATCAGAACATCTTCATAACTGATAGGTTCGTCATTGTTAACGAGTAACACGTCGTTCGATTCACTTATGAGAAATCCGTATCTCTCTGGAATATTGCGTGTCCTATCCGACCTACGAAGAAGTGGTGTTGTTTTAGGTTCAACTGATAGCTCATCATTATGAGTTATTGGTTGTGGGTCTAGACTAGGTGTCTCTGTAATGTCTATTGGAGTTTCTTGAACTTCTTCAAGTTCAATACTACTCCCACTGTTTTCTTGTAAAAGAAATTCTTTTTCCAGAAATACAGCATGCCTTGAAACAAACACCTTTTGTTCCAAGGGATGATAGAATTGGTAACCCTTCGTTTCCTTAGGGTATCCAATAAATAGACATTTATCAGACTTAGCATCCAATTTGTCTGATACAGTCCGCTTTACATAAGCAGGACAACCCCATATCTTAAGGTGAGTTAAATGAGGTTTCTTACTATTCCACGTCTCATATGGAGTAGTAGAGACCACCTTGGTCGGGACTCTGTTTAGCAAGTAAACAGCTGTCTTAAGCGCATAGCCCCAAAAGGATTTTGGAAGAGTTGCATGATTCATCATAGATCTAACCATGTCCATCAAGGTTCGGTTACGCCTCTCAGATACACCATTATGCTGTGGTGTATATGGCGGAGTCCATTGAGACAATATCCCATTGTCCCTAAGATAATCTTGAAACTCTTGACTCAAGTATTCACCACCCCGATCGGATCGAAGTATCTTAATACTTTTGCCAAGCTGTTTCTCTACTTCACTTCTGAACTCTTTGAATTTCTCAAAAGCTTCAGATTTGTGTTTCATTAAGAACACATACCCGAATCGTGAGTGATCATCGATAAAGGTAATGAAGTAGCTATAGCCTCCTTGTGCAAGAGTTGACATTGGTCCACATACATCAGTATGTATTAGACCAAGCAATTCTCCCACTGGTTTACCTTTTCCGGAAAAGGGTAATTTGGTCATCTTGCCTTTTAAGCATGATTCGCATGTATCAAATGAACCGGGTTCAAATGATTCCAGAATTCCACATCGGTGTAATTTGGTCATGCGTTTCTTACTTACATGGCCAAGACGACAATGCCACGTATAGGAGTCTATTTGATTATCTATTCGAGCACGTTTGTTGCTAACTTCGATATTGAAAACGTCACCGGATAAATCTAACGTGTAGATACCATTGTATAAAGTTCCGGTCCCATAAAGAACACCATTTAAAGTTATGTAACAGCAATTGTTACTAAAAGTTAAATGATAACCCTTTTCATTCAAGCATGAAATAGATACAATGTTCTTTATTAACGAAGGAACAAAATAACAATTATCCAATTCTAAGACAAGTCCAGTAGGGAGCTTTAGCAAATATGTTCCGATGGCAACAGCAGCAATCTTTGCTCCATTTCCAACTCGCAAATTCGCTTCTCCCTTGACGAGTCTTCTTCTATTCCTTAGCCCCTGTATGTCATTACATATATGTGAGCTACACCCAGTATCAAGTACCCAGGTGGACGAGGAAATAGAGTGACATTCAATAACGAAGATACCTGAAGAGGATGGGGCATCGGATGCCTTCTTCTTCAAGGACTCAAGATAAACCTTGCAGTTTCTTCGCCAGTGACCCTCCTTGCCGCAGTGATGGCAAGTGCCTTTTGGTGCCTTTTCAGTCTTTTTGGCCTTTTTCTTCTTTCCCTTATTCTGTTCTTTGGGCTTCCTCTTAGAGCCTTTCTTTGAGGAACCAACTAACAGTACCGTCTTCTGATCCTGCTTTACAGAAGGCTCTACAGTCTTCAGCAGGTTGAGCAACTCAGGAATGGTAGTCTCCAGCTTGTTCATCCGATAGTTCATCACAAATTGTGAGTAACTCTTGGGCAAACAATGCAGAATTAAGTCAATACTTAGTTCGTGATCCATTGCAAATCCGAGTGTGCCTAGTCGCTCAATGTACCCCAACATCTTTAACACAAACTGTGAGACAGAAGTGCCTTCCTGCATCTTAGAGGTGAAGAGGAGTCTTGAGACCTCGAACCTTTCGGATCTAGCCTGCTCGTCAAACAGCTCATGAAGATGGAAGATGATGGTATGAGCATCCATATGCTCATGCTGCTTTTGCAGCTCAGGTACCATAGCGGCCAGCATGATGCAACTCGCAAGTTCAGAATCGGCCACATGTTTCTGATAGGCCACTAACTGGTCTGGAGTTGCATCTTCTGGAGGATGGTTGGGAAGTTGTTCTTCAAGGACATAAGCAAGCTTTTCTGCCTTGAGGACTATCCTCAGGTTTCGAAGCCAGTCCATGAAGTTTGGCCCAGTCAGCTTATTGGTGTCCAAAATGGAACGCAAATTCAGAGAAGACATGATCAAGTGATTATCCTAGAAATACAAATTGAGCTTATGTGAGAAGAATGATAAAGAATGCATCAATATACATTAATTAAATCCTATTTATTTTTCGAATTGAATAACCCTTTTTATCAATTCGGGAGATCGTAGGAACATCTCCAAATAGGTTGATATCCAACCATAGATAAGAACAACCATGGCTGTAGTCCATCAAGTTATTCTTAGCTATGAAGGTAGGTAATTATACCGATTACATATTACACATATGTAACTATCACATTATGCTATCAACTAATTGAATGTTTGCATAAATCATTGGGTTGTTAACTCATTAACAAGTATGCAACAATATACATAGCACCCAACTGCACCTCTCTTTACATCGACCTTGGCTGTGGCACAACAAATCGATGCTCCAAGCTTAAGGCTGACCCATTAATCAAGAAATGGTTTTAATATGGTTGGAGCTCATTCAACCGTCTAGTCAGGCTTGGATGTGTCCAACAACCAAAACTAAGGATTGACCTCTGACTCCAACTATATTAATCATAAACTAATTCCATGGTTTGAATATGTTGAGGTTCAAGCCGGGCATGGATGTGTCCATCAACCCAAACGAGAAACAAAACTCCGGTTCTAACCATATTAATGGAAGGTGTTGGCCTTAATATTTTGTAAGGGGTTTTGGGTCTCATCCTTTTCCTTTTAAGCACATTCATGACATATAATTATGTCATGTTCTAACGATTTCCTTAATAAAGTATGTATGTGACTTAATTTGTCAAGTCTCATTAATTGAATTAGGAACCGGATTTCCTAATTCTAATTTCATACTTTATTCAAGGAATTGTTTTGGGAAACAATTTCCTAAATTGTCATAATCAATTTCGGAAATAATATGTTTAAGACTTTGATTTCTCTAAATCAAATCTTATTAAATTAAGAGACAGATTCCCTTAATTCAACCACATATTATTTTCATGAAAATCTTATTTAAGGAAATAAACTCTATAGGAAACAATTTTTCCTAATTAATTTTGGAGACAACAATATGTAAGAGCATTACCTCATAAATCAAATAAGGAAATTATCGTTTGAGAATCACCTCAAAAAATTTCAAGATTTGATCACATATTTTATTTATGGATAATTAATTACAACAAATTATTTACTTTGGGTGGCTCCCCGAGGCACTCCCCAAAGAAAAGAAATTTGTTGTAAATCTAATTTGGCCTGCTCCCGAGGCATAACCAAATTAAACTTGACAATTAAAGAACTTGTTAATAATATAATTTGGATGGCTCCCCGAGGCCTACCCAAATTAATTTTAACAATTCATATTCAAAATAGGAAATTAAATTACAACAACTAACTTTAATTTGGGTGGCTCCCCGAGGCACTCCCCAAAGTAAAGAATTTTGTTAATAATTTAAAAACCAATTTGAATTTAATTGTCAATTAATGTTTCCATAAAATGTCTAGACTTTCATGAAAAGAAAGTGCCCAAAATTACGAGCTTTCCATAAATGGAAAGTTTCCAAAAATAAAAGGTTTTCAGAATAATTGTAAGTTTCTGGTACAAAGAAAACTTACGTATTTCCAAAATTGGAAATTTCAAAATAGGAAATTTCCAAAATTGGAAAGTTTCCAAAAATGGAAAGCTTTCACAATTATCATAAAATTTCAGAAACAGAGATATTTCAAAAGTTTGCGAAATTTCATGAGGATTTCCAAACTTTGAAATTCCTAAATCGAAATTTACCATAATTGGAAAGTTTCCATAATTAGAAAATTTTCCAAAATTGAGATCATGACAAAGTTTTTCGCAAAACAATTATATGATTATGTCGAACACTAACCGGTTCTGATACCATTGTTGGGACCGGGTGCATGTTGACATGGATGCGGATTCGTAATTTTAAAATTAATTACGTGCAGCGGAAGGTTTAGCATAAATAATTTCTCAAATTATTTAACCACACATCTAAGCATGCAACCTTATCTTGTGTAGACATGATCATATATTTAAAATTTTGCAGAAACGTAAACTAATTTACGTATTACCTCGCGTAACTCGAAGGAAGGGACGAGATCCAACCGTAAGCGTCCCTTGGAAGCTCCGCCTCTATTCGCGTCCACGCCGAGTTTTTTCGGGATGACTTCGCAAAGCCACGAGTCTCGTGTCGATGAGAACTACTAGATCCTCCAAAGACACGACAAGAATATCAAGAGAGAAGTTGGAAGACTAACCACCAAGCGAAGAACGGAATCAAGATTCCGGAAAGAAGGAAGGAGTTGCGCCCACTTCTTCTCCTTGCGGCAGCAGCTTGGTGGCCGGAGGTGGTTGGTCGCCGGAGCTTGGATGCCGGAGAAGGAGGCCGGTGGTGGCAGTAGCTCACGGCAGCAGGGACCCTTCTTTTGGCCGGCGGCACAAGAGAAGGGAGAGGGGCGGAGAGAAGGAGAGGGAGAGAGCTTATGCCTTGATCTCTTGGATTGATTTCCAAGCCTTGCCTTGGGTCCTTTATATAGTGGTCTCTCAACCGCCAAGTCTCCTTTTTCTTATGGAATAAATTTTCATAAGAAATTTATCATATAAATTTTCTTATCATGGAAAATCAATCCATGATTGATTTTATAAAATAAAATAAACCAATCCATGGTTCATTTTAATTTCCATGAAAAATAAATTTCTTTATATATAAATTTCTTTATCATGGTAAATCAATCCATGATTGATTTTATAAAATAAAATAAACCAATCCATGGTTCATTTTAATTTCCATGAAAAATAAACCAAACCTCAGTTTATTATATAAAAATTTATATCATCCATAATTTTATAAAACAAACCACAATTGGTTTATTTTATAAATTGAACCAAACAATTTGGTTCTCTCCCTTTGTTGTGGTCGGCCAAGCAAAGAGGGTGGAGACCCTCTTTGGCCGGCCCATCCAAGCCACGCCCCAATGAATTAAACTCATTTAATTAATCTATTAAGTCTTCAAAAGACTTAGCCATTTTACGCTTCCGATGCGTCTCTTAATAATTCAGATTCGACTTATCGTACGGCTCAACCAAACCTAATCTCTCTTGATTGGAAAATCCAATTTTCAACTCGTTTTAAATCCCTCAGATTACTCGTAGTGTGTGTGACTAAATAGACTTTCGATTAATGTTGGCCGTCTATAATTAACCAATTATAGAACGATCATGAGTGGCACCTAGTAGTACATCATGATCCCAATTAATCAAAAGATCAACGGTTGACCTCTGAAACAATTCTGAAACCCTTCAGCAGCTTTAATGAATCGTGCCTCATTCCCTTCACCATCTTATACCCACTTGGTTCAGGACATGGTGTATATGTGTCAGTCCCCACTAGGCTGACTACGTCACACCTAGCCCAAGTAATGTTTTCTCGTCTTACGGATTCTAATTACTCTCATGTATTTAAAAGATTCATACTCTGAACATGTCATGCTCTGGCCAGAGGCTCTGAGTAACAATCCGACGATAGGCCTCGGGTATACATCTCCTCGCAAGGAGTGGTGAATCATTTGTAGGCTGTTCAAACATCTTCGGGCACTTCGGTTTATACCCAATCATCCTGGGTCCACACCTCCTTAGAGATGCTTGCTTAAGATGTCAAAGTATAAGTCTCCATGACCAAGATGACTTGAACACCGCAAGTCAAAGGAACATCGCACTTAAGCTGCAGTAAGAACTTCATTGACATGTCTATATGTAGACTACCATATGAAGTTTTACAGCCAGTCACTTCAATGAACTAGTTCCCTTAACTAGCATTCATGTTTATTTCCGGACATCTCAATGTCACCAGCCAGTGAGAATCAACTGATTAGAGAATAACCCATGCTAGTCTCAACAGAATTGATAGTGTCCGTATTTGTCAATTCATCGACTAGGGACAATTTTAATACTTCACAATTGCACATGTAGAGATAATCACTAGTTGTGAATTCATCACAAATTCTCTCATGCCGTGAATTGTATTACGGACATTCAGTAAATGAGTTTAAGATCTCAATCAAATACACAAACATGTATACTCAAATAGTGAATATTCATTTATTAAAATAAATAATTACAATCATAAGGCGATTACCTTAGGACACTTCTCTGATATCACGAACAATGCTTGCTTAAGATGTCAAAGTTAAGTCTCCATGACCAAGATGACTTGAACACTGCAAGTCAAAGGAACATCGCACTTAAGCTGCAGTATGAACTTCACTGACATATCTATATGTAGACTACCATATGAAGTTTTACAACCAGTTACTCCAATGAACTAGTTCCCTTAACTAGCATTCATGTTTATCTCCGGACATCTCAATGTCACCAGCCAGTGAGAATCAGCTGATTAGAGAATAACCCATGCTAGTCTCAACAGAATTGATAGTGTCCGTATTTATCAATTCATCGACTAGGGACAATTTCAATACTTCACAATTGCACATGTAGAGATAATCACTAGTTGTGAATTCATCACAAATTTTCTCATGCTGTGAATTGTATTACGGACATTCAGTAAATGAGTTTAAGATCTCAATCAAATACTTAAACATGTATACTCAAATAGTGAATATTCATTTATTAAAATAAATGATTACAATCATAAGGCGATTGCCTTAGGACATTTTTCTCATATCACTAACACCTAGGGCCTGGTATGAACGCTTATCAACCTACCTAATTTCAAAAGAATTTAAACAAGGACAAATTGACTCAATCCTATTTATTAAGACCTTAGGTAAAGAAATCTTTATCGGCCAAATCTACGTCGATGACATAATCTTTGGGTCCACCAACATAAATTTCTTAAAAGAATTTGTTAAAATAATGGAAAATGAATTTGAAATGAGCTTAGTTGGTGAACTGAACTTCTTTCTAGGGTTACAAATTAAACAAACTAGGGATGGAAACTATGTCCATCAATCCAAATATGCTATGGAGTTAATAAAGAAATTCAAAATGGACAACTCCAAAAGCATAAGTACCCCCATGGCCACAAATGTAAAAATAGATAGTGACCCTGATGGTGAACCAGTAGACCTTAAACTTTATAGGAGTATGATTGGAAGTCTACTATACGTTACAGTCAGCAGACCTGACATCATTTTTGCCGTAGGAATGTGTGCTAGATACCAAACTTATGCTAAGGAAACACATTTAGTAGCCCTAAAAAGAATACTTAGATACATTAAGGGCACCCTAAATGTAGGGATTTGGTATCCTATGACCTCAACTTTTGACTTGTCAGGATACTCAGATTCTGACTATGCTGGTTGTAATCTAGATAGAAAAAGTACAAGTGGAAGCTGCCAACTTTTAGGAAATAGTCTAGTGAGTTAGTGAGCAGAAAACAACACTGTGCAGCTCTATCCACAACTGAAGCTGAGTATGTTGCTTTAGGAGAGAGTGTAGCACAACTCTTATGGATGATGCACACTCTTAAAGACTTCCAGCTTAACTATACTCAAACTCAGGTCTACATTGATAATATAAGCTCAATTAATTTAACTAAGAATTCAATCCAACACTCCAGAACTAAACACATAGAAGTTAAACACCACTTTGTAAGAGATCACGTAGCCAGGGGTGAAATAGTCCTTAAGCATATAGACTCAAAATCTAACCTAGTTGATATATTCACCAAACCCTTACCTGAGTCTGAGTTCAGCTCACTAAGAAGGCAGTTAGGGCTATGCTTGGTAGAATAGGTTTACTCTACTTCTGTGTTTCTTTTAAAACTATTCTATTACTCATCAGTTTCTACTTAATTTGAAATTTTTTATTTTTTAAAAAAAACAATTTTTCGACTTAGTTTTTTTTTTTGAAAAAATTACCCCTCAAAACTAGGGCTTTTTTTGCAAATGGACTTAGCCTAGGGCCTAATCCTAGAACTGCATGCACCTATAGATCTAAAAGCCAGCATCTCACAAGCACCTTAGGGTACTTTTGATTGATAACCTAGAATGGGTTGAGATGCTTAGGTCGTTGCCTTAATTCAAGATGCTTTAAGTCAGTGCATCTGCAGTAATTGGGGCACTAAATACAAAATTAAACAGTAATCAGGTTAAGTGTCAAGCTTAGAAAATCTAACTTGAACAAAACACTTAACTTGACTAACCCTAGCGAAAACTACTGTTTATAACAGTTAGTAAGTAGCTAATTGGGTTAGACAGGACCCAAGAGAGATAATTCAAATTGATTTGGTCCAATTTATGCATTGAATTGGTTCAGTACAACACATTACTTCTTTTGCTATATTCTTTTGCTATTTCTTTCTATATTGTTTTTCTATATGGTTTTTTTTGATATATGGCAAAGGGGGAGAGATTGGAAAGGAGAGAAGGTTTAAATTTTTTTTTTAAAATCTTATTTCAAAAAGTTGCTTTCAAAATTGCTTCTAAGTACTTGACTTAGGCTATTTTTCTAAATTATTTCTAAGTACTTGACTTAAGTTAATTTTTAAAATTACTTAAGTTGCTTTTTAAAATTTTTCTAAATACTTATCTTTCTCTAATAGAAAATTTCTAAGTTTAATTTCAAAATTTTCTTGAAAACTTCTTTTTTTTCTAAGTATTAAAAACTTCAGAAGAAGTTTAGAAAATTTTTCTAAAGTGCGGAAACTAAAGTATTGACTTAAAAATTTTCTAAGTGTAAATTCTCTAAGTACAAATTTTTCAAGTGCCCAACTCAAAAATTATTTTTGGAAAATAAGTTCTAACTTACATTGTTTTCCAACCCAATATTTTTTTGGAAAATGTTTTCTAACTTCCATTTTTTTTGGAAAAGATTCTAAGTGTTGAAAAATAATTTCCCTTTTAGACATAGAAATTTTTTTCAAACCCCGCAAACCGTTGAAAAATCTAGGGGGAGATTCCTTCCAGGGGGAGGAAATGAAATTCGAATTTTTTTCCGATTTTTGTTTAAACTTAACTTTTTGAACTGGGTTGTCATAAATCAAAAAGGGAGAGATTGTTGGTGCAGGAAGCACCTAAGTCGAACCTGGGTTTTGATATTGGCAAAGGGTTCAAAAGTTAAGATGTTATTGTGATCTAATGTGCTCACTGAGTGTGCAGAACGAAGTCCTGGCGAAGGGCTGCTGGGCACCTAGCGAAGGACTGCTAGGCATCGAAACCCAAAGACCTGGCGAAGGATTGCTGGGCACCTGGCGAAGGATCGCTATGAGTCTAAGACCTGGCGAAGGACTGCTAGGCACCTGGCGAAGGACTGCTTGGTACCAAAGACCTGGCGAAGGGCTGCGAGGCACCTGGCTAAGGACTGCTGGGCAAAAGTCCAACCGGAGGAGCCGATTGGAAAAAGGTAAACTCTCCTGAGAGGAGTAGGTGAGGACGCGTTCCCCGTCGAGGGAACAGTAGGCGTCGGTTCGACCTAGGGTTCCATTTGGGAGACCCAAAGTCAGAACCAAGACAGCTACGACTGTAAAAACTAATGTATATTCTTGCCTTGTTTGTTGTGGAACTAACCTTGGATGCAGGGACCAAAGGAACGTGTTTCTGCAGCTCAGAACGCCCTAAAGGAGAGGGGCAGCAGCTGGGCTAGGCGCCCGGGAGGTCCCTGGCGCCCAAGGTCAAAGCCAAACAACCAATTGAGCAAGAATCACTTCGGAAGCTTACTGGGCCAGGCGCCCCCAAGCTCCCGGGCGCCCTGGATGCCTCGGGCGCCCTAGGTCCAAGCCAACAAGCAATCGAAGCTGAGAAGCCAGGAGACCATTTCAACTGGGGCACCCCCAGTGTCCCGGGCGCCCCCGTCAGCTCCGAGCCCGATTCTGGAGGGATATGCGCTGACCGAGCTTCGGATGAGAGTTCTCGGATCCGAAGGCACGTGTCAGGCGCCCCTAGTGTCCCGAGCACCCCCAGGAGTGCTATATAAGGGGCTCGACCCCTAAGGCTTCACAATCAATCTTTCCAACGCTTCTATGCTCTTCGACTCAAGCGCTCTGCTCCGGAAACCTCCGATCTCGAGATTCTAAGCGCCAACAACGACCCTCTGCACCGAAGTACGATCCACACCGGGCGTCGGTAACGAAGAGTATAATTGTTTTCTTTTCTGCACCATTACTGTACAAATCTTTGTAAAAACTTGCGCGATTATAGAATTGCCCGCAGTAAACGGTCAAGGATCGTGGGCCTTGGAGTAGGAGCCGACTGCGACTCTGAACCAAGTAAAAATCCTTGTGTTCATGTCTGTTTTGTTTTAATTTTCCGCTGCGCATTCTCTTTTCTAATCCGAAACGTTTTCACGATATTCACCCCCCCCCCCCCTCTATCGTGTTTTCTCGATCCAACATCGATGACATAATTTGTGGCTCCAACAACAAGGGCTATTTGAGTGAGTTTATTGGACACATGGAGAGTGAATTTGAGATGAGTCTAGTGGGAGAATTGACTTTCTTTCTTGGACTTGAAATCAAACAAACTCGAGACGGAATCCATGTGCACCAATCAAAATACACTCAAGAGATGCTCAAGAAATTTAATGTGAGTGACTATAAAGAGGTAACCACTCCCATGGCGACAAACACAAGATTAGACAATGATGAGAGTGGGAAGCCCGTTGATCTAACCCAATATCGGAGTATGATAGGTAGTTTGCTATACCTCACAGCTAGTCGCTCTGATATTCTTTTTGCTGTGGGTATGTGCTGTTGGGTTCTCCCAGCACAAAACAATAAAAAAACGCAGCAGAAACAAGAACCCACGAGCGATCCATGCGAAAGAAAACTCGTACAAAGCTATCTATCTAATAGATTTATCTATTGTTTATACCTTTGAAGTGTGCCCTTCGGTTATCCCGCTCGTCCAAGATGCGCCGGATCTCTTGCACGTTCAAACGTCCGTGCCTCTATTCGTATCCACACGGACACAATCTCTCAACTTCGGGAGAACTACCTTAGTTGTGCTAGCAACTTGAGGTAGCTCGAAAACACCAAGAACCTTACAGTAAGGTTTCGGCCAAGAGTGGAGGAGAGGAAGAAGAGAGGAAGGGAAGGGGAAAAGCTAAGGCAAGAAGAAGACCTCATCCAAAGTCACAAGGCCCTCTTTTATAATCATCCCATGAATATGAAGAGGTTTGTGTCTCTTTGGCTTCCCAATAAAGAGCACATCTTTTTATGTGGCTCTTTATCATTTCCCATGCAAGAAAAGAATCTTTTCATCCAATGAAGAGAGACTTTTCTCTTTCCTTCATGCAACTCCGACCGGGCCTCTCGGGCTTCCGACTCGGTCTCCCGACCAAGTCTCCCAAGTGACGAGCTCCCGACCCAGTCTGCCGAGCTCCGACCAAGTCTTCCGAGTGCCGACCTAGTCTGCCGAGTTCCGACTCGGTCCGCCGAGCTCCGACTCGGCCCGCCGAGCTCCAACTCGGCCCGCCGAGCTCCGACTCGGCCCACCGAGCTCCGACTCAGCCTCTCGAGTTCCAACTCGGCCCGCCGAGCTCCGACTCGGCCTCTCGAGTTTCCAACTCGAGACCCCCCCGAACTGACCTCCCGAGTTCCTAACTCGGGCTTAAGTCTCCCGAGTTCCCAACTCGGGCTCAGATCTGCCGAACAGATTTCCTGAAGCATTGTGTCCTTTGTGTGTGACCCAATAGGTTCTCGTGACGTTGGCAATGCGCCTAAACACTTTAGACACATAAGCAATGAGCGGTATCTAGCAATGCATCATTGCTACCCAAGTAACAAGAAAAGTCGAGATCCGACTAAACCTCCGTGACTATCATAGTGTATGACCTTGTCCTTCTATCCTTGATATCTAGATTGACCAATGAGGCATAGACCGTGTCATCCTCAATCAATCTTATGTTTCTTGATCCCCGAGTAGACTCACTCAAACAAATGAGCTCAATATCTCATACTGACTCATTTGAGCATGGCCATGCGTTTCAATAGTCCTACTCGATCAAGGGGCCTACAGATATCACTCCCGTCATATGGGAGGGATAGATCCCATCTATATCACTCACATCCCTCCGTATAATTCATTATATACCCAGTGATCGCCTTTATAGTCCACCCTGTTACGGGTGACGTTTGACGATACCAAAGTACATAACTCCTTATGTAGGGAACCGTAGTGACTTCAGGTCTAAGGACTATTCATACCAATAGTCACATGAGAAAGTCTATGACACTCATATGACAATCTATGAAACTTTCTCATGGCGGGTCATTCAGTACACATTCTCCAATGTATACCCATGTGTCAACTTGATATCACATATCCATGACTTGTGAGCTCAAGTCATCAGTTGACCTACATGCTAGTCTCCATGCATTAATATTGTCCCTGAATATTAATGCTTGACTAGGAATAATTTAGTGAAGTGTTCTCTACATTATCTCACTATCGATTCAACCAATCGATATAATGTAGATAAGAACCTACTTACACAAGGACATTATTATACTTAGTTATTCGGCACAGAATACAAAGTAAGTATAATAACCAAACATGCCTTTATTAGTAATAGAATATGATACAAAATGTCCCTAGTCAATCATCACATAATTGACTCTAGGGCTCCTACTAACATGTGCGCTAGATATCAAGTCTGTGCCAAGGAATCTCACTTGATTGCCGTTAAAAGAATTTTGAGATACTTTAAGGGCACAATTGGAGTCGGTCTTTAGTACCCCCGTACTGAGTCATTTGACTTAATTGGCTACACCGATTCCGACTATGCTAGGTGCAAGTTGGATCGGAAGAGCACAAGTGGGGGTTGCCAATTCTTAGGATCATCGTTAGTGAGTTGGTCAAGTCAGAAGCAACATTGTGTTGCTCTCTCCACGACCGAGGTAGAATACATCGCCATGGGAGAGAGTGTATCACAATTGTTGTGGATGATTCACACACTAGAGGACTATGGATTATCCTACAAGGGTGTGCGAGTGTTGTGTGACAACATAAGCACAATAAACCTAACAAAGAATCCAGTCCATCATTCAAGGACCAAGCACATTGAAGTGCGTCACCACTTCATTAGGGATCATGTTGCCAGAGGAGATATTGTACTCTTGCATATGGAGTCAAAATCGAACCTAGCAGACATTTTCACTAAACCACTCCTCGAAAATGAATTTAGTTTCTTAAGGAGGGAGTTAGGAATGTGCCGTACTTCATAGGATTGAAAAGAAAAAAATCCCCTTCATGATCATTTCAAATTGTTGGGCAATAATTATTGGGCAGCTTGGGGACATCTCACACAAACTATAAGGTTTAACAAAATATTTTTGTTTGCTAGAAATGGGGTGAGATGCTAGGATCAACCTAATTACTCAAAATGTTCATGCATCCCTTAAGCAATTAGGTTGACGAGACAAAAATCAATAAGTTGACCAAGTATGGGGAAAACCAATGCATAATACATGTGTCTTTGGTTCCATGATCATACTTGGACATTCCAATCAAAGAAACTTGATTGGAATTTTGTTGTTGATACAAACTTGC
This sequence comes from Boesenbergia rotunda, assembly GCA_024364735.1. Classification (NCBI taxonomy): domain Eukaryota; kingdom Viridiplantae; phylum Streptophyta; class Magnoliopsida; order Zingiberales; family Zingiberaceae; genus Boesenbergia; species Boesenbergia rotunda. The sequence goes on from JAGFNQ010000759.1 coordinate 16,685, forward strand.
TTTCATGTGTTTGATTATTCTAAGTGAAGTAGATTTCAAATTGGTTGGAGAAATTGATTTGTTAAATCCATAAGGACTCTTGATTATTGTTAAGGGATCAACTCTAGTCGAGAGAACACCTCCGGGGTCAATAAACTTACATCTGAGCGTATCAGAATTTGAAAGGAGGGCTGAAACTACTATTTTTGAAACGTATCAGAAAGTTTCTGATATCTGATCGGTCCATCGACTGATCAGGAGTTGGCTGATCGGTCCACGGACCGATCAGTGAGCTCACAGATGTCTGTTCGATTCTGTTCGGTCCCTGATCGATCCGCAGACCGATCAGGGACCTCCCTGTCACCGGACCGATCAGGAGTTGGCTTGATCGGTCATGGTGACCGATCAAGAAATTCTGCGAGAAATCCTTCTGTCTTCGACCTGATCGATCCACCGACGGATCAGATGTTGCCTGATCGGTCCACAGACTGATCAGTGGGTTCACAGAACCTTCTGTTCGATCCCTGATCGATCCACAGACCGATCAGGGACATCCCTAATCGGTCATCGGACCGATCAGAACGCAGCCAGACTGATCAGGAGGTTCCCTGATCGGTCTGGGTACCCCTAGATCGAACGGTGGATCCGATCTACCGCATTACCTTCGGTTGGTGGATCGGTCCACCAACCTATTAACTTCATCTACTGCTTACATTCCCAACTCTAGCCGCCCGAATCTCATTCATCTTCTTCTTCATGTGAACCCTGTGAAGTTTTTCCGAGCCCCTTGTGGGTTCTCTGTGAGACACGCCTGACCTGCGCAAGCCTTCTCCTTAAGCCCGAGCTCTCTGCTGTTGCGATCGCGAGTTGCTGAGTTGCGATCTGCGCAAATCTGCTCTTTGTGAAGCACCTGTTGTCTTCCCAAACCGCTCAATCATCTTCATGGCACCTAAGTAAGCTACTCATGTAGTTTTTCTTTACTGGTTATCTCATAACTTATGATTTTTGTGCTAACAATAGAGTTTCATGACCTGTGCTCATTGTGTTGTGCCCTCTCAACTTCAATCCGAATCAACTCTGTTTTGTGCCCTCCATTTCTGTCTATTCTGTGCCATGATCATCAACTTGTGCCGTGACCTTACCCTCCAATGTTCAATTTACTTACTCTTAACCCAAATTTTGTGTCGTGACCCACATTTGATTGATTCCATCCATGTGCCGTGACCCAATACTTCCCACATTTAGAAAATCTACCAAGGGGAAGACACCTGCCGAAGGTTCCTCAAGGACCAAAGCCCCCTCATCCTCTTCCAGACCTCAACCTTCCTCTAACTCATTATTTCCTAATGCACATCTCGAACAGACTTTCCAACATCGTACCTTCAAACTCCTCCCCTGTCGATCTGTAGACAGAGCATTTGTATATGAACATTGTCCCTTAGTGCAAGAGATTATAGAGTATTATGAACTGGAATCAATACTGTTTCTTGAGCGGGAAATCAATATTGATTTGGTGTCAGAATTCTATAACAACCTTGTGAGTGACGGTGGTACGGGGTTTACCACCCGGGTCACCCGAACCAATCTCAATTTTAGTTATCCCATTTTCTCTGAGTATCTAGCATGTTGACGATCGAGTAATATCTTTCCATTCTACCCTTGTCTTCCAGAGCCTCTGACAGCTCCTTTCGATGAGGTCACTCCTGATTCTATCTACGAGTACTTTTTCGGCCACCCCAGGCCGGATGGTCTCGATGAGATTGCCAATGACTTTCCCACTTTTGCTGCTCTTCGATTATCCCCAGCTGATTATATCCTCTTTAAGATTATTACCAACTGTCTTCTACCAATTACTTTAAAACCTCTAGCCGAGATTCTCCCTTGCCATTGTGTGATGCTCTACGAGATGCATCGGTAGCTCAATATTGACATCATGATGGCCATCTATTTTTCCATTATCACCTATAGTCAGATCGAGCGTCGTACAGTCTATATGCCTTTCGGACACATTATTACTGACTGGCTCCAGACAGTCGGTATAGATGTGTCCAAAGGCAGGACTATGCCAATGGTTTGGCAAGACTGCAAACTTGGGAAACGTGCGTTTGCCAAGTCGGACATTATTGTTGGACCACAGGGCCTTCAGTGGAAGGATGGGAGGGGTTTAGGGGAGTTACCACGGGCGTCACACATATAGGTTCCAGCGGCACCAGTTGGACATTATGAGGCGCCCGCAGCAGCTGAGAACGAGTATGGGGCGGCCCCTGATCTCCGATGGCAGATCGCGGAGCTGGAGCAGACTATGCAGAATGAGTTTCATGTGTCAGCGCTCTGGCGGCAGGAGATCAGCTCCGAGGTTTCTCAGATGCGTACCAGTCAGGAGGCATTTCAGATTGAGATTCGATCCGAGATCTCTGGATTGCGTGCCGGTCAGGAGGCGTTTCAGTCTGCCATGCATACCCAGCAGGAGGCGATGTTTGCTGAGTGGCGTACCTGGATGGTTGGTCATCAGCCACAGCAGACCTTTCCGGGTTTTCAGCCATTTAGCAGCACTGCTCCGGGGAGCTTCCTATTGGATCGGAGAAAACGATAGAGGGGGGGTGAATATCGTTAAAAATTTTCGGACAGTTAAAGAATATACGCAGCGGAAAAAGATAGAGCACACGAGAACACAATTCATTTTTTTACTTGGTTCGGAGTCGCGGTCGGCTCCTACTCCAAGGCCCACGGTCCTTGACTGTTTACTTTGGGCAATTCTATATTCGATAAAGTTTTTACAAGATGATAGTATAGATATAGAATTTGAAATTTAAATCACAACACTTTCATAAATTGAAATTATACCAACGCCCGAGGTGGATCGAATTTCGGAGTAGAGGATCGTCGGCGGTGCTAAAATCTTAAAATCGTACTTTGCCGGAGCGCAGCACTTGAGCGAAAGTGTTTGGAGCGTTGGAAGTAATTGATGTAGAAGCCTTGGGGGTGAACCCCCTTTTATAGTGCCCATACGGGCGCCTGTGACGATGGGGGCACCTAACACGTGGCTTTCCCTGCGCAAATCCTTATCCGCAGGCTCGGTCAGCGCTTATCCACCTCCTCTTGGGCGCCTGAGCTGATGGGGGCGCCCGTGACCTCACGGGCGCCTGATCCGCCTTGGTCCAGAGGCTTCGCAGCTGTGTTTGGGAGTTTGTCTTCACACTTGGGCGCCCGTATCCATACGGGCGCCTGAGCCCATTCGGGCGCTTGTGTCCATCCGGGCGCCTAGGCTCAGTGAAGCACCTCACTTGCAGACGACCAGTCCTTTGACCCTGCAACTCAGGTTAGTCCCAAAACATAACACGCATTAGTTAGAGCCATAGCTATCTTGGTTCTGACTTGGGTCTCCCAAATGGAACCCTAGGTCGAACCGATGCCTACTGTTCCCTCGATGGGGAACGCGTCCTCACCTACTCCTCTCAGGAGAGTTTACCTTTTGCCAGCCGGCTCCTCCGGTTAGACTTTTGCGCAATCTACCTGACCAGGTCTTCGTGCCCAACTTCCGGTCAGATCTTCGTGCCCAACTTCCGTCAGGTCTTCGGTGCCCAACCCTTGCCAGGACATCTTGACTAGTCCTCGACCGGGACTTCTTAGCCCGACTTCCGGTCAGGTCTTCTTGCCCAGTCCTTGACCAGGACTTCTTTGCCCAGCCCTTTGCCAGGACTTCTTGCCTAGTGTACCTAGGACTTCTTCCTGCACACTCAGTGAACATATTAGATCACAATAACACCTTAACTTCTGAACCCTTTGCCATTATCAAAACCCAGGTTTGACTTAGGTGCTGCCTGCACCAACAATCTCTCCCTTTTTGATTTATGGCAACACGGTTCAAAAAGTTAAGTTTAAAGATACAGGTAATGTAAGAGATTTTTAATTTCCTCCCCCTGAGGAAATTCTCCCCCTTCTTTTTCAAAAATACGTGGGGTTTTTGAAAATATTTCTAAGTCCTTGTCTATCCACAAAATGAAAAGATTTTTCAGGTTTTCAACACTTAGAAAATTTTCAAAAGGATTTTCAAGTTAGATACTTAGAAAATTTTCAAAACAATTTTGAGTTGAGCACTTAGAAAATTTTCAAACAATTTGAAGTTAGAAATTTTCCAAAACAATTTTGAAGTTTTAAGTACTTAGAAATTTTTCCAAACCAATTTTGAAGTTTAAGTACTTAGAAATTTTTCCAAACCAATTTTGAAGTTTAAGTACTTAGAAAATTTCCAAACAATTTGAGTTAGTACTTAGAAAATTTTCCAAAACAATTTCGTTGCTTTACTTTTTGAAAAAGGAGATAAAAGTTTTTAAAAATTAATTTTAAGAATTTAAATTTAAAAAACCTCTTTTCTCTCCTTTCCAATCTCTCCCCCTTTGCCATATATCAAAAAAAATTGTAGCAAAAAATGAGTAAGGAAAGTAAAGTACTGTATTGAACCAATTCTAAGCATAAACTGGACCAAATCAATTTAAATTCTTCTCTTACGAGTCCTGTCTAACCCAGTTAGTTACTTACTAATTGTTATTAAACAGTAGCTTTTGCTAGGGTTAGTCAAGTTAAGTGATTTGATCAAGTTAGATTTTCTAAGCTTGACACTTAACCTGATTACTGTTCAATTGGTATTTATTGCCCCAATTACTGCAGATGCACTGACTTAAAACATCTTGAATCAAGGCATAGACCTAAGCATCTCAACCCAGTCTAGGTTGTCAATCAAAAGTACCCTAAGGTGCTTTGAGATGCTGCTTCTAGATCTATAGGTGCATGCAGTTCTAGGGTTAGGGCCTAAGCTAAGTCCATTTGGGAAAAAATCCTAGTTTTGAAGGGGGTAGGTTTTTGAAAAAAACTAAGTCGAAAATCATTTTAAATTTCAAGATAAAAATGATTTTTCAAATATATTAAATAACAAATAAGAAATAAAACAGTTTTTGAAAAGAAACATAAGTAGAGCAGTCCTATTCTACTAAGCATAAAGTATGTGATTTAGCATACTAATTAAAATGACATAATACTAATAACTCATCAACTAAACAAGTAAACCTGATAGATGCATAAGAGTTACCTGGTCAACAGTAGGACCAGTAGAGTCAAACCATAGTCAAATACATGTCAACCCTACTCAGTAGGGGTAGTCAAATAGTCAATAGTACAGTGAGATGGCTGAAAATATCAATCTGAACTAAGAAGAAGGGCCAGGAGGATCAGATGAGCCAGGCTGCCAAGATTGGAACAACGACATCATTTCATTATATCGTGCGTCGTTAGTCTCTCGATCGGCTCTGAGGGTATTCATATACTCCATGTAATGGGCCTCATTTGCCTCCATATACTCTGCGTGATGGGCCTCCATTTCCTCCCTGAGGCTGTGCACCTCCGTCCACAATAGTGTAATGCGCTGATCGGTGGTCAGTGGTGGAGGCTCCTGTAGGTGCTCGTTGATCTCGGCTGCGAGATTGGCTACGTCTACCTCCACCTCCTCGTCGGAGTCATCCTGTAGGCTAGCTCTCTCTCGTCTCCATGATATGACCCCCATGACCGAAACATCTATCCCCGCTAAAGAGAAGTTTCTAAACCCTATCTCATCGAACTCAGTCATATAGATAATCTCCCCGGCAGTGATATCACGACCATGGTGGTGAAAAAGGGCGGTGATGACATGGCAGTAAGGCATACGTACTCGATCGTGAGTAGATACGCTCGATGCGTAAATGATGGTGTGGAATATGTGGAGGCCTATGTCGATATCTAACTGATGAATCATGGCGTAGAGTAAAAAGGTGTGAAACGGTTGCATGGTCGTGACATCTCGGGTGGTAAGTGGGAGTACACAATGAACTATCTCGGTAAAGGGCATAATCCTAGACTCGGAGGTCAACGGATTGAAATCGCTGTGCTAACGGGTTTCGCACATCTCCAAAAAAATAGGAGTAAAGAGTGTCTAGAGTAATGTGCAAATTGGGTCGGAGAAATGGTTAGGGGAGTGCCTTGTACTGTGGTAGAGTAGAGTAGGTTATCAATCTTGACTAGATTATTGTAAAATTCTGCACACAGGGTCTAGTTCATAGGATGTGTGCAGAAGAATAGATGATCTAGTTGATAGAAGTTGATTGCATCCATGGCTAAGGGACAAGATTGAGTAACGAATTGCCTATTTAGGAAGCTAGTCTTAATAGACTTATAGGTTGTTTGGGCAAACTTGTTGAATAATTCTAAGTTGGGGAACCTTGGGTCAGGGCTAGGTTTGGCCACGGGGTTAGGTTGAGAGACGCGATGTTTTCTAAATATGTAAAAGAAAATGGTGCATTTGATAAGCGAAATAAAAGGAATGAAAATTGCTTTAAAAAGTGCATAATAAGATTGATACTGGGGCGGCATTTTTGAAGTAGAGCGTTTGAAGACGAGGAATGAGCGTCCGGGCGCCTTGGGAAGAAGAGAAGTGGAGGGTTTTGGTTTTGGTGTGGGGGAAGAAGGAGCCATGCTCCTTATATACTGTCATGCGGGCGCCCGTGAAGGGCCGGGCGCCCGAGTTCATTGGGGAGACCATAAGGTCTCGGGCGCCCGAGTCAGCTGGCAGCTTTTTGGCAGACTTGACTGCCTTGGATGAAGACAAAGATTTTGGCGCTCGATAGGTCACGGGCGCCCGGGTTAGGTGGGTAGGGGTTTACAGCTTTTGCTGTCTTGGTCGAAGAGAAAGTCAGGCGCCCGACAGGTCACGGGCGCCCGATTGACCAGGTTTGACTATTGACCAGTTTGACCATTTGACCAGGTTTGACTATTTTGACCCATTTTGACTCTTTTGACCAAACAATAATTAAATCAATTAAACTCTTAATTGCATGATTCAAGGTTTTTACTTGAAAAAAATACAAAAACCAGATGAATTTGAGTTACGTTAGGCCCTAACCATCTCACCCGGTCTATAGTTATCAATCATATTAACCTTATGGGGTTTTGAGACAGTTTTGAATAGAAATAAAGATTTTATTTTGAAATCATGATTAATTTTGAAAAGCTGAATCAATTTTAAAAACCAATTAAGTTTTAAGTTTATTTTGAAAAATGGTTGAATCTAAGATTAATTAAAATTTGTGTTAGATTCAAATCTGACAATAGTAAAGTGAATTTGATTTTCAATAATTGGCTTCCAGGTCTTGGCGAGGCACTAAGCCTTCTTTGGCCGTAGCCTTATTGGATCATCAACCCTTTCCTTGACAAAGCCTTTTATTGAAAATTCATCTTCAAGTTACTTCTTGAAAGATTTTGGTCTAACTAGTTTGGGTCTTGGATCGGTAGCTTCGGCTAGTTCCACTAAAATGACTTCCCTAACGTACTATCATCTCACCTCCACCCAATACTATGTTGTTCAAATTTCAATTAAATTATTTTGGTCCTTAGTCTAACCAGTCCTAGGTCTAAACATAATAATTTGCAGAAAGAAATAAACAAGTAAGCATGCAATAAAATTAAAGAATTAACAAAAAATTATCTAATTATAAAAATTATTTTTAAATTGGCTCCCCCTGGACTAAAGCCACGATAATGATTAGGCAAGATGTGAATCTTATCCTTGGGGATCCAATACTGGTTTGGTCCAGCTTGGTTGTTCAAGCACAACTTGGGTACCCATGCTTGAACTTTGGCTTTAGATTGGTTCAATACAGCATAGTATGACCGTTGTCTTGACTTGGTTCGATACCCTAACCCAGATCGATTTAGAACGGACTTCTGTTTTCCAAGGATCATGTCAAGACCCTTGGAACCCGAAGTGAATCGTTCTAAAGCTACTCTTAGGTCCTTGACTTGAGTTTTCAAGGAGGAGTTCTCGTTCTCAAGCTTTTCAACTTGAGTAGAGGTTCCTTCTTGAACCTTCTCGACCAAGGATCTAGAGTCAGCTCTCTCTTTCAGGAATTTTACTTCCTGTCAGAGGGACTCGACTCGGATTTTGTCTTTCGCCAAGTTATGAGATAAGTACGCTATTAATTTTGATAATTCAATTTCGGAATAACCACTTACCGTTATTTGGTCGTTTTCCAAGATTGTGAGCCTTCCATCGTCCGGCTCTATTCCGATCCAGTGTCGATGTCTTCCGAAGCGGTTAAGGCGAGAAGGTTTGATTGTGGGGCCTCTTCTTCTTCTTCGGAGGAAGATTCGTCCCACGTGGCTTGAAGAGCCTTCTTCCTTCGAGTCTTCTTGTCTTCCTTTAGATTGGGGCACTCCGATTTGTAGTGTCCCTTCTTGTTGCATTCATAGCAGGTCACATTTGGTTTGGTCTTTGAAGTTGAGGGTTCAACTGGATCTTCTTTTCTTCGGCTGGCTTTCCTTCTGTTGGTCTGATACTTCAGCTCCTTGTAGTAATCCCAGGCTAGCCAAACCAACTTGGGTCGATCCCCTTCACTATCGTTTGAGTTTGAGTCTGAGTCTGAGTCAGACTCGGGTGCAGGTTGAGGCTTTTTCTTGGCTACCTTTCCTTGGGGTTTACCTGCAAGAAAAGCAATACCTTTCTCGTCCATAGTGCAGTTAGTCTGTTCATGTAACTCTAATTATGAAAACAATTCATCTAATTTAATTTTTGATAGATCCCTAGAAACCTTGTAAGCATCTACCATAGATGCCCACAGAGTATTTCTTGGGAAAGCATTTAAGGTATACCTGATAAGGTCACGGTTTTCTACCTTGTGACCGATTATGTGCAGGTCGTTCATCAGCTCCTGGATTCTGGCATGGAGTTGTGCTGCTAATTCACCCTTATTCATCTTTATGGTGTAGAGTCTGTTCAGCAACAGATCCCTTTTGCTGATTCTGGTGTCGGAGGTGCCTTCGTGCAGTTCAATCAGTTTGCTCCAAAGTTCTTTAGCACTATTGAAGGGACCCACCCGGTTCAGCTCTTCCTTGGTTAATCCGCACTGCAACGTCTGGGTTGCTTTTGCATCAGCCTCGATCTTTTTCTTTAGTGAGGCGTCCCATTCTGAGTAGTGTTGTGCCACTCCTTCAGCGTTCTTGGGGATTTCAAGACCAGATTGGATTATGATCCACATATCCACCTAAGTTTTCAGGTGAACTTCCATCCGACTCTTTCAGTAGGAGAAATCTTCTCCACTGAAGAGCGGTGGTTTGGTTGTACTGAAACCCTCTTGCATGGCCATAATAATTTCTGAAAAACAAGCACAGAGAAAACTCATCCCAAGACTTGGTCTTGGATTAGTAGTGCAGGAAAAAAATTAATTGAAAAAAAATGATTGAGTGGTGTTGCACCAACCTCGATTAACGAGAAAAAATTCGAAAACAAATTTAAAATTATTTCGTAAAATCCAAAAATACTCTCAAATTGGTGGTTGCACCAAATTTGAGCCACCCGCTTTGATACCACTTGTTGGATCGGAGAAAACGATAGAGGGGGGGGGTGAATATCGTTAAAAATTTTCGGGCAGTTAAAGAATATACGCAGCGGAAAAAGATAGAACACAAGTCGTTTTTACTTGGTTCGGAGTCGCGGTCGGCTCCTACTCCAAGGCCCATGGTTCTTGACTGTTTACTTTGGGCAATTCTATATTCGATAAAGTTTTTACAAGATGATAGTACATATATAGATTTGGAAATTTAAATCACAACACTTTCGTAAATTGAAATTATACCGACGCCCGAGGTGGATCAAATTCTGGAGCAGAGGGTCGTCATCGGCGTTGAAATCTCAAAATCGAACTTTGCCGGAGCGCAGCGGTTGAGCGAAAGTGTTTGGAGCGTTGGAAGTAATTGATGTCGAAGCCTTGGGGGTGAACCCCCTTTTATAGTGCCCATATGGGCGCCTGTGACGATGGGGGCGCCTAACACGTGGCCTTCCCTACGCGAATCCTTATCTGCAGGCTCGGTCAGCGCTTATCCACCTCCTCTTGGGCGCCTGAGCTGATGGGGGCGCCCGTGACCTCATGGGCGCTTGATCTGCCTTGATCGAGAGGCTTCGCAGCTGTATTTGGGATTTTACCTTTAAATTTGGGTGTCCGTATCCATATAGGCGGGCGCCTGTGTCCATTCGGGCGCCTAGGCCCAGTGAAGTACCTCACTTGCAGACGACCAGTCCTTCGACCCTGCAACTCAGGTTAGTCCCAAAACATAACAAGCATTAGTTACAGCCGTAGCTGTCTTGGTTCTGACTTCAGGTCTCCCAAATGGAACCCTAGGTCGAATCGACTCCTACTGTTCCCTTGACGGGGAACGCGTCCTCACCTACTCCTCTCAGGAGAGTTTACCTTTTGCCAACCGGCTCCTCCGGTTGGACTTTTGCCCAATCCACCTAACCAGGTCTTCGTGCCCAACTTCCGGTCAGGTCTTCTTGCACAGTCCTTGACCAGGACTTCTTAGCCCGACTTCCGGTCAGGTCTTCTTGCCCAGTCCTTGACCAGGACTTTTTTGCCCAGCCCTTTGCCATGACTTCTTGCCTACTGTACCTAGGACTTCTTCTTGCACACTCAATGAACATATTAGATCACAATAACACCTTAACTTCTGAACCCTTTGTCATTATCAAAACCCAGGTTTGACTTAGGTGCTGCCTGCACCAACAGGCGTCTCACTGGGCTAGGCGCCTGTGTGGATACAGGCGCCCTGTGCAAGGCCAAACCAAGCCATCGAAGCAAACTGTCACGCAAGCTTTTGGACCAAGTCAAGCTAGGCGCCTGTGTTAACACAGGCGCCCCAGTCAGCTCAGGCGCCTCAATGAAGGGGATAGGCGCTGACCAAGCCTGTGGATTAGAGTTCGCGCAGGAGAGGCTATGTGTCAGGCACCCCTTCAACACAGGAGCGACCAGTATAAATAGGGGTTCACCCCCAAGGCTTCAGAAGAACTTGAACATCTCACTCTCAACACTTTCGCTCAAGCGCTACGCTCCGACACGCTCCACACTCGCGATTCAAGCGCCGACGATGACCCGCTGCTGCGAACTTCCAACCACTCCGGTCGTCAGTAAAAGTTTATTTTTGTAAAGTGTTGTAATTTCATTTTTCAATTCTATATTTTGTACTCCAACTTGTAAACATTTTTACGAATATAGAATTGGCCATCGTAAACGGTCAAGGACCGTGGGCCTTGGAGTAGGAGCCGACTGCGACTCCGAACCAAGTAAAAAGAAAGATTGTTAGATATTGTTTTTGTGTTTTCTGCTGTGTAATTTCTCTTAATCATCTAAAAATTTTACGATCGATATTCACCCCCCCTCTATCGATTTACTCCGATCTAACAAGTGGTATCAAAGCGGGTGGCTCAAACTTGGTGCAACCACCAGTTTGAGAAATTTTTTTAGATTTACAAATTTTAAATTTTTTCTTTCGCTCGAATTTTCTCGTTAATCAAGGTTGGTGCAACACCACTCAATCTTTTTCCGTTATTAATGTTTTTTCCCGCACTGCTAATCCAAGACCTAGTCTTGGGACAAGTTGTTTCTAATTTTTCAGAAAATTTTAATGGACAACCAAGAGTGGAACAGTACTCGTCCACCGCTATTCTTCGGGGAGAATTTTGATTTTTAGAGAAGCCAAATGGAACTCCATCTGAAGGCTCATATGGATATATGGATGATCATTCAAACAGGGTTCTCCCTCCCTACTGAAGATGAACTATCAATTGCGTGGGACAAACTGGATGAACCAACGCTCAACCAAATTGAGACAGATGCAAGGGCAACTGCAATTCTTCAGTGTGGGCTAACCAACGAACAACTCAAGCTAGTCGGCTCATTTGGATGTGCTAGAGAGATTTGGGAGAAATTGATTAACCTACATCAAGACAACTCAGATGAGAAAGATCAGGTAAGTTATGTTGTATTCTCGGCTCAAGCTCAAATAACCAAGTCAAATTCGGCACTCGACTTTGACTCCGGATCAGAAGATGAGTTAGAATCTGTACCTGACTGCGAATTTGAGCTAGAGTTAGAGGATGAATTGACTGAGATGGTAACTGATTTTGAATCCTTTTCAAAATTACAATTAAATAATCAAACTGATACTATAATAGTCGAGGAAGGGATAGTTTCTATTGCAGACAAAAATCCAGGAGAACCACCAAAGGAGAAGCTTCAACTAGCACCCGAGTCTGACTCAGACTCGGAATCTGACGACAATGAAGGAGATCGACTCAAATTGGTCCGATGGGATCGTGGCTACTACAAGAAGCTGAAGGAACAGAAAAGAAGGACGACTAAAATTAAGAGGGAGACTCCCAACCAGGAATCAAATAGTAATAAGGTAAATGCAAAATGTAAAAATCATATAATGTGTTTTAAGTGAAGAGAAATGGGTCATTACAAGAGTAAGTGACCCAATCACAAGAGTCAACATTCGCCAAACGGTACCCTTAAGAATACTGGACAAATATTCAGGAAAGGTAACTTTACAATATTTGAAAATCCAGTATTTACTTCAAATGATGTGATTAAATCTTATGAATTAGTTAAAGCAAATTTTAGAAAACTATAACAAGAAAATGAAACATTGAAACATAAGGTCAAAATGCTAGAAAGTTTAATTCACAATCTTGCTGATTTTAAAAATCTAGAATATTATTCCAATTATGACGTGACTTAGATGATTATTCTTCTCACTTGTTTATTTATTTTATTATGCTTAGATTTAGGATTGATTAGATTAAGGACAAATGATTGAGTTAAAATTTGAACAACATAGTATTGGGTGGAGGTGAGATGATAGTACGTTAGGGAAGCCCTTCTAATAAGGTCAAGTATATTCTACTTGGTCTGGTTAGTCTGGTGGAACTAGCCGAAGCTACCGATCCAAGACCCAAACCAGTTAGACCAAATTTTTTCAAGAAGTAATTTGAAGATGAATTTTCATTAAAAGGCTTTGTCAAGAAAATGGTTGTTGCTCCAATAAGGCTACAACCAAAAAAGGTCTCTGTGCCTCGCCAAGACCTAGAAGCCAATTTTCGAAATTCAAATTCAAATCACTATTTGTTAAAATTGAATCTAACACAAATTTTAACCAAATCTTAGATACCTGTGTCAAAGTTAATCTTGTTTTTTATAACATTTTCCATAACATATTTTCTGTTGTGCACAAGTTTTCATAGTTTTCAAAGATTAGTCCAAAGTTTTAATCTTACATACTTTTTGCTCGAAATCTTCTCAAAAATTCACTTTAATTTGAGAATTGACTCATCAAATTAAGATCTAGCACGTAATTGACTTATTTCTAATTAGTCAAACCTGGTCAAAATAGGTCAACGGTCAAACTGATCAACAGTCAAACATTGGTCAACCCGGGCACCCGAGTCCTTATGGGTGCCTAAAGCTTTATCTTCATCCAAGGCAGTCAGACCTGCCAAAAGCAGTTGAAAACCTGATTCACGCGCCCGAGAGACTCTCGAGTGCCCCAATGAACACAGGCGCCCTAGACCCTTCACGGGCGCCCGTGAAAGCCTTTATAAGGCCATCATCACTTCCTCATTTGCCACACCAAACGAGTTTCTCCTCCATTCCTTCTCCTCCCAAGGCGCCCGAAAGCTCCTCTCTTGTCCTCGAACGTCCTACTTCGACAATGCCTCCCCGGTACCATTTTAATTATGCATTTATATTTAATTTTTTGATTATTTCGCTTAGTGAATGCATAATTTTCTTTACCTATCTAGAAAACGTCGTGTTACACAAGCTGAGGGGTTGAACCTAGCCCAGATCCTAGGTTCCCAACCTTAGCTTTGTTCAACAAATTCGCATCCACCACCTACAAACCTATCAAGACGAGCTTCTTGAATAGGCAATTCTTTAGTCAATCTTGCCCGGTAGCAATGAATGTTATTAATTTTTATCAACTAGGCTATCTTGTCTACTGTACACATCTAGTAAATTCGACATTGTGTGCTGAATTCTACAACAATCTGGTCAAAATTGAGAACCTCCTCTACTCGACCACTGTACAGGGCATTCCTCTTACTATTTCACCATCTTTGTTTAACCGATTCCTTAGACTACGACAGTCACAGTCAACCTTTTGTTGCTATCCTCCGGCTGACCTTCCCTTCGTTCCCCCCTATTCACATACACTCTTTACTCCTACTTTTACGGAGATGTGCGGAACCCGTTAGTGCAGCGATTTCAGTCCGTCAACCTCCGAGTCCAGGACTATGCTCTCTACAGAGTTCTAGTCCGTTGTGTTCTTCCACTGACCACCCGGGATGTCGCAACCATGCGACCTTTTCACACTTTTCTCCTTTATGCTATGATCCATCAGTTGGATATAGATATTGGCCTCCACATGTTTCACATGATCATTTACGCGTCGAACGTATCTACTCACTCCCGAGTGCGAACGTCGTATTGTCATATTATCACTGCTCTCCTTCACCACCATGGTCGCAATGTCACCGCTGGGGAGGTCATCCCGATGACTGAGTTTGATGAAATCGGGTCTAGAAATTTTTCTTTAGCGGGTATAGAGGTTTCATCCATTGGGGTCCTATCATGGAGACGGGAGAGGGCTCGACGTCAGGACGACTCAAACGAGGAGATAGAGGTAGACGTTGTCGATCTCGCAGCCAAGATCAACGAGCACTTGCAGGAGCCTCCTCCACCGACCACCGACCAGCGCCTAGCACTACTACAGTCGAAGATGCACAGCCTCCGAGAGGAGATGGAGGCCTGTCACGTTGAGTTTATAGACGCTCTTCAGGTCGAACACAATGTGAACCAGGGTTATCACACCGAATAGATGGACAATCATCGAGTCGAACGCGAGGCAAATGCGGCTCGACACAACGAAGTGATGTCCATGTTCCGGTCATGGCAGCCCGATCCATTCCATCCCCCTGGCCCCTCCTCATAGATCTGAGTGATTTCCTAGCTAGTTGACTATACTTGTACTATTTGACTTGCCCTACCTAGTAGGGTTGACTTGTGGTTGACTTTACTGGTCCTTGCGATTGACCAGTTGACTTTTATTCAACTATTGTATCTACTGGCTAGTTACTTACCTGATGAGTTATCTACTTTATTACCTGCTTTATGCCTTGATTATTTATTTAACTGCTAAGTTAGGGTTGTACTTAGTAGAATAAGATTGATCTATATTGTTTTCTTAAAAATTTTCCTATTCTTCTTAATTTTTTTTAAAATTAGCAAATTTATCATTTTGTTTATCAAGTTTTTGAAATTTAAAATGAGTTTCCGACTTAGTTTTCTTTCAAAAACTACCCCCTTCAAAACTAGGATTTTTTCGCAAATGAACTTAGCTTAAGCCCTAACCCTAGAACTGCATGCACCTATAGATCTAGAAGTCAGCATCTCACAAATACCTTAGGGTACTTTTGAATAATAACCTAGACTGGGTTGAGATGCTTAGGTCTATGCATTGATTCAAGATGCTTCAAGTCAGTGCATCTGCAGTAATTGGGGTAATAAATACAAATTGAACAGCAATCAAGTTAAGTGTCAAGCATAGAAAATCTAACTTGATCAGATCACTTAACTTGACTAACCCTAGCGAAAGCTACTGTTTATGACAGTTAGTAAGTAGCTAACGGGGTTAGACAGGACCCAAACAAGATCAGTTTAATCTGGGTTGGTCCAATTTTTTAATCAGTAGAGTTGGTTCAATACAGAATTTCAATTTCTTACTAGCTCTAATTTACTTGCTATAATTGGTATCAATTTTTTTGATATATGGCAAAGGGGGAGAGAAACAAAAGAAAGGAGGAAATTTTTCAAAATTTCTCATTTCTTTTTCCAAAAAGTAAAGTAAAAGTTTCAAGTGCTCAGTGTTTAAGTACTTCAAATTTTTATTTCTAAAAAGTGCTTTCAAAATACTTCGAAAAGATGTAAAAAATTTCTAAGTGTATTTTGAAAATCATTTCTAAGGAAAATTTCC
The DNA here is from genome assembly GCA_024364735.1 of Boesenbergia rotunda. Classification (NCBI taxonomy): domain Eukaryota; kingdom Viridiplantae; phylum Streptophyta; class Magnoliopsida; order Zingiberales; family Zingiberaceae; genus Boesenbergia; species Boesenbergia rotunda. The sequence goes on from JAGFNQ010000759.1 coordinate 32,552, forward strand.
CTTAAAACCTCCTTGAAAATGGTGCTAAGTAATTTTTTTTGAAAAAAAATAATGAAAAAAAGATGTTTTTTTTAAAAGTGAAAATATTCTAAATGCACAAAATGTTTTCCAAAGCAAACTCTTCTAAATACGGAAAAAGTTTTTTTGTAATCAAAATTGAAATTTTTTAAGGGAAATCTGGTTTTAAAATTTTTCATGCCTAAGTAAATTTTCTTTTTCAAAAAGTTCTTTGAAACAAAAATTTGGCTGGCAAAAACTGTCTAAGTGTTCTTGAATACAATTGCTCTATTTCCGAAAAATACTTAGTCAGAAACTTAAAGCTTTTTGCTAAAATTTTGAAAAACACTTAGAACTTAGAAAGTTTTCAAAAACCGCATGACATTGAAAATTTCAGGGGGAGAATGTGCAATTCAGGGGGAGACAAATTTCTATTGTTAGATTATTATTGTTGTTAGATTGCTATAATATGTTCTTAACTTAACTTTTTGAACCATGTTGTCATAAATCAAAAAGGAGGAGATTGTTGCTGCCGGAAGCACCAAAGTCAAACCTATGTTTTGATAATGGCAAAGGGTTCGGAAGTTAAGATTTGGTTGTGATCTAACAAACTTATTAAGTGTGCAGGAAAGTCCTAGGTACACTAGGCATTAAGTCCTGGTCGCGGGCTGGGCAATTATGTCCTGACGTAAGGTTGGGCAATAAGACCTGGTGAGTGAAGCTGGACACTAAGACCTAGTGAGTGAAGCTGGGCACTAAGACCTGGTCGAGGACTGGGCACCGAAGACCTGGTGAGTGAAGCTGGGCACTAAGACCTGGTCGAGGACTGGGTACCGAAGACCTGGTGAGTGAAGCTAGGCAAAAGTCCAACCGCAGGAGCCGGTTAGCAAAAAGGTAAATTCTCCCGATAGGAGTAGGTGAGGACGTGTTCCGCGTAGGAGGGAACATTAGGCGTCGGTTCGACCTAGGGTTATATTTGGGAGACCCAAAGTCAGAACCAAGACAGCTTAGGCTGTAAATAATGTTTAATATATCATGTATATTTGATTCTTGTGTTTGGAACTAACCCTGGTTGCAGGAAACGAAGGGACGGTGTTTCTGCAGCTCAGGCGCCTCATTGGAAGGAGGCGCCTTACTAGGCTAGGCGCCTGTGTGGATACAGACACCCTAGTGCAAGGCCAAACCAAGTCATCGAAGCAAACTGCCACGAAAGCCTTTGGACCAAGTCAAGCTAAGCGCCTGTGTTAACACAAGCACCCCAGTCAGCTCAGCGCCTCAATGAAGGGGATAGGCACTGACTAAACCTGCGGATTAGAGTTCGCACAGGAGAGGCCACGTGTCAAGCACCCCTTCAACACAGGCGCCCCAGCGACCAGTGTAAATAGGGGTTCACCCCCCCCCCCCCCCCCCAAGGCTTCAGAACAACTCGAACATCTCACTCTCAACACTTTCGCTCAAGCGCTACGCTCCGACACACTCCGCACTCGCGATTCAAGCGCCGCCGACGACCCACTGCTCTGAACTTCCAACCACTCCGATCGTCAATAAAAGTTTATTTTCGTAAAGTGTTGTAATTTCATTTTTCAATTCTATATTTTGTACTCCAATATGTAAATATTTTTACGAATATAGAATTGCCCATCATAAATGGTCAAGGACCGTAGGCCTTGGAGTAGGAGTCGATTGCAACTCCGAACCAAGTAAAAAAGAAAGATTGTTAGCGATTGTTTTTGTGTTTTCCGTTGTGTAATTTCTCTTAATCATCTGAAAATTTTACGATCGATATTCACCCCCCCCCCTCTATCGATTTACTCCAATTCAACTTGAGATTCACATATCACGGCTCCATACGATTTGCTTCTTGACTCTTTTGATTTTAAATCATATGAGGCATGTGAATCTTGTCTTCTAGGCAAAATGACCAAGACTCCTTTTAGTTGACATAGCGAAAGAGCTACTGACTTGTTAGGACTCGTGCATACTAATGTTTGTGACCCTTTCAATGTAGCAACTAGAGGAGGCTATCGGTACTTCATTACTTTTACTAATGATGTCAATAGATATGACTATGCGTATCTCATGAAACACAAGTTGGAATCCTTTGAAAAGTTTAAGGAATTCAAGAATGAAGTGCAAAACCAACTTGGCAAAAGTATTAAGATGCTTCGATTAGATCAAGATAGTGAATATCTTAGCCAAGAGTTTCGTGACCATCTAGCTAAGTGTGGGATCTTATCTCAACTCACTCCACCTGGAACTCGATAGTGGAATGGTGTATCCGAGAGGAGAAATCATACTTTATTAGATATGGTATGATCAATGATGAGTCACACATATCTTCCTACTTTCTTCTGAGGATTTACTCTAGAGGCGATTATTTTCACACTTAGCCGAATTCCATCTAAATCTGTCATAAAGATACCATATACGATGTGGACTGGGAAGAGTCCCAAGATGTCTTTTATGAAGATTTAAGGTTGTGAGACTTACATTTGATATTAAGTCTCAAATAAACTATGACCTAAATCTGATAAGTACTATTTTATAGGATATCCCAAGGAAATAGAAGGATAATACTTTTATAATCCCACACAAGGTAAAGTATTTGTCGCTAGAAATGAGATTTTTCTAGAATGAGAGTTCATTTCTAGAAGAACTAGTGGGAGTAAATTCATCTTGAAGAAGTTGAAGATATAGAAAATAGCACTGAGGCTTCGATGGAAATTGAACAGAGACCCAAAGTATTGTGGATCATGAGTTTATTACACAAGAAGTTGTAGAGCAACAACTTATTCAAGTAGACTAACCTCTTCGTATATCTAATAGGATACGCCGTCAGCCTGAGAGATACTCATTTCTCTTATTTAACCACGATGACATTATATTTGTTGAGTTGAACAAGCCTACATCCTATCAGGAGGCTGCGATGAGCCCAGATTCTGAGAAATGGCTAGAGACCATAAGATCCGAAATGGAATCCATGTACACTAACTAAGTATAGACTTTGGTTAATCCACCTGAAGGGGTCAAACCCATTGGGTGTAAGTGGGTATTTAAGAGAAAGACTGACATAGATGGTCTTATACATACCTATAAAGGGCGATTGGTAGCTAAATGGTTCAAGCAGATTCATGGTATAGTATATGATGAAACTTTTTCACCAGTTGCAATGCTTAAGTCTATTCAGATCATGCTTGCTATTACAACATACCATGATTATGAGATCTAGTAGATGAATGTCAAAATCACATTTCTAAATGGGAATCTACTCGAGGATGTGTACAGACACAACCTGAGAGTTTTGTAGATCTAAAGAATACTAGAAAGCTATGTAAGTTGCAAAAGTCCATTTATGGACTAAAGCAAGCTACTCGAAGCTGGAATCTTCAATTCGCTGATGCAATCAAAGCGTTTGGTTTCATCAAGAATGAACATGAACTTTGTTCTACAAGAGGGTTAGTAGGAGCATAGTTATCTTCCTTATTTTGTATGTAGATGACATACTACTCATTGGAAACGATATCCCTTCATTACAGTTTGTAAAGACATGGCTTGGGAATTATTTCTCAATGAAGAACTTAGGTGAAGCAACCTACATTTTAGGCATCAAGATCTATAGAGATAGATCTAACAGATTGCTTGGCTTAGTCAGGGTATATATATTGACAAGGTGCTTAATCATTTTACAATGTAGAATTCCAAGAAGGGCTTCCTACCGAGATCAAATGGTGTGAGTCTTATGAAAACTCAATGTCCCTCTTCTAAGGAGGAGAGAGACCCTATAAATCAAATTTCTTATGCATCTACTATAGGGTCTATTATGTACGCTATACTTTGTACTTGCCCTGATAGCTCATATGCGTTGAACATGACAAACAAATACCAGTCGGATTTAGGTGAATGTCATTGGATTGCTGTCAAGAATATTTTTATGTACGTGAGATGAACTAAAGATTATTGCTTGACATGTAGAGGAGATGTGGCACTATGCAAGGAACCAACAAATACTAACGTAGCAGACCCACCGACCATGACTTTGGCACAGAGAAAGAGTGATGGTCACACTAGGTCACTTAGTATTAGATACTTTAGTGATTGACTCTAGTACTAATGCGAGATTATTGGTGTAAGCCCTAAGAGTCAATCAAGAGTTGATTGACTTAGGTCATAAAGTATCATATCTTATGAATAAAAGGTAATGGTTTAGTTATTATATTTACTTCATGCTTGTGCCAGCTGAATAAATATAATAATGCCCTAGAATAGTAGGTTCTAATCTACAACACATCAATTAAATGAATTGATTGTGAGAGGCTGTAGAGAATACTACTCTTAACTATTCCTAGTCAAGCATTAATATACAAGGACAATATTAATGCGTTGAGACTAGTATATAGTGTTGAGGCAATCTGTGGTCCGGAGTGACCATGAGTTTTGATGTTTGGGCAAAGGGTTTAAGTCAGGATTGTTGTTGGACTAACATGTGTATGTGAGTGTGCAAGTTTGCAGGTACACATGGACTTGATTGATGTCTTCAGGTGAAGGATGGCATGGAGGCAAGCTGGAGGCTTGTGTGCATCCGAGGGACCGTGGATAGCAGGGATGATGAGCCGAGGGATGCAGACTTCGAGGCGTACGTGAAGGATGGCATGGAGGCAAGCTGGAGGTTTGCGTGCGCATCCGAGGGACGAGGGCCGAAGATGAAGAGGGCGTGAAGGCAATGTTGAGGCAATCACCCCTAAAATGATTGAAAGATCATGGTTTTGATGTGTGTATGTAAATATGTTTAAGGTTAGAGTGTTATATTGTATTTGATATGTGTGATTGAGTTTGCAGGACTTGGAGAATCACACATGGTGAACATATCCGAGGGATGAGAGCCGAGGGAGGAGGACTCCAAGGGCAAGCCGGGAAGTGGACTTCAAGGGCACACGTGAAGGGTGGCATGGACGCAAGCCAAGGGAAGGCTTGTGTGCGCATCCGAGGGACGAGATCCAGAGAAAGATGACTTCAAGAGGCGAGTCAAGGGAGTGAACCTGAAGGCAAACGTGAAGAAGAATGTGAAGAATGGTTGTAAGTGAGTAGGCAGTCGACTGGCCAGAGGGCAGTCGACTGCCAAAACTCACAGAAGGTTTTCAGCCTTCTACTAGTCGACTGGCCTAGAGGCAGTCGACTGGTGTACCCCGAAAACTAGTCATTGGCTAGCTGTTGGCTAGCAATTAATGCTAGGCCAGTCAACTGCCCCAGGGGTAGTCGACTGGTGCGGGGCTAGACAAACTGCGAGTTTGTCCTGTTCTCTTATAAAAGGAGGACATTTTCGCACGTGAACGGTACGGTTTCGTACTGTAACGAGGTGCAGTTCGTGCTTCGAGTCCTCTCATCTTCCTCTCTCTCCAATCATTACATTCTGTAAAGAGGAAGACAACGTCGTTGTAAAGGTTTCTCCACCTGAAGGAGATTTTTCTTAGTGGAGGTGGAGTACTCGCGTGGATCCTTGGATTAGTCACCCATTCGGGTGGATACCAAGTAAATCCTTGTGTTAGCGTTGTTCTTATTGCTTTTCATTATATATTTTTGTATTGCGCTAACCTCTGTGTAGAGAAAACGACGACGAAGTGCTATTCACCCCCCCCCCCTCTAGCACGCTATTCGATCTATCAATTGGTATCAGAGCCGGGTCATTTCGGAAGAACTCACCGTCGACCGGAGCAAAGTGAAATGGCGTTTCAAGAGGGATACAGCACTGCACGGCCACCCTTCTTCGACGGGAACGACTTCACGTACTGGAAAGGTAGGATGTAGTACTATCTTATGAATAATATTGAAAATTGGATCAGTATTGTAGATGGATTTGATGCACTCGTCGATGAAAGAGGAGAACTGACACCCATGAGATCGTGGTCGAAGGAGGTCATGAAGAGGGCGCAGTCAAATGCCAAGGCCACTACCACACTTCAATGCAGGCTCTCAAAGGAGCAACTCAACAAGGTGGGGCCATTCAAGAGCGCCAAAGAGTTGTGGGACAAACTGGTGGAACTGAACGAAGGGTCCAACGAGTCCAGACGGGCAAAGAAGGACTTGCTCGTGGCCCAACTCCAATCCCTGTGCATGAAGAGCAACGAAACTGTCAGCCTGCTGCATGGAAGGGTGAAGGGGGTCATCAACGAACTCCATGTGATTGGAGAAAAGATTGAAAACCGAGATCTCGTCATGTACATCCTACAAAACTTCCCAAGAACAACTTTGTGGGCATCCATGGTTGATGCTTACAAAGTATCAAGGGATTTGTCCATAGTTAAATACGATCTGTTTTGTGAATTTTAACTGCACGAGCAAGCTAATGTCTCGGCCCAAGCGAAAGGTATAGCTTTTATTGTAGAAAAGGAGAAGAAGAAGAGGAAGGAGAAGAAGAAGGTGGTCTACTCCTCATCCGACTCAGAGGAGTCTAACGCCTCTATGGATAGCGACCAAGAGGCTTTCATGGTAAGAAAAATTCGTAGAGCCTTCAAAAGTTTTTCTAACAAGTCTTATGCTAGGAAAGGATCCAAAGGCAAGGGTAAGACAAAGGACATCATCTGCTACAACTGCCACCAAGAGGGACACATGAAGAACGAGTGCCCTCAACTAAAGAAAAGAGATGAAAAGAAGGAGGAGAAGAAGAAAGGTGACAAGAAGAGGTTGAAGGGAAAGGAGAAGGGTGTCACCAACCTAAAGGCGACCTGGGATGATCCGTCATCCTCAGAGGAGGAAGAAGAGCAAGTTTCACATTTTGCTCTCATGACAATGGACAACTTAGAGTCATCAGATGATGAGAGAAACTCAAGCAGTGATGAAAGCGACTCCTCATCATCATCATCCGAGTCAGAAGCTTGGGTAAGTGAGGTATACCACTTACCCTCCTCTACCTTAGTTAAAATTATTTCTAGCACTAACATGGATTTATCTAAAGCTAGAAGTAAGATTAAGGACCTAAAAGATGAAATTGTCATGCTTAGAGTAGAGTCTACAAAACTTAAGGAAGACTTACATGCTTGTTCTCTTATATCACATGATTCATGTTTTGAAATTGAAAATAGGGAACTAAGGAAAAAGGTAGAGGACCTCACAAAGGAACTTAGGAAATTTCAAGTGGGGTCTAGCAACTTAGATATGATAATTAATAGTCAAAGGGTCGTTTATAACAAGGCCGGATTAGGATATAGGCCAAAGACAAAGGAAGTGATCTTTGTCTCACTCATGGGTAGGATTGGTGCATCTAAGAGACAAGGGGCTAAGGGAAACTGATGTTGCCCACAACATGTGTCACGAATGAGCCTCAAATTTAGATATTTATAACTGAAAACCCTTGGCTAGCAAAATTAAAATGTAGAATAGAGGCCTCAGGTCGTATTTTTCCAAGGACTAGTTGTGAGTGTTTAAATCAAGCTTGAAACTATTGTCGTCAAATGTTTTGGGTTTTCAAATTGGAATGGGGGTTTTGTTTTGCAAATAAGAATGAGAGTATAGTTTGAAATGAAATTGGCTAAAGCAAGAATTAAACTAGCAACTTGTAAAACCTACTTAAGGAAGACAAGCAATTCGATATGAAATTATGGAATTGAATAACTAAACTAGTTTCAAGGACAAGCAATAATAAATCTGTAGCTAAATTGCAGAAATTAAATGGAATTCTCGCAATATAAATTGAATGCTTAAAAACAGGGTTGATTTGTAGTTGTGATTTCCTGATCGGTCGGCTGACCGATCAAATACAATCCTGATCAGACTGGTGACCGATCAGGTGTTGCCTGGATCGGTCGAATGACCGATCAGTAGCTGAAACGCGATCTGAAACGATACGAAACAAACTGGAATGCTACAAAATTGAGTTCAGAAATGAAATCTACAACTAATTGACACCAGTTCAAGTTCTTCACCAGGATTTGCTCCTTGCTGTCACACAAGGATCGAGCTCGGAACCCCCTCGCTCGAGAATCGAACAAAAATCAGCTGCCGTGATCAAGTTGCGTAGCTTGGATGTGTAATCTGAAACGTCCTCCGATCCCTTCTTCCTTGATGATTTGAATGGCGAGTGATAGCTCAGGGAACCTCAAATCAACTCAGAGAACCCCTCTGATTTGTTCCGATTGATGAAGGATGGGAATCAAGCAAGAATTGATCGGATGAAGCAAGCTCACGGTGACACCCTCGCCTGAGCTTTCAAAGATAAATTGATTGCAACTTCTCGCGAAAACTAACCTCGACGATTTGAAATCTAAAGAAAAACTCGATCTGGGTGGCTGCGTGCGATCGGAATTGAAGAACGAAGATGAATGAAAGAACTGGAGACGCGATCTGGTGACGACGCTCGAGCGGAAGAGGGGAAATTCTGTTTTAACTGAACTATTTGAATTTCGACGGCTGTGATCGTTCCGGACTCATCCAACGGTCGGATCTTTGCATATCTGAACCAAACCTTCCAGATCTTGATCACGGGTCAGGATCTGCTCCTCCTCAGCTCGGATCATTCACATTTGCAACGGATGGCTCAGATTGCTCTGATCTTTGAATGGACGGTTTAGGCTCCTCTTATGCTCGATCCAACTGCTGGATGACCTCTGATTGGGACCAAATCTTCAGATCTTGATCTGTGGTCTAGATTAACTCTAACTTAAGCTCTGATTGGTCAGTAGATGATAGATGGCTCAGATCTAGCTGTTTCTTGATCGGACGGCCCACATTGATCCACCTCTTGATTCCCTTGATCAAAGCCAAGTAGGAGCTCAAGTCTGATCCAATCTGATCTAGGTCCATTGTCATTTGAAGCCTACAAAATTAGATTCAAAATTAATGCCAAAATATCTCAAATATAGAAAGAATTGCATCCAAAGACAAAATAGAAAGAATTCATGAATCCTAATGTAAATGCAAACTTAAGCATATGAAAAGGAATCAAAACATGGATTTAAGAGCCTAATTGGAGTAACAAAATGATAGTTATCAACTCCCCCACACTTACTCTTGGGCGTCTCGCACAAGCTACTAGTAACTAATGATGCATCCTCCTAGATTATTCTCAATCATAGTTAGAAGCAATTAAAAGGAAATTACCTAGGGTTGTCAATTCTCAAAAATCTAAGCTCAATGGACTAGTATCTTGTCGTTAAATCAACAACTTAGCATACTTCATCCTTCATGACTCATTGAGATGAACTAAACACACAAAGTCTATCAAGGGAATATCTAGTGGCTCTCTTCCTAAATTCTACATTTCAATGAAAGTGGAGCTCACTCAAACACAACATGTTTCTTGCACTACCATAGGATTGCTTATTATATACTCTCCACCATCATTCTTGATTTGGATCCACATCTACAAAAGTTTATTTGAGCAAGTTAGGAAATATGAAATGATAAAATAGAAATAGAAATTAAATGAATTTTGATACTAAAAATTCATGATAAAGAAAGTAAAGGAATATGGTATGATGAGAAAAATATGGAAAAGAAATATGACATGATAAGAAAATATGTAAAAGTAAGAAAAATGGAAGGCTTGGATACTCAAAATTGTTTTCTAATGCATTTTGCCCTCTTGTATAGTCCTCTCACTGGAATCAGAACTAAGGTAGGTAGGTATCAGCTGATTTGGATGAGGTACAATATTGAATTCAGTGTTCTGTTCTGTGCCAACTCCACTGATCGGTCCAGAGACCAATCAGACTCTGACTGATCGTTCTGGAGATCAGACTGTGCCTCTTCTGCTCGGACTGGATAACTCCTGATCAGTCTGAGTGACCGATCAGGCTCCTCCCTGATCAGACTGGTGACCGATCAGGGGCTGATCAGTAGTTGAGATTTCAGAATTCTGAAACTGCTTCTGCCGAGATTTCTCTTCTTTCAATCAATAACTCACTCTTGCATTCAAACAACTTCTTGCTTTCATCTTCAACTTCAGAAATTAATCCAACTCCTGACACTTCATGTTTTTCTTTGTCTTTCCTTTCCTTTTCTTTTCTTATCTTTCTTCTATTTTTTAGCTGCACTATTTTTTTTATCTGCAGCTAAGTTTTTTTTCAATTGTTCAGCTGCTGCTCCAACTTAGTAAATACAAGATTTCCTTTCCTAGCACTCTATCTTCTTTTGATGGCTTTTCCTTGCATGAATGTCAAGTTGTAGGAGCATCGAAAACCTCTTCTTTAAGAAAGTTCTCTTCAATTCTTGCTTGTCAATTTCAATGCCAAAATCCTCACATTTGAATTCATCCATCTCTAGTTTGAGCTAGCTTCACATTTGTCGACTCTTGCAACCCCTCTTGGCACGCACTACACTTATTGATACACCAATTGCAACCTTCAATTTTTAATTGATCTCTACTTCAATTTCTTTTCCACTTAATACTTTCTTGAGCACATCTTTTTCTTTTCTTTTCGTTTCTTCTATGGTAGTGAAAATGAGCCTTCATTTCCCTTCACTAATCAATTCTTACAACCCAAACTTGATACAAAAAATCCTTTAAGTTGACACACTTTTCTTGTAGGTTGCCAATGCTTGATTATCCTCAATATTTAATAGAATGCTTTGCATCCTCCCCCACACTTAAACTTTTGTCCGTCTCGGGCAAAGTAACATCAAGAACATTAAAAACAACCAAGTCCATGGAGAAATATGGTTATGAGCAGAAAAAAAATAGGGGAAGGAAAAAGAATAAGGCATGAATCAACAAGGTATATTGCAAAAATTTATATGAAAAGGAGACAAAGTGATTCACCTCTATAAATGTGGTCCAATCATAGAAATATGATTTTGAAAGAACCTAAGCATGTTCTAGAATACAATCACATGTGTGTATCTCAACAATAAGGCCAAGTCCTCACTAGGTAAAAAGAATTCATCTCAACTTATCAATCTAGAGTTCATAACTAAGTAGTACTCAAGCATCCAAGAATTTTCATCCATTGGCTCAAATCTTATGTTTTAACAACCAAATTTAATTTGCTTTCAAGAGACTCTAAAATGATATAGAGAAAACCTAGAGGGATACATTTATTCCTAATCATGCAAGAAATAAGGTGCCAAAAGGGTAAAATGGTGTCTACAATGATTCTTTATTCATCCTACACTACCTAAGCATTTATTAAGAAAAATTCATTGTAAAAGAAAGATTTACTTCTAGAAACATAAAAATGATATATATACAATGAAATGAAGTGAAAGAAAGAAAAACTCCCCTTAAGTTGGGTAGATAGCACCTTTGATGTCCAATCCATCCACATCTAGCTCTTTTAATTCTTCAAAATATTTCTTGAGACGGTGGCCATTAACTCTCCAAACAAAATTATTAGCTTCATCCTTGATTTCAACAACACCATAAGGAAAAATGTTAGTTACAAGAAATGGACCTTCCCATCTTGACCTCAACTTACCTTTAATCAATTTGAGCCTTGACTTGTACAATAAAACCTTGTCGCCAATTTGAAACTCTTTCTTCAATATGTGTTTGTCATGAAAAATCTTAGTCTTTTCCTTATAAATCCTTGAGTTTTCAAATGCTTCTAGTCTTATCTCCTCAAGTTCTTGGAGTTGAAGCTTCCTTTCTTCTCCCACTTTAGTAGCATCAAAGTTGCAAGCCTTCACCGCCCAATATGCTTTATGCTCTATCTCCACGGGTAGATGACAAGCTTTTCCATATACTAATCGGTAGGGAGACATTCTAATTGGTGTCTTATATGCTGTTCTATAGGCCCATAGTGCATCATCAAGCTTCTTGCTCCAATCTTTCCTATTAGGCCCAACGGTCTTTTCTAAAATTGCTTTGATATCTTTATTTGAAATTTCGGCCTGGCCATTAGTTTGGAGATGGTAGGAAGTAGAAACTTTGTGCACAACCCCATACTTGTTAAGTAGAGCCTTCTTGTGTTTGTTGCAAAAATGAGATCCTTGGTCACTAATGATAGCCCTTGGAATTTCAAACCTACAAAAAATATGTGACTTAACAAAACTAACAACAACACAAGAATCATCAGTCCTCGAGGGAATGACCTCCACCCATTTGGAAATATAATCTACAGCAAGTAAAATATACAGGTATCCACAGGATGCAGGAAAAAGTCTGATAAAGTCTATTCTCCATACATCAAAAATCTCACAGAAAAATATAGTCTGTTGGGGCGTCTCATTTCTAGCTCCTATGTTCCCAGTTCTCTGACATCTTCACAATTTTTATAAAACAAATATGCATCATGAAATAAGGTGGGCCAATATAAACCACACTCTAAAACTTTCCTAGCTGTCCTCTGTGGTCCAAAATGTCCTCCACAGGCTGATGAATGGCAAAAAGTAAGGACTGAATAAAACTCATGGTCAGGTATGCATCTTCTAATTATTTGATCATTACAAAATTTTCATAAGTAAGGGTCATCCCACACATAGAATTTAGCATCACTTTTGAGTTTATCTTTTTGAGTCTTAGAAAAATGTATAGGAAAAACATGAGCTACTAAAAAGTTAACTAGATCTGCTTACCAGGGCGACTCACCATGTATCACAAGAAGGTGCTCATCTCTAAAGTCATCATCAATAGTGGTAGGGGATCCATCTCCCTCAATTCTACTCAAGTGGTCTACAATCAAATTTTCTTTGCCACTCATATCTCTGATTTCCAAGTCAAACTCTTGGAGTAGGAGCATCCATCTGATTAGTCTAGGCTTAGCATCTGGCTTTTTCAAAAGGTACTTCAGAGTTGCATGATCAGAAAAAACAATAACATGTGAGCATAACAAATAAGATCTAAATCGGTCTAAAGCAAAAACAATAGCAAAAAGCTCTTTTTCAGTGGTGGTGTAGTTGGCTTGAGCAACATCTAGGGTCTTGGAGGCATAATATATGACATGAGGTGCTCCTTCCACCCTCTGTGCAAGAACAGCTCCTACAGCAAAATTAGATGCATCACACATTAGTTCAAAAGGTAAATTCCAATCAGGGGGTCTAATAATAGGAGCTGAAGTAAGAGCCTCCCTTAATCTCTGAAAAGCTTCTTTGCATTTTTCATCAAAACAAAAGTCAGCATCTTTTTGCAACAATCTAGTCAAGGGCCGAGAAATCTCACTGAAGTCTCTAATAAATCTGCAGTAGAATCCGGCATGACCAAGAAAAGCTCGAACATCCCGTACGCATACGGGGTAAGATAAAGAAGATATAACACTAATTTTAGCAGGATCTACCTCAATACCTCTCCTAGAGACTATATGACCTAACATAATACCATGCTCTACCATAAAATGATATTTTTCAAAATTAAGCACAAGATTAGTCTCAATGCATCTATGTAAAACCCTAGACAAATTATCTAAACAAGAATCAAATGAAGTGCCAAATACAGAAAAGTCATCCATGAAAATCTCCATACAGTGCTCTAATAACTCACCAAAAATACTTATCATGCACCGCTGGAAAGTTCCTGGAGCATTGCAGAGTCCGAATGGCATCCGTCTGTATGCAAATGTGCCGAAAGGACAAGTGAAGGTGGTCTTCTCCTGATCCTCCGGGTCGATACAAATCTGGAAATATCTTGAGTACCCATCCAAGAAGCAGTAGTGAGACTTCTCTGCCAACCTCTCAAGCATTTGATCAATAAAAGTCAAGGGAAAGTGATCTTTTCTCGTGACTTGGTTTAACTTCCTGTAGTCAATACAAACTCTCCATGAATTCTTTACTCTGGTGGGCACTAATTCATTGCTTTCATTTTCTACCACTGTAACTCCAGATTTCTTAGGCACCACATGGATGAGACTAACCCACTGGCTATCAGAAATAGGGTATATGATACCTGCCTGTAAGAGTCGAGTCACCTCTTTCTTTACAACATCCAAAATCAGTGGATTTAGTCTTCTCTGTGGCTGCCTAACTGGCTTGACATTTTCCTCCAAAAATACCCTGTGCATTCAAATAGCTGGGCTAATACCTGGTATATCAGCTAAAGTCCACCCAATAGCTTTCTTGTGCTGCCTCACGACTTGCAATAATTTTTCTTCTTGCTCTGAATCTAAGTGTTGGGCGATGATGACAGGAAAATTTTGTTCCTCTCCTAGATAAGCATATTTCAAATGATCTGATAATGGCTTCAGCTCAATCTGTGCCTGCTCGGTAGGTATGGGTGATCCCTGGGGCTCAGTGTAATCCCCTACACTCTCACACCTATCTTCTGACTCCTCTGAAATATCAATCAAAGTAGGTGGTCCCTGGGGCTCAGTGCAATCCCCTACACCTATAAAATCATCTCTAACTGAAAGCAAATCTGAAACAACCTCCAAGTCATCCTCCTCAATAGCAAGTGCATCCTCAGCCTCCTCTAAACTGACATCTCCTCTGGAAATAACAAGTGGAGCTCCCTCAGCAAATATATCTGCATCATCCAACTCCTCTAGAATACCAATGCTCATAATAGAGTGATCCTCTCTGGGGTGCTTCATGGCGTCAAAAATGCTAAATTTGACTACTGTGTCTCCTATTTCCATGGAAAGTGTGCTTGCATAAACATCGATCTTTGTCCTTGCAGTCTTCAAAAATGGTCTTCCAAGAATTAGTGGAGATCTGTGTGCTAGGTAGTCCCCCTCCATGTCCAAGATGTAGAAATCTGCAGGAAAGATCAGCTCCTTCACCTTCACTAACACATCTTCAATAATACCAGCTAAATGGGTTTGACTCCTGTCTGCTAACTGAATCACCACTCTAGTAGGTTGCAGAGGACCAATTCCAAGCATCTGGAAGACTGATCTGGGCATCACATTAATGGAGGCTCCTAAATCCAACATGGCATCATGAAATAGAGTCCTCCCAATCTCACAAGACACAGTAAAAACCCCTGGATCTTCACATTTCTGAGGGATGGAATAGATAATGTTGGAGCAGGAAGCACCATATCGAACCTGGTTTTGATATTGGCAAAGGATTCAAAGTTAAGTTTATTTGTGATCTAACGTTGTTCACTGAGTGTGCAGAAAAAGCCCTAGCGAAGGACTGCTAGGCACCTGGCGAAGGACTGCCAGTATCCAAGCCCTAGTAAAGGACTGCTAGGCACCTGGCGAAGGACTGCCAGTATCCAAGCCCTAGCGAAGGACTGCTAGGCACCTGGCGAAGGACTGCCAGTATCCAAGCCCTAGCGAAGGACTGCTAGGCAACTGGCGAAGGACTGCCAGCATCCAAGCCCTAGCGAAGGACTGCTAGGCAACTGGCGAAGGACTGCCAACATCCAAGACCTAGCGAAGGACTGCTAGGCTCCAGGCGAAGGATAGCCTGGGACTAAAGCCCTAGCGAAGGAATGTTAGGCACCGGGCAAAGGACAGCTCGGCATCCAAGACCTGGCAAAGGACCATCAGGCAAAAGTCCAACCAGAGGAACGGTTGGCATCAGGTAAATTCTCCCGAGAGGAGTAGGTGAGGACGCGTTCCCCGTCGAGGGAACAGTAGGCGTCGGTTCGACCTAGGACTCCATTTTGGAGACCAAAGTCAGAACCAAGACAGCTAAGGTTGTATAAGCTAATAATTAATTGTTTTATTATGTTTTGGACTAACCCTGGATGCAAGACTGAAGGAACGTGTGTCTGCAACTCAGAGAGCCTCAAAGGAGTGAGGCAACAGCTTAGCAGGGCGCCCTGAGTGTCCAGGGCGCCCCCAAGGTGAACCAGAAACAAATGAAGCAAAAAAGGCTTCGGCTGCTTACTGGGCAGGGCGCCCTCAGCAGCCAGGGCGCCCCGCGCCCAAGTCTGCGAAGCTTCATCTTTATCCACAGCCGAGATCTCTGCGCGGAAGAAGTCAGCCAAGGCACCCTCTGCGACCAGGGCGCCCCCAGAGTCAAACTTATCCCTATTCGGATGGGATAACGTTTGACCGAGCTAAAGCGGATCGCTTGACACATGGCAGGGAGCCCTCGACGTCCAGGGCGCCCCGAGGTGCTATAAATAGCACCCAACGCCCAAGCCTTCAACAACAACTTCAAAACAACGCTTCTACGCTCTTTTGCTCTCGCGCTTCGCCCCGGAATCCTTCCAAATCGAGCCGACGACGTCATGCTGCTCCGGAAAAAGTCGATCTTCCTCGGACGTCGGTAAAAAGAGCTATTTAAGTTTACTGTACTAAATTCTATAATAATTTTCTGTAAACTATTTGCGCCTGATATAGAATTGCCCAAAGTAAACGGTCAACGACCGTGGGCCTTGGAGTAGGAGTCGACACAGGCTCTGAACCAAGTAAAATCGACTGTGTCTCTGTGTTTCTAATTTCCGCTGTGTACTTGCTCTAAGCTTTCCGAAAGAAAAACGATTTCCGATATTCACCCCCCCCTCTATCGGTTCTCTCGATCTAACAAGTGGTATCAGAGTGGGGAAGTTCAAACTTGGTGCAACCACCAGTTTGAAAATTTCTTTTCGGATTTTCTTTATTATTTTTTTTAAATCGAATTTTTAAATATTTTTTTCGTTCGAATTTTTTTCGTTAATCGAGGTTGGTGCAACACCCCTCGATATTTTATTTCCCTTATCCTGCACTACTAATCCAAGACCAAGTCTTGAGATATTTTTCTAGTAGTTTTCTATTTCAGCTTAAATGGCTATGCAAGAGGGATTCAGCACTGCCAGACCTCCACTTTTCAGTGGAGAAGACTTTTCTTACTGGAAAAGTCGAATGGAGGTCCACCTGAAAACTCAGGTGGACATGTGGATCATCATCCAGTCCGGTCTGGAGATCCCCAAAAACGCCGAAGGACTACCTTAAAGCTACTCAGAGTGGGACAACACCCTAAAGAGCAAAATAGAAGCCGATGCAAAAGCAACACAAACCCTACAATGCGGGCTGACAAAGGAAGAGCTCAACCGAGTAGGCCCCTTCAACAGTGCCAAGGAGCTGTGGGCAAAATTGATTGAGCTACACGAAGGAACGTCAGACACCAGGATCAGCAAGAGGGATCTGCTCCTGAACAAATTGTACACTATCAAGATGGCCGACAACGAAACAGCAGCCCAACTCCACGCACGCATCCAAGAATTGATGAACGGTCTTCACACGATAGGTCACAAGGTCGAAAACCATGACCTAATAAGGTATGCCCTAAACGCTTTCCCTAGAAATACCTTGTGGGCATCTATGATAGATGCATACAAGGTTTCAAGTGATCTCTCCAAAATTAAATTAGATGAATTATTTTCTGAGTTAGAACTTCATGAGCAGACTAACTGCAATATGGCCGAGAAGAGTATTGCCTTTTTTGCAGGAAAAATTGGAAAATCGACAAAAAAGAAACCTCAACCTGAACCCGAGCCCAACTCTGATTCAGACGCAGAAGATGAAGAAGGAGATCAATCTGAGCTGGTCCGACTGGCCCGAAGCTACTACAAAAAATTAAAAAATCAAGCCAACACACGAAGGACAAGCCAAAGAAAGGACGAACCAGCTGAACCAGCAAATGACAAACACAAGCCCAACGTAACCTGCTACGAGTGCAAGAAGAAGGGCCACTACAAGACAGAATGTCCAAATCTGAAGGAGTCCAAGAAGACAAGAAGGAAAAAGGCACTCCAAGCAACCTGGGACGAATCTTCCTTAGAAGAAGAAGAGGAAGCACCCCAATCAAACCTACTAGCCCTGACCGCCTCAGAAAAAGTCGAGACTGAGTCAGAATCAGAACAGGACGACGGCGAGCTAACTTTTACAGAAGACGGCGAAATTAAGGTAACTGGTTTTAATAGATGTCAATTAAGTGAATTAATTTCATTTCTTTCTCGAGATTTGGCAAAAGCCAAACTCCGAGTAGAATCCCTCCGACAGGAAGTAAAACTCCTGAAAGAGGGAGCTGACTCTAAACCCTTAACCGAGAAGGTTCAGGAAGTAACTCCTACTCAAGTTGAAAAACTTGAAAAGGAAAACTCCTCCCTGAAAACTCAGGTTAAGGATCTTAGATCAGCCTTAGAACGATTTACTTCTGGTTCCAAAAATCTTGACATGATTCTTGGGAAACAGAAGTCCGTTCTAAATCGATCCGGACTTGGCTACCGAACCAAATCCTGATAAAGATCATATTTGGCTGTACTGAATCAGTCCAGAGGAAAAATTCAGGCATGGGTACCTAAACTGTGCCTGAACCAACCAACTGGATCAAATCAGTATTGGATCCCCAAGGACAAGATTCACATCTTGCCTAACCATCACCGTGGCTTTAGTCCAGGGGGAGCCAAACTGAAAACAATATTTATTGTTCATTAAAATTTAATTTTTGATTGCAAATTGTTTGATTGATTGTTTATTTAAAATTTTTGCAATTTACCATGCTTAAAATTAGAAATGGTTAGTATAAGGACTGAACAAACTTAACTGAAACTTGACAACATAGTATTGGATGGAGGTGAGATGATAGTACGTTATGGAAACCAATTCTAATAAGATCAAGTTCACTTGGTCTCTTTAGACTGGTGAAACTAGCCGAAGCTACCAATCCAAAATCCAAACTAGTTAGACCAGAACTTTTTCAAAGATTAATTTTGAAAATGAAATTTCATTAAACGACTTTGTCAAGGAAAGGGTTGATGATCCAATAAGGCTACGGCCAAAGAAGGCCTAGTGCCTCGCCAAGACCTGGAAGCCAATTTTTGAATTTCAAATTCAAATTACTTTTTGTCAAATTCAAATCTAACACAATTTTCAGTTAAGTATAGATTAAAACTAATTATTTTTTGAATTAATCTAAATTTTCAAAATTAAAATATTTGTCTCACAAAACCCATAAGGTTAACATGCTTGGTCATGTAGAACTGGGTGAGACATCTAGAACTTATAAGCATAATTCGCTATCTTTGTAAATAAAAAAAATGTTTTCAAAAGTTATTCAAAATTATCTTTTTTTTTTGTTTACGGTACCCTACTCTTTCAATTCTAACATTTTTTTTAAATTTCATGTTAATAGACTTATTTTAAATATAATCTAGGGCTTGTTTTGTTTTAGTCATTAATTGGTCAAACATGGTCAAAACAGTCAACCCTAGTCAACATAGTCAAACTTGCTCAACACTGAAACCCCTTAAGGAACTTAGATAAAAGCCAAACTGTGTCAAATCTAAGGGGAGATCAAATGAAAAGAAGAAGTTTAAAAATACTATGTTTTCCAATAATCACTATATTTTTTTAAAATTGTGCTTTACAAAAACCATTATTATTTCAAAATGTTTTTCGAAAACAGGGTTTCTGCTCAAATTGAATTTACTAAAAAATATATTACCCTCTAGTATTCAAAACTACCCTTTTGATGTTAGTAAACCCTAAAGACACAAAGGAAGGTCTACTTAATGATCTACAAGGACTCGAAGGATGTGTCAAATTTAGGGGGAGTCTAAACCAAAAGAAATTATTTCTAACAAGTATTTTCTTTGGCAATTATCTTTGAAATTATTAAATAATTCTTTTGATATGAACTGAACCCTAAGAACTCAGAGGAAGAATACTTGTGGTCAACAAGCTTCCAAGGACTGTATCAAGTTTAGGGGGAGGTCAAATTAAAAGAGTTATTAAACATTTCTAAATAATATGTTTTCATACACTATATTTTCAAAATTGCATCGAAAACATTTGTCTTACAAAATAATATTTTAAAATGTTTTGTTTGTAATACCTTTTGAAATAATATTTACTTGGGTTGAAAAATTTCCAGGACACTTAGGAAAATGTCCTTGTAGTTAACAAGGGTTCCTGTGATTGTGTCATACTGAAAAAGAAACCTAGTCAAGTAAAATTTCTTAACTCTGTCTCAAAGACTAATATTTTTCTAAAAGTACTCATGTGTTTCAAATCATAATTTATCTCAAAAGTACTTGAAAAATCTTTTCTTTTTAAAGGAAACTTTTTTCATACAAAATGTTTTTTCAGAACTACACAATACTCTTCAAAATGGATTTAATCTGGAAATTTAAGCTTTTTGCTGTGCTTTCGAGAATTATACTAACTATTTTTATGTTTTCAAAACTCATAGGCTCTGATACACAAACTTTCTCCTTAAACTTTTTCCTTTATTGAAAACTTCGAGTTGCTCTTAACTAAGAATTTCCTTTGTGATATTCAGAATTTCTTTCAAAATATTTTTTAAAACTGAACTTAGAAATGGTCTAAAATAGAAGGAAAAGAATTTCACATTAAGGGGGAGAGAAAGTGAACTTTTTTTAATTTTCTTTAAAAGTGCTTCAAGCATTCTAAGTGTTTCAAAATTTCTTAAGTGCATGTTTTTTCTGTAAAATTCTTCTTAGTAACCAAAATTTGTCTGAGCAAAAACTAGTTGAAAATTTTGGCAAATGTTTCTAAGCAGAGTTTTTTTTGAAAAACTTGTCTAGAAGTTTTTTTTAAAGGAATATCCTAAAATATAAGGAGAAGAGTTGTCACGTTTTAATTAAAGTTTTTCTTGACAACTATATTTTTGGAAATTGTTAAATCCATGACTTGAATTTACTTTAGTAAAACTCCCTATTAGAAATCTTGTTCGCCTATGTATGTTTCTGATATATGTCAAAGGAGGAGGAAAGGTCAAAGTTAAGTATTATAACACAAGTACTCAGGGTTTTAGGGGGAGTATAAGAAATAAAGGTTTTTTTTTCAAATCTTACCTTGCGTTAGTAAATGTTATAAAGTTTTTACTTAACATTGAATTGTGTAAAATTGCTATACTTCATTTTTACATTATGTTCTTAACAGTTATAAAGTTTTTTTACTTAACTTTGAATTGTGTTGCCATAATCAAAAAGGGGGAGATTGTTGGTGCAGGAAGCACCATATAGAACCTGGTTTTGATATTGGCAAAGGATTCAAAGTTAAGTTTATTTGTGATCTAACGTTGTTCACTGAGTGTGCAGAAAAAGCCCTAGCGAAGGATTGCTAGGCACCTGGCGAAGGACTGCCAGTATTCAAGCCCTAGTAAAGGACTGCTAGGCACCTGGCGAAGGACTGCCAGTATCCAAGCCCTAGCGAAGGACTGCTAGGCACTTGGCGAAGGACTGCCAGCATCCAAGCCCTAGCGAAGGACTGCTAGGCAACTGGCGAAGGACTGCCAGCATCCAAGACCTAGCGAAGGACTGCTAGGCTCCAGGCAAAGGACAGCCTGGGACTAAAGCCCTAGCGAAGGAATGTTAGGCACCGGGCGAAGGACAGCTCGGCATCCAAGACCTGGCAAAGGATCGTCAGACAAAAGTCCAACCAGAGGAACGGTTGGCATCAGGTAAATTCTCCCGAGAGGAGTAGGTGAGGACGCGTTCCCCGTCGAGGGAACAGTAGGAGTCGGTTCGACCTAGGACTCCATTTTGGAGACCAAAGTCAGAACCAAGACAGCTAAGGCTGTATAAGCTAATAATTAATTATTTTATTGTGTTTTGGACTAACCCTGGATGCAGGACCGAAGGAACGTGTGTCTGCAACTCAGAGAGCCTCAAAGGAGTGAGGCAACAGCTGAGCAGGGCACCCTGAGTGTCCAGGGTGCCCCCAAGGTGAACCAGAAATAAATGAAGCAAAAAAGGCTTCGGCTGCTTACTGGGCAGGGCGCCCTCAGCAGCCAGGGCGCCCCGCGCCCAAGTCTGCGAAGCTTCATCTTTATCCACAGCCGAGATCTCTGCGCGGAAGAAGTCAGCCAAGGCACCCTCTGCGACCAGGGCGCCCCCAGAGTCAAACTTATCCCTATTCGGATGGGATAACGTTTGACCGAGCTAAAGCGGATCGCTTGACACGTGGCAGGGCGCCCCCGACGTCCAGGGCGCCCCGAGGTGCTATAAATAGCACCTAACGCCCAAGCCTTCAACAACAACTTCAAAACAACGCTTCTACGCTCTTCTGCTCTCGCGCTTCACCCCGGAATCCTTCCAACTCGAGCCGACGACGTCCTGCTGCTCCGGAAAAAGTCGATCTTCCTCGGACGTCGGTAAAAAGAGCTATTTAAGTTTACTGTACTAAATTCTGTAATAATTTTCTGTAAACTATTTGCGCCTGATATAGAATTGCCCAAAGTAAACGGTCAACGACCGTGGGCCTTGGAGTAGGAGTCGACACAGGCTCCGAACCAAGTAAAATCGACTGTGTCTCTGTGTTTCTAATTTCCGCTGCGTACTTGCTCTAAGCTTTCCGAAAGAAAAACAATTTCCGATATTCACCCCCCCCTCTATCGGTTCTCTCGATCCAACAAGTGGTATCAGAGTGGGGAAGTTCAAACTTGGTGCAACCACCAGTTTGAAAATTTCTTTTCGGATTTTCTTTATTATTTTTTTTTAAATCGAATTTTTAAATATTTTTTTCGTTCGAATTTTTTTCGTTAATCGAGGTTGGTGCAACACCCCTCGATATTTTATTTCCCTTATCCCGCACTACTAATCCAAGACCAAGTCTTGGGATATTTTTCTAGTAGTTTTCTTTTTCAGCTTAAATGGCTATACAAGAGGGATTCAGCACCGCCAGACCTCCACTTTTCAGTGGAGAAGACTTTTCTTACTGGAAAAGTCGAATGGAGGTCCACCTGAAAACTCAGGTGGACATGTGGATCATCATCCAGTCCGGTCTGGAGATCCCCAAAAACGCCGAAGGACTACCTCAAAGCTACTCAGAGTGGGACAACACCCTAAAGCGCAAAATAGAAGCCGATGCAAAAGCAACACAAACCCTACAATGCGGGCTGACAAAGGAAGAGCTCAACCGAGTAGGCCCCTTCAACAGTGCCAAGGAGCTGTGGGCAAAATTGATTGAGCTACACGAAGGAACGTCAGACACCAGGATCAGCAAGAGGGATCTGCTCCTGAACAAATTGTACACTATCAAGATGGCCGACAACGAAACAGCAGCCCAACTCCACGCACGCATCCAAGAATTGATGAACGGTCTTCACACGATAGGTCACAAGGTCGAAAACCGTGACCTAATAAGGTATGCCCTAAACGCTTTCCCTAGAAATACCTTGTGGGCATCTATGTTAGATGCATACAAGGTTTCAAGGGATCTTTCCAAAATTAAATTAGATGAATTATTTTCTGAGTTAGAACTTCATGAGCAGACTAACTGCAATATGGCCGAGAAGAGTATTGCCTTTTTTTCAGGAAAAACTGGAAAATCGACAAAAAAGAAACCTCAACCTGAACCCGAGCCCAACTCTGATTCAGACGCAGAAGATGAAGAAGGAGATCAATCTGAGCTGGTCTGACTGGCCCGAAGCTACTACAAAAAATTGAAAAATCAAGCCAACACACGAAGGACAAGCCGAAGAAAGGACGAACCAGCTGAACCAGCAAATGACAAACACAAGCCCAACGTAACCTGCTACGAGTGCAAGAAGAAGGGCCACTACAAGACAGAATGTCCAAATCTGAAGGAGTCCAAGAAGACAAGAAGGAAAAAGGTACTCCAAGCAACCTGAGACGAATCTTCCTCAGAAGAAGAAGAGGAAGCACCCCAATCAAACCTACTAGCCCTGACCGCCTCAGAAAAAGTCGAGACTGAGTCAGAATCAGAACAGGACGATGGCGAGCTAACTTTTACAGAAGACGGTGAAATTAAGGTAACTGGTTTTAATAGATGTCAATTAAGTGAATTAATTTCATTTCTTTCTCGAGATTTGGCAAAAGCCAAACTCCGAGTCGAATCCCTCCGACAGGAAGTAAAACTCCTGAAAGAGGGAGCTGACTCTAAACCCTTAACCGAGAAGGTTCAGGAAGGAACTCCTACTCAAGTTGAAAAACTTGAAAAGGAAAACTCCTCCCTGAAAACTCAGGTTAAGGATCTTAGATCAGCCTTAGAACGATTTACTTCTGGTTCCAAAAATCTTGACATGATTCTTGGGAAACAGAAGTCCGTTCTAAATCGATCCGGACTTGGCTACCGAACCAAATCCTGACAAAGAACATATTTGGCTGTACTGAATCAGTCCAGAGGAAAAATTCAGGCATGGGTACCTAAACTGTGCCTGAACCAACCAACTGGATCAAATCAGTATTGGATCCCCAAGGACAAGATTCACATCTTGCCTAACCATCACCGTGGCTTTAGTCCAGGGGGAGCCAAACTGAAAACAATATTTATTGTTCATTAAAATTTAATTTTTGATTGCAAATTGTTTGATTGATTGTTTATTTAAAATTTCTACAATTTACCATGCTTAAAATTAGAAATGGTTAGTATAAGGACTGAACAAACTTAACTGAAACTTGACAACATAGTATTGGATGGAGGTGAGATGATAGTACGTTAGGGAAACCAATTCTAATAAGATCAAGTTCACTTGGTCTCTTTAGACTGGTGAAACTAGCAGAAGCTACCGATCCAAAATCCAAACTAGTTAGACCAGAACTTTTTCAAAGATTAATTTTGAAAATGAAATTTCATTAAACGGCTTTGTCAAGGAAAGGGTTGATGATCCAATAAGGCTACGGCCAAAGAAGGCCTAGTGCCTCGCCAAGACATGGAAGCCAATTTTTGAATTTCAAATTCAAATTACTTTTTGTCAAATTCAAATCTAACACAATTTTCAGTTAAGTATAGATTAAAACTAATTATTTTTTGAATTAATCTAAATTTTCAAAATTAAAATATTTGTCTCACAAAACCCATAAGGTTAACATGCTTGGTCATGTAGAACTGGGTGAGACATCTAGGACTTATAAGCATAATTCGCTATCTTTGTAAATAAAAAAAATGTTTTCAAAAGTTATTCAAAATTATCCTTTTTTTTTGGTTTATGGTACCCTACTCTTTCAATTCTAACATTTTTTTTTAATTTCATGTTAATGGACTTGTTTTAAATATAATCTAGGGCTTGTTTTGTTTTAGTCATTAATTGGTTAAACATGGTCAAAACAGTCAACCCTAGTCAACATAGTCAAACTTGCTCAACACTGAAACCCCTTAAGGAACTTAGATAAAAGCCAAACTGTGTCAAATCTAAGGGGAGATCAAATTAAAAGAAGAAGTTTAAAAATACTATGTTTTCCAATAATCACTATATTTTTTTAAAATTTAGCATACTTAGTAATTTGTTTAATCATAGTCAACAAAGATACATTAATCTCCACCTTACTGAACAACTTCACAAGCTCATTATATTCCTTAGCCTTCTCCTCCTCCACTTGCTTTTTGGCTTGAGTCTTGCACTGTGGAAAGGGCAAAGGAACCCTTAATTCCTCCTCTTAAGCCGAAACTTGTGGAGTTGAAACTTGAGCTGGAATTCCAAATGAAGTAGCTGTTGTAGGTCCACTTTTGCCACTGATTTCTCCTTCATTTTTCACCAAAAGCACATGATCAATTGATGAAGAAGTGAGGCTTGAACTAGGATTGAAACCAACTAATTTTGAGGACATTTCTTGGTTGTTTGGGGTTGGAAAAGTAGGGGCTGTCCTGTTTTCAGAAAAATCAGCCCTTGGAGCATTTGAAGTTGAAGCAACCTTCCCAATCCTCAAAGTCATGGCACTAACATTTCCCTTTGGATTGGGAGTAGCTTGAGAAGGTAATTGACTTGATCCTTGGGCTTGCATTTGGTTCATCCCACTAGCCAATTATCCAATTTGTCTCTTAATGTTTTGTAAGGTGGAATTATTCTTTTGTTGCCCTTGTTGTTGCAAGAGTTGTTGTATCATCTCCTCTAGCCTTTGTTGTTGAGCATTCACCCCACTAGAACCTCCATAGCCTCCTTGGTTAGCATGGGTCTTCGGTTGGCCTTGAAATGAAGATTGAGGTTGTTGAAAATTGCTACCTTGCTGTGAACTTTGAAAATAGGGTTGTGGGGGCTGATTATAGGGTTGAAATGGCTGCTGAAATTGTTGAAAAGTGGGCTGGGAACTTGGTTGGAATTGCTGAGAATTGTAGCTCTGAAAATTCTGGTTTTGAGGTTGAAATTGTTGTGGTGAGGGCTAAAATTGTTGAGGCTGAAAACTCTTATTTGAGGGCTGGAAATTTTGATTGAATGGTTGAAATCCTTGCTGTGAAAACTGATATCCTTGCTGTGATGGTTGAAATTGTTGCTGAACATTCGGATTCCCTTGAAAGCCTTGCTGATTTCCTTGAAAAGGTTGCTGATTTTGATGAAATTGTTGCTGAAATTGGGGTTGGAATTGCTGAATTGGTTGCTGAAAACTCTGAAATTGTGGCTGCCCTTGCTGAGTTTGCTAGAAATTCGGTTGAGGCTGTTGAAATGACTGTTGTGATGGGTTTTGTTGATAAAAAGAATTGTCATACTTCAAATTTGGATGATCCCTCCAACCCGAATTGTAAGTAGATGAGTAGGGGTTATTCTTGGCTTGAAATTGTCCTCTAGTCAAAGCCGCTAGTGTTTCATCTTGTTGGAGGTTAGGACATAAATCCGAGTTGTGTTCTTGGCTTAAGCAAATACTACACATCCTCATCACTTGACTTGAAGGTGGAGGTACTGAAAAATTCTGATTTTGGTTCACATTGTTTAATGTCATTTGCTTCACCAAGGAAGTAAGCTCCATCAAAAAACTCTTGATTTCCTTTTGCTCATTAGAGACCATCTGAACCTCATTTACTCCTCTAGTGGACAAAGCTCTACTCCCAAACTGTTGTGAATTTTCTGCCATGTTTGAAATTAATTCCCTAGCTTGATCCGGTGTTTTGTGTTGGATCGAGAAATGCGAGAGAGGGGGGGTGAATGTCGCAATTCGTTCGGATTAAAAAAAGAGTGGGTGCGCAGCGGAAATAAAAGCGAACACAACAACGCAAACACAGCAGGTTTACTTGGTTCGGAGCCTGGGTCGACTCCTACTCCAAGGCCCACGGTCGTTGACCGTTTTCTGCGGGCAATTCTATAAGTTCGCAAAGTTTACAAATAGATTTTACAATAAGGCAGAATAGTAAACTTTAAATACAACTCTTGTTACCGACGTCCGGTGAAGATTGAAGTTCTGGAGCAGCGGGACGTCGTCGGCTTGAGTTGGCAGCTTTCTAGAGTGTGTCGTGGAAGCAGAAAAGCGTAGAATTGTCGAAGGAAATCGTTGTTCTTTGAAGAGGGTCGAGGCCCTCTTTATATAGGGCAGGGGGCGCCCGACATGCTCGGGGCGCCCTCCACGTGGCTTCTGATCCGGCGTGCTCTCGGTCGTGACTGATCGCTTCGACTTCGGGATCACCTTTGACTGGGGCGCCCGATGCGCGCGGGGCGCCCGGATTGACCGGTCAAAGCTTTATCACCGAGGCTTCGCGAGGGTGAGCTGCAGCCGCCTTCAGTGGCGTGGCACAGTGGGCGCCCGAGACACGCGGGGCGCCCGATCTGCGCGGTGCCCGATTTGCGCGGCGCCCGCGACAAGAGGGGCGCCCGACATGCGCGGGGCGCCCCCCAACGCGGTGCTGTCGGAGGTTTACTTCTCTGCTGACTTTGGGTTGACTCTGGGGCGCCCGACACATCCGGGGCGCCCTGCTCAGCTGCGGCCTCACTCCTTTGAGGCCCTCTGAGCTGCAGAAACACAGTCCTTCGGTCCTGCATCCAGGGTTAGTCCAAAATAGCAAATACTAAGTTGATTTTTCACAGCCTTAGCTGTCTTGGTTCTGACTTTGGGTCTCCAAAATGGAGCCCTAGGTCGAACCGACGCCTAATGTTCCCTCGAGGGGAACGCGTCCTCACCTACTCCTCTCGGGAGAGTTTTACCTGGTGCCAACCGGATCCTCCAGTTGGACTTTTGCCTGACGGTCCTTTGTCAGGTCTTGGATAACAGCAGTCCTTCGTCAGTTGCCTAGCAGTCCTTCGCTAGGGCTTTGATACTGGCAGTCCTTCGCCAGCTGTCTAGCAGTCCTTCGCTAGGGCTTGGATACTGGCAGTCCTTCGCCAGGTGCCTAGCAGTCCTTCGCTAGGGCTTTGTATCCTGGCAGTCCTTCGCCAGGTGCCTAGCATTCCTTCGCTAGGACTTTGTCTCTGCACACTTGAGTAATATTGTTAGATCACAAACAAACTTAACTTTGAATCCTTTGCCAATATCAAAACAAGGTTCGATATGGTGCTTCCTGCACCAACAATCTCCCCCTTTTTGATTTATGGCAACACAATTCAAAGTTAAGTATAAACATATAACAGTTAAGAAATGAAGAAGTTATGAACAGTATAAGTGTAACAAAAAAAATTTTATACTCCCCCTAAATCCCTGAGAACTTGTGTTATAATACTTAACTTTGACCTTTCCTCCCCCTTTGACATATATCAAAAATAAACATGGGTGAACAAGGTAACTAATAGGGAGGTTTGAGTTTTATCAAAATAAATTTAAGTAAAGGAGTTCAAAAGCATAGTTTTCAACAGAAACTTTAAGTAATGGATTTCATAATTTTCAAAGTAATGGATGTTTTGAAAATAAATGAGGCTCCCCCTTAATGTGATAACTCTTCTACTTATATTTTAGAAAAAACTTGCAAAAACTTGTAATTTGAAATTTGAAATTATGTAGTGAAAACAAGATAAAATTTGAAATTTTCTCTCTCTTGGCCATATATCAATAAGAATAAAAAAGATTTAAGGAAAAATTATGTGGATCAGAGCTTATGAGTTTTGAAAACATAAAAATACTTAGCATAATTTTTGAAAGCATAGCAAAAGCTTAACATGCACCAAAACTCCACTTTGAAAGGCATTTAAAAAAAAATTATTTTTGTAGGCAAGTCTTTTAGAAAATTCATTCACTTAGAACACTATTGCCTTGAAAATATTAATACTTTTGAAAACATTATATTTTGAAAAGTAGAAGTACTTTTCTTCTTTACTTGCTTTGGTTACTTTTCCAGTCTGACACAATCCTAGGAAACCTTGTTAACTACAAGGACAGTTTCCTAAGTGTCCTGGAAATTTTCCAACTCAAGTAAATACTATTTCCAAAAGAATTTAAAAAAAATAAAATAGTAATATTTTGAAAGAAAAATTTAAGTTTTCAAAAGGATTTTAAACGTGCAGTGCATGAAAACATATAATTCAATAATTCTTTTAATTTAATCTCCCCCTAAACTTGACACATCCTAGGAGTCCTTATGGATCATGAAGTGGACCTTCCTCTGTGTCTTTAGGGTTTATTAAAA
Source organism: Boesenbergia rotunda (assembly GCA_024364735.1). Taxonomy (NCBI): domain Eukaryota; kingdom Viridiplantae; phylum Streptophyta; class Magnoliopsida; order Zingiberales; family Zingiberaceae; genus Boesenbergia; species Boesenbergia rotunda. The sequence goes on from JAGFNQ010000759.1 coordinate 61,588, forward strand.
TCAAAAGAATAGTTTTGAATATCAGTACGGTAATATAATTTTAGGAAATTCAACTTGAAATGAAGATAATTTTCAAACATAAGCCCCTTTTTCGAAAAAACATTTTGAAATGATAATGATTTTTGTAAAGAAAAATATAGTGATTATTTGAAGGCATAAAACTTCTTCTTTTAATTTGAACTTCCCTTAAATCTTACACAGTCCTGGGAGGCTTGTTGACCACAAGTTAATCCTCCTCTTAGTCTTAGGGTTTGTCAAAATTAAAGGAACAATTTTGAACATGCCTTTTAAGTATGATAATTTTCAAGGAGATAGATTTTGAAAATATAATTTGGTATGATAACGCAATTTTCGAAAACCATTTTGAAATGATAATAATTTTTCAAAGATATTTTGAAAGAAAATTAAAAAGAATAAACTACTCCCCTGTACTATTTAACTTAATCTAATGTCCTAGGGGACTTCAGTGTTATCCATGTTTGACTATGTTGACTAGGTTTGACCAATAATTGACCCAATCAAGTCCTAGACTTTATTTATTGTGATATTTGACATGAAATAAAAGATGAAAAAAAATAGAGTACAGTGAATTAATTTGAAAACAAGAGATAACTTTGAATAACTTTTGAAAGTATATTTTATTTGAAAGGGTAGTGAGTTATGCATTTAGGTCCTAGATGTCTCACCCAGTTCTACATGATCAAGCATGTTAACCTTAAGGGTTTTTTTTTGAGACATGTTTTAGTAGAAGATTTATTTTGAAAAGACCATGAATAAATTTAACAAGTTAAATTATTTTTTTTTAACACAATTTAAATTTATTTTGAAAAAAGATATTTGAATCTAAAATTAACTGAAAATTTGTGTTAGATTCGAATTTAACAAAAAATAATTTGAATTTGAATTTCAAAAATTGGCTTCCAGGTCTTGGCGAGGCACTAGGCCTTCTTTGGCCGTAGCCTTATGGGATCATCCACCCTTTCCTTGACAAAGCCTTTTAATGAAATTTCATTTTCAAAATTATTCTTTGAAAAATTTCTGGTCTAACTAGTTTGGGTCTTGGATCGGTAGCTTCGGCAAGTTCCACCAAATTGGCTTCCCTAACGTACTATCATCTCACCTCCACCCAATACTATGTTGTTCAATTTTCAATTAACTAATTTAGTCCCAATCCTAATTCTAAGCAAAAAAAAAATAAAACACATAATTAAAACAAACAATTGTCTAAGTAAGGTCACAATTTGAGTAATACTCCGGATTTTCGAAATCAGCAAGATTATGAATTAAATTTTCTAACTTATTGACCTTATGTTTTAGGGTTTCATTTTCTTGTTTCAATTTTCTGAAATTTGTTTTAATTAAGTTACATGAATCAATCACATTATTCAAGGTAAATAACGGATTTTCAAATACTGTAAATTTACCTTTGTTGATTGTTTGTTCGTCATTCTTGGTAGCTCTTTTATCTGTGCATTCACTTTTGTAATGCCCGAACTCCTGGCACTTGAAGCATTGAATGTGACTTTTGTTCTTTCGTGCTTTTGGAACTGATTCCTTTGTCGCCGGTGGTGTAGACCGAGTCTTACGAGTAGGGCACTGATTTTGGTAGTGCCCTCTCTCCCTGCATGTGTAACAAATTACATGATTAAAATTTGAATTTACACTTTTACCTTTTGGTTCTTTATTGGGAATCTCCCCCTTTATCATTGCCGCCTCGGATCTAGGCTCATCTTCTGATTCTGTGTCTGAGTCGGACTCGGGTACTGGTTGAAGTTCCTTCTATGGTGGTTCTTTAGGAGTTTTCCCTACAATAAAATTTACACCTTCCTCGACCATTATAGTATCTGTTTGATTATTTAATTCTAAATTTGAAAAGAATTCGAAATCGGTTACCGTCTCAGTCAATTCGTCGTCTAATTCTGGTTCGATTTTGGATTCGGGTTCAGACTCCGACTCGGTTGATTGTGCTTGGACTGAAAGGGCAAGATAATTTACCTGGTCTTCTTCTTCATCTGAGATCTCTTGATGAAGGTTTACCAATTTTTCCCAGATTTCTCTAGCACATCTGCATGGACCTACTAGCTCGAGTTGCTCCTTGGTTAGGCCGCATTGTAGGATTGCTGTTGCCCTTGCATCGGTCTCGATTTGATTGAGGGTGTGTTCATCCAATTTGTCCCACTCGATGGATGACTCATCTTCTATCGGAAACGAGAATCCCGTTTGGATGATCTGCCATAACTCCATGTGGGCCTTCAGAAGGGACTCCATTTGACATCTCCAAAACGTGAAGTTCTCGCCGAAGAATAGTGGTGGACGTGCACTGTTCCACTCTTGGTTGGCCATTTAGGATAATTCTTGCACACAGAGGGAAAAAGTAGAAATGTACCAAGACTTGGTCTTGGATTAGTAGTGCAGGAGAGAGAGAAAAATTAGCCTAAAAAACTATTGCACGGATTTCGAGGCAGATTGATATAAAAAATTTATGTCAAAATTTTGAAAATGTTACTTTACCAATTTTGATGATAAAAAGTAAGACTTTAATGTTTGAAAAAAATTTGCTCAGATTAAGGTAGCACGATTTTCGAGAAAAAATAATATTAAAATAATAATAAAAAAAAGTTTATGACAAATTTTCAAAAGTTGATTATTTTGACAATTCTGACTTATGGTAAAAAAATGAGAATTCAAAATTGAAAAAGGCGTAAGGATTCAAAATTGAAAAAGGCTCTGATACCACTTGTTGGATCGAGAAATGCGAGAGAGGGGGGGGTGAATGTCGCAATTCGTTCGGATTAAAAAAAGAGCGGGTGCGCAGCGGAAATAAAAGCGAACACAACAACGCAAACACAGCAGGTTTACTTGGTTCGGAGCCTGGGTCGACTCCTACTCCAAGGCCCACGGTCGTTGACCGTTTTCTGCGGGCAATTCTATAAGTTCGCAAAGTTTACAAATAGATTTTACAATAAGGCAGAATAGTAAACTTTAAATACAACTCTTGTTACCGACGTCCGGTGAAGATTGAAGTTCTGGAGCAGCGGGACGTCGTCGGCTTGAGTTGGCAGCTTTCTGGAGTGTGTCGTGGAAGCAGAAAAGCGTAGAATTGTCGAAGGAAATCGTTGTTCTTTGAAGAGGGTCGAGGCCCTCTTTATATAGGGCAGGGGGCGCCCGACATGCTCGGGGCGCCCTCCACGTGGCTTCTGATCCGGCGTGCTCTCGGTCGTGACTGATCGCTTCGACTTCGGGATCACCTTTGACTGGGGCGCCCGATACGCGCGGGGCGCCCGGATTGACCGGTCAAAGCTTTATCACCGAGGCTTCGCGAGGGTGAGCTGCAGCCGCCTTCAATGGCGTGGCACAGTGGGCGCCCGAGACACGCGGGGCGCCCGATCTGCGCGGTGCCCGATTTGCGCGGCGCCCGCGACAAGAGGGGCGCCCGACATGCGCGGGGCGCCCCCCAACGCGGTGCTGTCGGAGGTTTACTTCTCTGCTGACTTTGGGTTGACTCTGGGGCGCCCGACACATCCGGGGCGCCCTGCTCAGCTGCGGCCTCACTCCTTTGAGGCCCTCTGAGCTGCAGAAACACAGTCCTTCGGTCCTGCATCCAGGGTTAGTCCAAAATAGCAAATACTAAGTTGATTTTTCACAGCCTTAGCTGTCTTGGTTCTGACTTTGGGTCTCCAAAATGGAGCCCTAGGTCGAACCGACGCCTAATGTTCCCTCGAGGGGAACGCGTCCTCACCTACTCCTCTCGGGAGAGTTTTACCTGGTGCCAACCGGATCCTCCAGTTGGACTTTTGCCTGACGGTCCTTTGTCAGGTCTTGGATAACAGCAGTCCTTCGCCAGTTGCCTAGCAGTCCTTCGCTAGGGCTTTGATACTGGCAGTCCTTCGCCAGTTGCCTAGCAGTCCTTCGCTAGGGCTTGGATACTGGCAGTCCTTCGCCAGCTGCCTAGCAGTCCTTCGCTAGGGCTTGGATACTGGCAGTCCTTCGCCAGGTGCCTAGCAGTCCTTCGCTAGGGCTTTGTATCCTGGCAGTCCTTCGCCAGGTGCCTAGCATTCCTTCGCTAGGACTTTGTCTCTGCATACTTGAGTAATATTGTTAGATCACAAACAAACTTAACTTTGAATCCTTTGCCAATATCAAAACAAGGTTCGATATGGTGCTTCCTGCACCAACATTTTGTTCACTAGGGCTCCTCTAGCTGCAGCATCAATCATAATCTTATCCATCTGGAGTAAGCAGCTGAATAAGGAGCTGCTTACTGATCTGGTGCTGTGGGCAACTAGAGCATAACTTGTTGAATCTCTCCCAATAATCATATAGGGTCTCTCCCACTACTTGCTGTATGCCACAAATACTCTTCCTGATGATTGCAGTTCTGGAGGCTGGAAAATACTTCTCTAAGAATGTCTTCTTCATAGAAATCCAACTAGATACATGTCCGGTGGGCAGATAATAGAACCAATCCTTAGCTGCTCCAGTCAGGGAAAATGGAAATGCCCTCAGCTTGATATCTTCTTCTGAAATCCCCTGAGGCTTCATGGTGGAGCAAACTATGTGAAATTCATGCAAGTGTCTGTTGGGATCCTCTGCAGATTGTCCTTGGAATTTAGGCAATAAATGAATCAAGCCTGATCTCAGCTCAAAGTCACTAGTGAGCTCTGGGTAAGCAATGCATGAGTACTGGAAAGCATCATCAGGTGCTGCAAGTTCCTTCATGGTTTTCTGGTGGTCTGCCATAGGACTGCCTGAATGAGTAGGAATGGACTGAGTAGAAATAATGTCAAAAGCCATTGAAACTCTGATTTAGTTCCTCCTTGCTCTGAAAGTCCTCTCAATTTCAGGATCAAATTCCTCAAGAGTACCACCTGCAGATTTGGCCATACAACAAACACAAATCGTAGCAAATGTATATAGAAAAAATGAAACAAGTGAAATAGATCACAAGATATGAAAATAGCACACAAGCTAAAATCAAACAAACTCAACTAGTGTTCCACGGCAGCGACACCAAAAATTTGATGTTGCCCACAACAGGTGTCACGAATGAGCCTCAAATTTAGATATTTATAACTGAAAACCCTTGTCTAGCAAAATTAAAATGTAGAATAGGGGCCTCAGGTCGTATTTTTCCAAGGACTAGTTATGAGTGTTTAAATCAAGCTTGAAACTATTGTCGTCAAATATTTTGGGTTTTCAAATTGGAATGGGGGTTTTGTTTTGCAAATAAGAATGAGAGTATAGTTTGAAATGAAATTGGCTAAAGCAGGAATTAAACTAGCAACTTGTAAAACCTACTTAAGGAAGACAAGCAATTTGATATGAAATTATGGAATTGAATAACTAAACTAGTTTCAAGGACAAGCAACAATAAATCTATAGCTAAATTGCAGAAATTAAATGGAATTCTCACAATACAAATTGAATGCTTAAAAATAGGGCTGATTTATAGTTGTGATTTCCTGATCGGTCGGCTGACCGATCAGATACAATCCTGATTGGATTGGTGACCAATCAGGTGCTGCTTGGATCGATCGAATGACCGATCAGTAGCTGAAACACGATCTGAAACGATACGAAACAAACTGGAATGTTACAGAATTGAGTTCAGAAATGAAATCTACAACTAATTGACACCAGTTTAAGTTCTTCACCAGGATTTACTCCTTGTTGTCACACAAGGATGGAGCTCGGAACCCCCTTGCTCGAGAATCAAACAAAAATCAGCTGTCATGATCAAGTTGCATAGCTTGGATGTGTAATCTGAAACTTCCTCCGATCCCTTCTTCCTTGATGATTTGAATGGCGAGTGGTAGCTCAGGGAACCTCGAATCAACTCAGAGAACCCCTCTGATTTGTTCTGATTGATGAAGGATGGGAATCAAGCAAGAATTGATCAGATGAAGCGAGCTCGCGGTGACACCCTCACCTGAGCTTTCAGAGATAAATTGATTGCAACTTCTCGCGAAAACTAACCTCGACGATTTGAAATCTGAAGAAGAACTCGATCTGGGTGGTCGCGTGCGATCGGAATTGAAGAACGAAGATGAACGGAAGAACTGGAGACGCGATCTGGTGACGACGCTTGAGCGGAAGAGGGGAATTCTGTTTTAACTGAACTATTTGAATTTCGACGGCTGTGATTGTTCTGGACTCATCCAACGGCCGGATCTCTTCAGATCTGAACCAAACCTTCCAGATCTTGATCAAGGGTCAGGATCTGCTCCTCCTCAGCTTGGATCATTCAGATCTGCAACGGATGACTCATATTTCTCTGATCTTTGAATGGACGGTTTAGGCTCCTCTTAAGTTCGATCCAACGGTTGGATGACCTCTGATTGGGACCAAATCTTTAGATCTTGATCTGTGGTCTAGATTAACTCTAACTTGAGCTCTGATTGGTCAGTAGATGATAGATGGCTCAGATCTAGCCGTTTCTTGATCGGACGACCCACATTGATCCACCTCTTGATTCCCTTGATCAAAGCCAAGTAGGAGCTCATGTCTGATCCAATCTGATCTAGGTCCATTGTCATTTGAAGCCTACAAAATTAGATTCAAAATTAATGCCAAAATATCTCAAATATAGAAAGAATTGCATCGAAAGACAAAATAGAATGAATTCATGAAACCTAATGTAAATGTAAACTTAAGCATATGAAAAGGAATCAAAACATGGATTTAAGAGCCTAATTTGAGTAACAAAATGATAGTCATCAGAAACATCAAGAGGGTGTGGGTACCTAAAAGATTTTTAAATGATACTTGTGGATCAAAAATTTGGGTACCAAAAGAGTATGTTTTCCATGTTGTATAGGTGAAGGTGAAGGAGGCCTCAATCATGTGGATAGTAGATAGTGGATGCTCAAGACATATGACCGGAGATGTGAGCAAGTTCACTACTATTAGCTACTTAAGAAAAGGGACGATCTCCTTTGGAAATAGTGGAAAACTGAGAATTATTGGTAGGGGCACCATTGAGGTATTTCCTACAATTTCCATACATAAGGTACTTTTAATTAAAGACATGAAGTTCAGTTTACTTAGTGTAAGTCAGTTATGTGATGCGGGCTATAGGGTTAAATTTCATGCTAGGAAGTGCCTAATAAGACAAAATGAATCTGATAATGTCATACTAGAAGGGTATAGAGAGGTCAACTTGTATTATCTTGATCTTGCTTATGCTACTAACAATTTGGCTAAGTGTTTCATGTCTAAAAAAGAAGAAGGATGGTTGTGGCACCGGAGGCTTGGACATGTCAACATGAGAAGCATTGCAAGAGTGACCAAGGAAGAGTTGGTGAAGGGGCTACCTATGATCAAGTATGAGAAGACCAAATTGTGTGATGCATGCCAAGAGGGTAAGCAATCAAAATCATCACACAAAGGTAAAACCCTAACCACTACTACTTTACCATTAGAGCTTTTACACATTGATTTGTTTGATTGTCATAGTACTCCCTCACTAGTAGGGAGTAAATATTGTTTAGTTATTGTAGATGATTTTTCTAGGTTCACATGGGTTTACTTTATGAAACATAAGGATGATACCTTAGAAATTTTTATAGGGTTCAGTAAAAGGGTAGAAAATGAAAAACACCTCAAAATTAACCGAATTAGGAGTGACCATGGTGAGGAGTTCCAAAATTCAAGTTTCTCACAATTTTGTGTAGAAAATGGATATAAGCATGAATTTTCATGCCCAAGGACTCCTCAACAAAATGAGGTAGTTGAGAGGAGAAACAGAGCCCTACAAGAAGCTGCTATGACTATACTTAATGCATATTCCCTTCCTAGCTACTTTTGGGCCGAACCGGTTAACACCGCTTGTTATATTTAAAATCGAGTTTTGGTACATAGGTTCCTAGTAAAAACCCTTTGAATTATGGAATGGGAGAGTTCCACAAGTTCACTACTTTAGGGTCTTTGGATGTAAGGTCTATATTCTAAATACCAAAGATGACCTAAGAAAGTTTGAGTCAAAAGCTGATGAAGGAATTCTGGTTGGATATTCATCCTCTAGTAGGGGTTATAGAGTCAACAACAAAAGGACAAAGGTGATTGAGGAGTCCTCAAATGTTGACTTTGATGAATCAACAAATACCTACCCTAGAAAAGCCTCAATTGATAAGGATATGGAAGAAGTCCAACCCCCTGCCCAAAGAATCCAAGACCTACATTTGGAGGGCAATGATCAAGAGGGAGTATGAAGTACCCTAGAGGACGAGGAAGAAGTAGTCAATGAACCCACAACCTCTAGGCCCTTGAGACATCACCAAGATCACCCTATTGACCAAAGAGTGGGTGATGTCACTCAAGGAGTAAGGACTAGGTCCTATTTTAGAGACCAAACAAGTCAAATAGCCTTAATCTCTCAATTAGAACCTAAGTCTATTGATGAAGCATTGGGGGATGTAGATTGGGTCTTAGCTATGTAAGAAGAGCTAAATCAATTTGAGAGAAGTAAGGTTTGAGAGTTGGTTCCTAGGCCCAATGATTGCACCATTGTAACCACAAGATGGGTCTTTAGGAACAAACTAGATGATCAAGGCAAAATCACTAGGAACAAGGCTAGATTGGTAGCTAGGGGATTTAACCAAGTTGAGGGATTAGATTATGATGAGACTTATGCCCCCGTAGCTAGATTAGAGTCCCTTAGAATTCTACTAGCCTATGCCGCTCACATAGGATTCACACTTCACCAAATGGATGTGAAGTCGACATTTCTTAATGGGATCATTAAGGAAAAGTCTTATATGGATTGAAACAAGCTCTCCGGGCTTGGTCTGAAAGGCTTTCTTCATTTCTAGTGGCTAAGGCGTTTAGGAGAGGAACAATTGACCTTACTTTGTTCCTAAAATCTAATGATAAGGACATATTTGTTGCCCAAGTGTATGTAGATGATATCAGTTTTAGGTCAACAAATAATGACTTCCTACAAGAATTCATCAAATGTATGGAAGATGAATTTAAGATGAGTCTTGTAGGAGAGCTAACTTTCTTTTTAGGACTTCAAGTTAAGCAAACTAATGAAGGAACACATGTTTTTCAAACGAAGTACACTAAGGAAATGCTAAAGAAATTTGGCCTAGAAAATGCTAAGGTAGCATTTACCCCTATAGGAACAAATGTGAAAATGGATAGTGACCTTGAAGGGAAAATGGTAGACTCTAAGCAATATAGGAGCATGATTGGTAGCCTACTATACCTAACCGCTAGTAGACCCGATATATTTTTTGTGGTAGGTATGTGTGCAAGGTACCAATCTTGTGCCAAAGAGTCTCATTTGGTTGTAGTTAAGAGGATCCTAAGGTATGTTAAAGGTGCCCTCAATGTCGGGCTTTGGTATCCTAGAACCCCTAATGTTGATCTTATTGGATACACCGATTCGGACTATGCGGGATGCAAGCTAGATAAGAAGAGTACTAGTGGAGGGTGTCAATTCCTTGGGTCTTCCTTAGTTAGTTGGAGTAGTAGGAAACAACCATGCGTTGCCCTATCAACAACGGAGGCGGAATATGTGGCAATGGGTGGGTGTGTTTCCCAACTCCTTTGGATCATGCACACCTTAAAAGATTATGAGTTACATTATACCAAGGTCAAAGTCTTGAGTGATAATGTAAGTATAATCAATTTGACCAAAAATTTGGTTCACCATTCTAGGACAAAACACATTGAAGTGAAACATCACTTCATTAGAAACCATGTGGCAATGGGAGACATAGAACTGCACTATGTTGAATCAAAGTCAAACCTAGCCGACATTTTTACCAAGCCTCTTCTCGAATCGGAGTTTACATCCTTAAGAAGAGGCCTTGGAATGTGTTTTGTAGAAGTATAGGATGAACCTTGGGATATTACATTTGAAAAAGTGTGCTTGATCCATTAGGATGATACATTTGGTTCACTTGTGCTTATGGCATATTGTTGAATCATTAAAAGTATCAAAATATGAAAACTAGACCAACTATGGGGAAGGCAAGTGTTTAATCAATGGATACTTTGCCCAAAGATCATAGTTCGACATTTTAAATCTTTGAAAACCATTTTATGTTTTATATGCTTTGTCATACTTTTAAAAGATATATGATTGCAAAATTAGATTGTGATTTTGATACAAAACTTAGTGGTTTTCAAGGATTTTGAGTTTTTATCAAAAGTCAAGCATGTTTGAAATTTTATATGGACTGATATTTTTCCTTGATAGAGTATATCATTTCAAATATGTCTGTAAGTTTTTACAATTTTTGGAATTTTCCTGAATTTTCTGGACATTTATGAAATTCGGCTCAGAAACTGAAAAATGGCACAGACAGAGTATCAGTCGACTGCCCCTGAGGGCAGTCGACTGGCACGCCTGCTTTTAGATTCTGAAACCTTTTTCAGAAATCCAACTTTCTCTCATTTGATGTCATAGGGTTGGATTGCTTGAGGCAATCATTTTGATGGTGTCAAAGGGGGAGAATGGGTGGTTTAAGTTAGAATTTTGACTTGAAATGGATGGTTTAAGGTAGCTGTTTAACTTAAATTTTGAATGATTAAAAATGGGTAAAACATGGATTAAGGGGGAGGTTACCTCTAAGGTTTTGATATGTCTTGCATTTTTAATGTTGTTTAGTGTTAAGTTGAAAGTTAACTTGGATCATGAGTAGAATTGAAAATGGGAGAAGACATAGATTAAGAGGGAGGTTACCTCTTAGGTTTCCTATGTCTTATGTTTTTCAATTGCTATTTATTGCTACTGTTATTGTTGGCTGTTATTTTATCTCTAAACTTAAACATATTGTCACACATCAAAAAAGGGGAAATTGTTGAGGCAATCGGCCCTAAAATGATTGGAAGATCATGGTTTTGATGTGTGTGTGTAAATATGTTTAAGGTTAGAGTGTTATGTTGTATTTGATATGTGTGATTGAGTTTGGATTAGTCACCTATTCGGGTGGATACCAAGTAAATCCTTGTGTTAGCATTATTCTTATTGCTTTTCACTATATATTTTTGTATTGCACTAACCTCTGTGTAGAGAAAATGACGACGAAGTGTTATTCACCCCCCCCCTCTAGCACGCTATTCGATCTATCAGACAATAGTCGAGGTTACTGGTTAAGAGTCGACCAGGTTGTGAGGGTCCTAGTGTGAGTCGTTGTACTCGGGAACTAAGCTGGGAGGGTTCGAGTGCGGAGTGAAATATACTCGGGGAGTGTAACCCTAGGCTTAGTAAGGGACAAGTTGACTACCCTGGGAGCAGTCGACTGGTAGCGGCTGGTGAGCTGGCAGAATTCGAACGTTGGGGTTGTCAACGGTCGAATCTGAGTGGGGGCAGTCAACTGCCCTGGGAGCAGTCGACTGCCAGCGAGGGTTTCCTGCTTCAGTTCTCTTTAAAGAGAACTTGGTTTGGGTGGGACTTTTGGCGAAATCTGCTTGGGTAGAGTAGATTAGTAGCCTTTGGTGCTCAGGTATTGTAGAGGTGCTGTGGTGAGGTTTCTCCACCCACAAGGAGCGACAAGGGCTAGCCGGAGGTTATCCGGTGAGTGATCCACCGAAGGATTCTTGGATTATTCACCCTTCAGGGTGGATACCAAGTAAATCTCTCTTGTTAGCATTGTTTACATTATTAGTTTTTGTTTTATTGTATATTCCGCTTGCGCAACTAACCGTGTAGGAAGAAAGAGTTCGAAAAAGTGCTATTCACCCCCCTCTAGCAACCGGATCGATCGATAAGTGGTATCAGAGCAAGGACCGCTCTTGATTGGAATAACCGCCAAGGGAGCAAAGAAAGCTAGAGGGAAAAATAATGGAAGACAAATTTGGGGATGATATCTACACTCCACCGCCCTACGACCATGAAGATTTCAGACATTGGAGGACAAGGATTGAAACATGGTTCGGAATGGAGTGGGACCATAGGATCGCGCTTGAAGAGCCTTTCAAGATTCCAAAGGATAAGCACGGGAAGAAGCTTAGGCCTAGATATTGGGATCAAGAGCAACAAGATCAATCAAAAGCGAATAAAAAGGTAATTGATATATTACTTAACATCTTGCCTACTAACGTGTTAAGTGGTGTAGGGGCATATGAAAATGCACATGAATTGTGAAAAAAGATAGAAGAATTTCATGAGAACCCTATACTAGTCCAAGAAGATAAAGAAGAATTGATCCTCTCATCATGTGAAGTGGAAGAAGAAAGTGAGAGATACTCAACCTCATCAAGAGAAGAAGAGGAGGTGTCAAATTCAAAAATTGAGGGGGAGGACAGACCCTCATCTATATCGGATCAAGAGGAAGCATCCACTTCATTCAAGGTTGAAGAAGAAGTCAACCTAGCTTCTACCTCCACCAAAGCAAGAACCAAGGACCATATCACATGCTTTGGATGCAATAAAAAGGGGCACTACAAGGATAAGTGTCCAGTAGATAAAAAGGAGGTAAAATCTAAACTCATTTCGAATTCTCTTAAATCTAATGTGGGTTGTAGGATTGGAGAAGCCCAAGAGAAAAGAAGTAAAATTCGATGCTTCACATGTGGAGAGCTAGGGCACTACCACACCAAGTGTCCAAGAAAAGGAGAGTTAAAAAATTGGGACACTTGAGAAGATAGGAGAAGGAGGAAAGGAAGAAAAGAAACCCACGTCAAGGAGGAACTACAAGGGTAAGGGAGGTAATTCCTAACCCTAAGTTGAAGTGTAATTCTAATTTGAGTTCCTCCATGCATATCAAAAATAGTGTTAATTATCCCTCCATGCATGCTAGATTTAATTAAAAATGCTTAATGGTGCATAATTTTGGTTTCAAGTATAATGATAGGAATAAGGTTAACAAGGTAGATCAAAACCTTGGAAAAGCATACATCATGACAGACCTAAGACCTTTGTATCTAAGGATCAAAGCATTGTTGGGACCGGGTGCATGTCGACAAGGATACGAGTTCGTAAAATTTAAAATTTTTACGTGCAGCGGAAGAGTTTGCATAAAATAATTTCCTAAATTATTTTAACTTCGTATCTAGCATGCAATCTTATGGTGTGTTGACATAATCATAAAATAAAACATTGCGGAATAGTAAACAAATTTACTAAGTACCTCTCGTAACTTGAAGTAAGGGACGAGATCCAACCGTAGCGTCCCTTGGAAGCTCCGCCTCTATTCGCGTCCACGCCGAGTTCTCTTCGGGATGACTTCACAAAGTCACGAGTTTTGTGCCGACGAGAACTACTAGATTCTCGGAAGGCACAACTAGAAGGACAAGAGAAAAATTAGGAAAACTAACCAACGAAGTAACGGAATCGAATTCCGAGAAGAGAGGAGTCGCTATCCGTTTCTTCTTCTTCGTGTTCGGGTTCTCCTTCTCCTTGAAAGCTCACGCCAACTCCCTTGGATGATGGTTGTGTGCGCCGGCCCTAATCCACAAGGATGGGGCGCCGGCCCTAATGTGAAGGAGAAGAAGATGAGGAGAGAAGAGAATAAAAGAGAGAGAGGGAGAGCTCTAATTAATCTCTTGATTAATTGATTGATCTAAAGGGCTAGCCTTTGGTTCCTTTATATAGTAGCAACTCTTTGCTAAGTCTCTCTCTAAACGGAATTAGTTATAAGAAATTTATCCTATAAATTTTCTTAACTAATTATTCCGTTTAAACCAAGTCTTTATTATAAACCAATTTATAATAAAACTTATTCTTTTCTCTCTTTAAATTATGGAATAAATTTTTATAAGAAATTTATAAACTTTCTTATTATGATAAAATCAATTCATAATTGATTTTATAAAATTAAAATAAACCAATTCATGGATTATTTTAACTTCCATAAAAAGAATAAATTTCTACAAATTTATTTATATAAATTTTCTTTATACAAATTTATTTATCCATAATTTATAAAATAAACCGCGCTAGATTTATTTTATTAATTAAACCAATTAAATTGGTTTAATCTCCTTTAATGGCCGGCCACCACAAGGAGGGTTAGCACCTCCTTTGGCCGGCCAAACCAACCCGAACCGGTCGCGAATTAAACTCATTTAATTCGCCCAAAAAGCCTTCAAAAGACTTAGCCATTTTTAGCTTCCATTGCGCCTCTGATTAACTCAGATTCGACTCGTTTCTCTTGATCGGAAAATCCAATTTTCAACTCGTTTTAAATCCCTCGGATTACTCGTATTGCGTGTGACTAAATAGGCTTTCGATTTATGTTGGCCGTCTATAATTAACCCATTAATTATAGATCGATCATGAGTGGCACCTAGTAGTACATCATGATCCCCAATTAATCGAAAGATCAACGGTTTGACCCCAGAAGAAATTATTCTGAAACCCTTCAGCAGCTCTAATGAATCGTGCCTCATTCCCTTCACCACCTTATACCCACTTGGTTCAGGACACGGTCTATGGTGTCAGTCCCCACTAGGCTGACTACGTCACACCTAGCCCAAGTAGTGTCTTCCTCGTCCTTTGGATTTCTAATTACTCTCATGTATTTAAGAGACTCGCACTCTTAACATGATATGCTCTGGCCAGAGGCTTTGAGTAACAATCCGACGATAGGCCTGGGTATACATCTCCTCGCAAGGAGTGGTGAATCCTTTGTAGGCTGTTCAAACATCTTCGGGCACTTCGGCTTATACCCGATCATCCTGGGTCCACACCTCCTTGGAGATGCTTGCTTAAGATGTCAAAGTATAAGTCTCCATGACCAAGATGACTTGAACACCGCAAGTCAAAGGAACATCGCACTTAAGCCGCAGTAAGATCTTCATTGACATATCTACATGTAGATTCCCATATGAAGTCTCACAGCTAGTCACTCCAATGAACTAGTTCCCTTAACTAGCATCCATGTTTATCTCCGGACATCCCAATGTCACCAGCCAGTGAGAATCAGCTGATTAGAGAATAACCCATGCTAGTCTCAACAGAATTGATAGTGTCCGTTTTTATCAATTCATCGACTAGGGATAATTTCAATACTTCACAATTGCACATTAGAGATAATCACTAGTTGTGATCTCATCACAAATTCTCTTATGCTGTGAGTTGTGTTGCGGACATTCAGTAGATGAGTTTAAGATCCCAATCAAATACACAAACATGTACACTCAAATAGTGAATTATCATTTATTAAAATAAATGTTTACAATCATAAGGCGATTGCCTTAGGACACTTCTCTCATATCACTAACAAACTCCCACTTGGCCTAATGCCAATCGCTACGGTATCCAATACCATAGGCTCTAACATGTCCCTCAAACTTGTTTTGAGGCAAGGCCTTAGTTAAAGGATCCGCTATATTCCTTTCAGTGGGAACTCTCTCAATTTGTATGTCATTCCTACTTATAATCTCTCTGATCAGATGATAGCGTCGAAGCATGTGTTTGGATCGCTGATGAGACCTTGGTTCCTTTGCTTGTGCAATAGCTCCATTGTTGTAGCAGTATACCGGCACTGCTTCATCAATGGTTGGAACCACGCCAAGTTCGGAGACAAACTTCTTGATCCAGACTGCTTCCTTTGCTGCTTCCGAAGCTGCGATATATTCCGCTTCCGTGGTAGAATCCGCTACGGTGTCTTGTTTGGAACTCTTCCAACTTACTGCGCCTCCATTCAAAGTAAATACGTATCCAGACTGCGATTTGGAGTCATCCTTATCTGTCTGGAAACTGGCATCTGTATACCCATGTATTATCAAATCTCCTTCTCCATATATTAGAAATACATCCTTAGTTCTTCTTAAGTACTTAAGGATTGTCTTAACAGCCGCCCAATGATCCATTCCCGGATCAGATTGGTATCTGCTCGTGACGCTCAGAGCATACGATACATCGGGCCTAGTACATAACATAGCATACATGATAGATCCTATTGCGGATGCATAGGGAATCTTATTCATGCTAATCCTCTCGTCTTCTGTGCGCGGACACATAGACTTCGAAAGGTTGATCCCATGCCTGATGGGAAGGTAACCTTTCTTGGATTCCGACATGCTAAACCTTTTTAGCACTCGGTCTATATATGTAGACTGCGAAAGACCAAGCAACCGTTTTGATCTATCTCTATAGATTCTAATCCCAAGGATATAGGTTGCTTCTCCCAGGTCTTTCATGGAGAAAGTTTTGGACAACCAAATCTTAACTGTCTGTAAAACTGATATATCGTTTCCTATAAGTAAGATGTCATCGACATATAATACTAGGAATACGACTGCACTCCCACTAACCTTCTTGTACACACAAGGTTCGTCAGGATTTTGTGAGAAATCAAACTCTTTGATTGTCTCATCAAAACGGATGTTCCAGCTCCTAGATGCTTGCTTTAGTCCATATATGGATCGTCGAAGCTTGCATACCTTGATTTTATCAACCGATGTGAAACCTTCAGGTTGTATCATGTATACATCCTCAAGTAGGTTTCCATTAAGGAAAGCTGTTTTCACATCCATTTGCCATATCTCATAATCATAATGAGCTGCTATGGCTAGGAGCATCCGAATGGATTTAAGCATAGCTACTGGCGAATAGGTTTCGTCATAGTCAACTCCTTGTTTTTGACGATATCCTTTTGCCACTAATCTAGCCTTAAAGGTAACAACATTACCTTCCATGTCGGTTTTCTTCTTGAAAACCCACTTGCACCCTATGGGCTTAATCCCTTCAGGTGGGTTAACTAAGTCCCATACTTGATTTTCATACATGGAATCCATTTCCGACTTCATGGCCTCAAGCCATTGTCCCTTTCTGAATTTTTCAGAACATCTTCATAACTGATAGGTTCGTCATCGCCAATGAGCAACACGTCGTTCGATTCACTTACGAGAAATCCGTATCTCTCTGGAATGTGTGTGTCCTATCAGACCTACGAAGAGGTGGTGTAGTTTTAGGTTCAACTGATAGCTCATCACTATGAATTATCGGTTGTGGGCCTAGACTAGGTGTCTCTGAGATGTCTATTGGAGTTTCTTGAACTCATCAAGTTCAATCCACTCCCACTGTTTTCTTGTAAAAGAAACTCTTTTTCTAGAAATACAGCATGCCTTGAAACAAACACCTTTTGTTCCAAGGGATGATAGAATTGGTAACCCTTCGTTTCCTTAGGGTATCCAATAAATAGACATTTATCAGACTTAGCATCCAATTTGTCTGATACAACCCGCTTCACATAAGCAGGACAACCCCATATCTTAAGGTGAGTTAAGTGAGGTTTCTTACTATTCCAAATCTCATATGGAGTAGTAGAGACTACCTTAGTTGGGACTCTGTTTAGCAAGTAAACAGCTATCTTAAGTGCATATCTCCAAAAGGATTTTGGAAGAGTTGCATGATTCATCATAGACCTAACCATGTCCATCAAGGTTCGATTGCGCCTCTCAGATACACCATTATGCTGTGGTGTATACGGCGGAGTCCATTGGGACAATATCCCATTGTCCCTTAGATAATCTTGAAACTCTTGACTTAAGTATTCACCACCTCGATCGGATCGAAGTATCTTAATACTTTTGCCAAGCTGTTTCTCTTCTTCATTTCTGAACTCTTTGAATTTCTCAAAGGCTTCAGATTTGTGTTTCATCAAGAACACATACTCGAATCGTGAGTGATCATCGATGAAGGTGATGAAGTAGCTATAGCCTCCTTGTGAAAGAGTTGACATTGGTCCACATACATCGGTATGTATTAGACCAAGCAATTCTCCCACTGGATTACCTTTTCCGGGAAAGGGTAATTTAGTCATCTTGCCTTTTAAGCATGATTCGCATGTATCAAATGAACCGGGTTCAAATGATTCCAAAATTCCACATCGGTGTAATTCGGTCATGGCGTTTCTTACTTATATGGCCAAGACGACATGCCACGTGTAGGAGTCTATTTGATTATCTATTCGAGCACGTTTGTGCTTACTTCGATATTGAAAACGTCACTGGAAAATCTAACGTGTAGATGCCATTGCACAAGTTCCATTCCCATAAAGAACGCCATTTAAAGTTATGTAACAACAATTGTTACTAAAAGTTAAATGATAACCCTTTTCATTCAAACATGAAATAGATACAATGTTCTTTATTAACGAAGGAACGAAAATAACAATTATCCAATTCTAAGACACGTCCAGTTGGGAGCTTTAGCAAATATGTTCCGATGGCAATAGCAGCAATCCTTGCTCCATTTCCAACCGCAAATTCGCTTCTCCCTTGACGAGCCTTCTTCTATTCCTTAAGCCCCCTTGAAGAGGATGGGACATTCCGGACTGTCCTTCTTCTTCACGGACTCAAGATAAATCTTGCAGTTTCTTCGCCAGTGACCTTCCTTGCCACAGTGATGGCAAGTTCCTTTTGGTTCTTTTCAGTTTTCTTGGCCTTTTTCTTCTTCCCTTTGTTCTGTTCTTTGGCCTTCCTCTTAGAACCTTTCTTCCGAGGAACCAACTAAAGTACGCTTTTTGATCTGGCTTTACAGAAGGCTCCACAGTCTTCGCATGTTGATCAACTCAGGAATGGTAGTCTCCAGTTGTTCATCCGATAGTTCATCACAAATTGTGAACAACTCTTGGACAAACAACTCAGAATTAAGTCAATACTTAGTTCATGATCCATTGCAAAACGAGTGCGCTCAGTCGCTCAATGTACCCCAACATCTTTAACACAAACGCGGCAGAAGTGCCTTCCTGCATCTTAGTGGTGAAGAGGGTCTGGAGACTTCGAACCTTTCGGATCTCGCCTGCTCTTCAAACAACTCATGAGATGGAAGATGATGGTATTAGCATCCATATGCTCATGTGCTTTGCAACTCAGGTACCATAGAGGCTAGCATGATGCAACTCGCCATTTCAAATCGGTCACATGTTTCTGATAGCCAACAATTGGTCTGGAGTGCATTTTCTGGAGGATGGGTGGAAGTTGTTCTTCAAGGACATAAGCAAGCTTCTCTGCCTTGAGGACTATCCTCAGGTTTCGAAGCCAGTCCATGTAGTTTGGCCCAGTCAGTTTATTTGTGTCCAAAATGGAACGCAAGTTTCAGAGAAGACATGATCGAGTGATTATCCTAGAAATACAAATTGAGATTATGTGAGAAGATTTATTAAAGAATGTATCAACATACATAAATAAAATCCTATTTATTTTTCAAATTGAATAACCCTTATTATCAATTCGGGAGATCGTAGGAACATCTCCAAATAGGTTGATATCCAACCATAGATAAGAATTACCATGGATGTGGCCATCAAGTTTTCCTTAGCTATGAAGGTAGGTAATTATACCGATTACATATCACATATATGTAACTATCACGTTATGCTATCAACTAATTGAATGTTTGCATAAATATTAGGTTGTTTAACTCATTAACAAGTATGCATCATATACATAGCACCAACTACTGCAACCTCTCTTTACATCGACCTTGGCTTGGCACAACAAATCAATGCTCCAAGCCTTAAGGCTGAACCCATAATCAAGAAATAGTTTTAATATGGTTGGAGCTCATTCAACCGTTTAGTCAGGCTTGGATGTGTCCAACAACCAAAACTAAGGATTGACCTCTGACTCCAACTATATTATTCATAAACTAATTCCATGGTTTGAACATGTTGAGGTTCAAGTCGGGCATGGATGTGTCCATCAACCCAAACGAGAAACAAAACTCCGATTCTAACCATATTAATGGAAGGTGTTGGCCTTAATATTTTTAAGGGGTTTTGGTCTCATCTTTTCTAAGCACATTCATGACATATGTCATGACTAACGATTTCCTTAATAAAGTATGTATGTGACTTAATTATCAAGTCTCATTAATTGAATTAGGAACCGGATTTCCTAATTCTAATTTCATACTTTATTAAAGGAATTGTTTTGGGAAACAATTTCCTAAATTGTCATAATCAATTTCGGAAATAATATGTTCAAGACTTTGATTTCTCTAAATCAAATCTTATTAAATTAAGAGACAATTCCCTTAATTCAACCACATATTATTTTCATGAAAATCTCATTTAAGAAAACTCTATAGGAAACCATTTCCTAATTAATTTTGGAGACAACAATATGTAAGAGCATCACCTCTTAAAACATATTTTATTCATGGATTTATTAATTACAACAAATCGTTTTCTAAGGGTGGCTCCCCGAGGCTCAGATACCCAAAGAAAAGTAATGTTGTAAATCCAATTGGACGGCTCCCGAGGCTCAATCCAAATCAAACATGACAATTTCAATTAAAAATTGGGAAATTAAATTACAACAACTAACTTTAAATTGGACGGCTCCCCGAGGCTCAATCCAAAATAAAGAATTTTGTTGTCAATTTAAAAACAATTAAATTTAATTGTCAATTAACTGTCCATGAATTTGTCTAGACTTTCTTAAAGAAAGTGCCCAAAATTGCGAGATTTCAAATAGATTTTCAGANCCTTTTGTGGTTTAGTCTTCCGACTTCTCTCTTGGTTTTCTTGTCGCATTCTCGGAGAATCTAGTAGTTCTCGAGAACATGAAACTCGTAGCTTTACGAAGTCATCCCAATGATACTCGGCGTGGACGCGAATAGAGGCAGAGCTTCCAAGGGATGCTTATGGTTGGATCTCGTCCCTTCCTTCGAGTTACACGAGGTAATACGTAAATTAGTTTATGTTTCTGCAAAATTTCAAATATATGATCATGTCTACACAAGATAAAATTGCATGCTTAGATGTGTGGTTAAATGATTTAGAGAAATTATTTTTTCTAAACCTTCCGCTGCACGTAATTAATTTTAAAATTATGAACCCGCATCTATGTCAACATGCACCTGGTCCCAACAGTGGTATCAGAGCCGAGGTTTGTGTTCGTCATAATCATATAATTGTTTTGCGAAAAGCTTTATCATGATCTCAATTTTGGAAAATTTTCAATTATGGAAACTTTCCAATTATGGTAAATTTTCGATTTAGGAATTTCAAAGTTAGGAAATCCTCATAAAATTTCGCAAATTTTTGAAATATCTCTGTTTCTGAAATTTTATGATAATTGTGAAAACTTTCCATTTTTGGAAACTATCTAATTTTGGAAATTTTCTATTTTGGAAATTTTCCAATTTTGGAAAAACGTAATTTTTTTTATACCAGAAACTTACAATTATTCTGAAAACCTTTTATTTTTTGAAACTTTCCATTTATGGAAAGTTCTCAATTTTGTGCACTTTCTTTCAAGAAAGTCTAGACAAATTATGGGAATATTAATTGGCAATTAAATTTATAATTGGAAATTAAATTATTTAGAAAATTCTTTATTTTGGATTGAGCCTCGGGGAGCCGTCCAATTTAAAGTTGGTTGTTATAATTAAATTTCCTAAATTGAATTTAAATTGTCATATGTTTAATTTGGATTGAGCCTCGAGGAGCCATCCAAATTAAGTTATTGATATTAATTTTCCATAAATAAAATATGTGATCAAATCTTGAAAAATTTTGAGGTGATTCTCAAACGATAATTTCCTTATTTGATTTATGAGGTGATGCTCTTACATATTATTGTCTCCAAAATTAATTAGGAAAATTGTTTCCTATAGAGCATATTTCCTTAAATAAGATTTTGATGAAAATAATATGTGGTTGAATTAAGGGAATCTGTCTCTTAATTTAATAAGATTTGATTTAGAGAAATCAAAGTCTTAAACATATTATTTACAAAATTGATTATGATAATTCAGGAAATTGTTTCCCAAAACAATTCCTTGAATAAAGTATGAAATTAGAATTAGGAAATTCGGTTCCTAATTCAATTAATGAGACTTGATAAATTAAGTCACATACATACTTTATTAAGAAAATCGTTAGAACATGACATAATTATATGTCATGAATGTGCATAAAAGAAAAAGGATGAGACCCAAAATCCTTTACAAAATATTAAGGCCAACACCTTCCATTAATATGGTTAGAACCGGAGTTTTGTTTCTCATTTGGGTTGATGGACACATCCATGCCCGGCTTGAACCTCAACATGTTCAAACCATGGAATTAGTTTATGATTAATATAGTTGGAGTCAGAGGTCAATCCTTAGTTTTGGTTGTTGGACACATCCAAGCCTGACTAAACAGTTGAATGAGCTCCAACCATATTAAAACTATTTCTTGATTAATGGGTCAGCCTTAAGCTTGGAGCATCGATTTGTTGTGCCACAGCCAAGGTCGATGTAAAGAGAGGTGCAGTTGGGTGCTATGTATATTGTTGCATACTTGTTAATGAGTTAACAACCCAATGATTTATGCAAACATTCAATTAGTTGATAGCATAATATGATAGTTACATATATATAATATGTAATCGGTATAATTACCTACCTTCATAGCTATGAATAACTTGATGAACTCTAGCCATGGTTGTTCTTATCTATGGTTGGATATCAACCTATTTGGAGATGTTCCTACGATCTCTCGAATTGATAAAAAGGGTTATTCAATTCGAAAAATAAATAGGATTTAATTAATGTATATTGATACATTCTTTATCATTCTCATCACATAACCTCAATTTTTATTTCTAGGATAATCACTTGATCATGTCTTCTCTGAATTTGCATTCCATTTTGGACACCAATAAGCTGACCGGGCCAAACTTCATGGACTGGCTTTGAAACCTGAGGATAGTCCTCAAGGCAAAAAAGCTTGCTTTGTCCTTGAAGAACAACTTCCCAACCATCCTCCTGAAGATGCAACTCCAGACTAGTTAGTGGCCTATCAGAAACATATGGCCGATTCTGAACTTGCGAGTTGCATCATGCTGGCCACTATGGTACCTGAGCTACAAAAGCAGCATGAGCATATGGATGCTCATACCATCGTCTTCCATCTTCATAAGCTGTTTGACGAGCAGGCGAGATCCGAAAGGTTTGAGGTCTCCAGACTCTTCTTCACCTCTAAGATGCAGGAAGGCACTTCTGTTTCACAGTTTGTGTTGAAGATGTTGGGGTACATTGAGCAACTAGGCACACTCGGATTTGTAATGGATCACGAACTAAGTATTGACTTAATTCTGCATTGTTTGCCCAAGAGTTACTCATAGTTTGTGATGAACTATCGGATGAACAAACTGGAGACTACCATTCCTGAGTTGCTTAACCTGCTGAAGACTGTAGAGCCTTCTGTAAAGCAGGATCAGAAGACGGTACTGTTAATTGGTTCCTCAAAGAAAGGCTCTAAGAGGAAGCCCAAAGAACAAAATAAGGGAAGGAAGAAAAGGCCAAAATGATTGAAAAGGCACCAAAAGGCACTTGCCATCACTACGACAAGGAGGGCCACTGGCGAAAAAACTGCAAGGTTTATCTTGAGTCCTTGAAGAAGAAGGCATCCGATGCCCCATCCTCTTCAGGTATCTTCGTTATTGAATGTCACTCTATTTCCTTGTACACCTGGGTACTTGATACTGGGTGTAGCTCACATATATGTAATGACATACAGGGGCTAAGGAATAGAAGAAGACTCATCAAGGGAGAAGCGAATTTGCGAGTTGGAAATGGAGCAAAGATTGCTGTTGTTGCCATCGGAACAGATTTGCAAAAGCTCCCTACTGGACTTGTCTTAGAATTGGATAATTGTTATTTTGTTCCTTCATTAATAAAGAACATTGTATCTATTTCATGCTTGAATGAAAAGCGTTATCATTTAATTTTTAGTAACAATTGCTGTTACATAACTTTAAATGGTGTTCTTTATGGGACCGAAACTTTATGCAATGGTATCTACACGTTAGATTTATCCAGTGACGTTTTCAATATCGAAGTTAGCAACAAATGTGCTCGAATAGATAATCAAATAAACTCCTATACGTGGCATTGTCGTCTTGGCCTGTAAGTAAGAAACGCATGACCAAATTACACCGATGTGGAATTCTGAAATCATTTGAACCCGGTTCATTTGATACATGTGAATCATGCTTAAAAGGAAAGATGACCAAATTACCCTTTTCCGGAAAAGGAAAACCAGTGGGAGAATTGCTTGGTCTAATACGTACTGATGTATATGGACCAATGTCAACTCTTGCACAAGGAGGCTATAGCTACTTCATTACCTTTATCGATGATCACTCACGATTCAGGTCTGTGTTCTTAATGAAACACAAATCTGAAGCTTTTGAGAAATTCAAAGAGTTCAGAAGTGAAGTAGAGAAGCAGCTTGGCAAAAGTATTAAGATACATTGATTCGATCGGGGTGGTGAATACTTATGTCAAGAGTTTCAAGATTATATTAGGGACAATGGGATATTGTCTCAATGGACTCCACCATATACACCACAGCATAATGGTGTATCTGAGAGGCATAACCGAACCTTGATGGGCATGGTTAGATCTATGATGAATCATGCAACTCTTCCAAAATCCTTTTGGGGCTATGCGCTTAAGACAACTGTTTACTTACTAAACATAGTCCCAACCAAGGTAGTCTCTACAACTCCATATGAGACGTGGAATAGTAAGAAACCTCATTTATCTCACCTAAAGATATGGGGTTGTCCTGCTTATATAAAGCGGACTGTATCAGACAAATTAGATGCTAAGTCTGATAAATGTCTATTTATTGGATACCCTAAGGAAACGAAAGGTTACCAATTCTATCATCCCTTGGAACAAAAGGTGTTTGTTTCAAGGCATGCCGTATTTCTAGAAAAAGAATTTCTTTTACAAGAAAATAGTGGGAGTAGCATTGAACTTGAAGAAGTTCAAGAAACTCCAATAGACATTACAGAGACACCTAGTCTAGACCCACAACCAATAACTCATAATGATGAGCTATCAGTTGAACCTAAAACAACACCACTTCTTCGTAGGTCTGATAGGACACGCAATATTCAAGAGAGATACGGATTTCTCATAAGTGAATCGAACGACGTGTTACTCATTAACGATGATGAACCTATCCGTTATGAAGATGTTCTGAAAAATTCAGAAAGGGATAAATGGCTTGAAGCCATGAAGTCGGAAATGGATTCCATGTACAAAAATCAAGTATAGGACTTGTTAACCCACCTGAAGGTATTAAGCCCATAGGGTGCAAGTGGGTTTTCAAGAAGAAAACCGACATGGAAGGTAATGTTGTTACCTTTAAGGCTAGATTAGTGGCAAAAGGATATCGTCAGAAACAAGGAATTGATTATGACGAAACCTATTCGCCAGTAGTTATGCTTAAATCCATTTGGATGCTCCTGGCCATAGCAGCTCATTATGATTATGAGATATGGCAAATGGATATGAAAACATCTTTCCATAATGATAACCTACTTGAGGATGTATACATGATACAACCTGAAGGTTTCACATCGGTTAATAAAACCAAAGTATGCAAGCTTCGAGGATCCATATATGGACTAAAGCAAGCATCCAGGAGCTGGAACATCCATTTTGATGAAACAATCAAAGAGTTTGATTTCTCCCAAAATCCTGACAAACCTTGTGTGTACAAGAAGGTTAGTGGGAGTGCAGTCGTATTCCTAGAGTTATATGTCGCTGACATATTACTTATAGAAAATGATATATCAGTCTTATAGTTAGTTAAAATTTGGTTGTCCCAAACTTTCTCCATGAAAGACCTGGGAGAAGCAACCTATATCCTTGGGATTAGATTCTGTAGAGATAGATCAAAACGGTTGCTTGGTCTTTCGCAGTCTACATATATAGACCGAGTGCTTGAAAGGTTTAGCATGTCAGAATCCAAGAAAGGTTACCTTCCCATCAGGCATGGGATCAACCTTTCGAAGTCTATGTGTCCGCGCACAGAAGACGAGAGGATTTGTATGAATAAGATTCCTTATGCATCCGCGATAGGATCTATCATGTATGCTATGTTATGTACTAGGCCAGATGTATCGTATGCTCTGAGCGTCACAAGTAGATACCAGTCTGATCCAGGAATGGATCATTGGGCGGCTGTCAAGACAATCCTCAAGTACTTGAGAAATACTAAGGATGTGTTCCTAATATATGGAGAAGGTGATATGGTAATACGTGGGTATACAGATGCCAGTTTCCAGACAGATAAGGATGACTCCAAATCTCAGTCCGGATACGTATTTATTTTGAATGGAGGCACAATAAGTTAGACGAGTTCCAAGCAAGAAACCGTAGCGGATTCTAACACAGAAGCGGAATATATTGCAGCTTCGGAAGCAGCAAAGCAAGCAGTCTGGATCATGATGTTTGTCTCAGAACTTGGTGTGGTTCCAACAATTGATGAAGCAATACCGGTTTACTGCGATAACAATGGAGATAATGCACAAGCGAAGGAACCAAGGTCTCATCAGCGATCCAAACATGTGCTTCGCCGCTATCATCTGATCAGAGAGATTATAAGTAGGAATGATATACAAATTGAGAAAATTCCCACTGAAAGGAATTTAGCGGATCCTTTAACTAAGGCCTTGCTTCAAAGCAAGTTTGAGGGTCATGTTAGAGCCTGTGGTATTGGGTACCGTAGCGATTGGCATTAGGCCAACTGGGAGTTTTTAGTGATATGAGAGAAGTGTCCTAAGGCAATCGCCTTATGATTGTAATCATTTATTTTAATAAATGAATATTCACTATTTGAGTATACATGTTTGTGTATTTGTTTGAGATCTTAAACTCATTTACTGAATGTCCGCAATACAATTCACAGCATGAGAGAATTTGTGATGAATTCACAACTAGTGATTATCTCTACATGTGCAATTATGAAGTATTGAAATTGTCCCTAGTCGATGAATTGATAAATACGGACACTATCAATTCTGTTGAGACTAGCATGGGTTATTCTTTAATAGCTGATTGTCACTGGCTGGTGACATTTAGATGTCCGGAGATAAACATGAATGCTAGTTAAGGGAACTAGTTCATTGGAGTGACTGGCTGTAAAACTTCATATGGTAGTCTACATACAGATATGTCAGTGAAGTTCTTACTGCAGCTTAAGTGCGATGTTCCTTTGACTTGCGGTGTTCAAGTCATCTTGGATGGAGACTTATACTTTGACATCATAAGCAAGCATCTCCAAGGAGGTGTGGACTCATGATGATTGGGTATAAGCCGAAGTGCCCGAAGATGTTTGAATAACCTACAAAGGATTCACCACTCCTTGCGATGAGACGTATACCCGAGGCCTATCGTCGGATTGTTACTCGAAGCCTCTGGCCAAAGCATGACATGTTCAAAGTATGAATCTCTTAAATACATGAGAGTAATTAGAATTCGTAGGAAGAGAAAATGTTACTTGGGCTAGGTATGACGTAGTAAGCCCAGTGGGGACTGATACACATAGACCATGTCCTAAACCAAGTGGGTATAAGATGGTGAAGGGAATGGGGCACGATTCATTATAGCTGCTGAAGGGTTTCAGAATTGTTTCTGAGGTCGACCGTTGATCTTTCGATTAATTGGGGATCATGATGTACTACTAGGTGCCACTCATGATCGTTCTATAATTGATTAATTATAGACGGCCAACATAAATCGAAAGCCTATTTAGTCACACGCACTACGAGTAATCCGATGGATTTAAAACGAGTTGAAAATTAGATTTTCCAATCAAGAGAGATTAAGTTTGGTTGAGCCAAACGATAAGTCGAATTTGAATTTTTCAGAGACGCATCGAAAGCGTAAAATGGCTAAGTCTTTTGAAGACTTAATAAATGAATTAAATTAGTTTAATTCATTGGGGCTTGGCTTGGATGGGCTGGCTAAAGTGGGCCTCCATCCACTTTGCTTGGCCGACCACAACAAAGGGAGAGAACAAAGTTTTGGTTCAATTTATAAAATAAACCAAGTGTGGTTTGTTTTATAAAATTATGGATGATATAAATTTTTATATAATATGTTGGTGCAGAAATGCACCTAAGTCAAACCTGTGTTTTGATAATGACAACATAGGTCAAAAGTTAAGTCTTTCTTGTTTTCTAACAAGTTAATCAAGTGTGCAGGAAAAGCCCTAGCGAAGGACTGCTAGGCACTGGCAAAGGAATGCCAGGAAAGAAAGCCCTAGCGAAGGATTGCTAGGCAACTGGCGAAGGACTGCCAGCATCAAGCCCTAGCAAAGGACTGCTAGGCACTGGCGAAGGACTGCCAGCAACGAAGCCCTAGCGAAGGACTGCTAGGCAACTGGCGAAGGACTGCCAATTTACAAGACCTGACAAAGGACCGTCAGGCAAAAGTCCAACCTAAGGAACGGTTGGCATCAGGTAAACTCTCCCGAGAGGAGTAGGTGAGGACGCGTTCCCCGTCGAGGGAACAGTAGGCGTCGGTTCGACCTAGGGCTCTGACAGGCCCAAATATGCTGTCATGAATGTGGGCCTCAAATTTAGAATTTATAAATGAATAAATGCTGGAAACCCTTTTACAATCAAAAGTATGAAAATGTAATATAGGGGTCACAGGTCGTATTTTTCTCGGGGCTAGTTGTCGTGTTTGATTCGCGCTTGTATTTGTGTGTCGTTAATGTTTTTGGGTTTCGAATAAATGTTGGGTTTTTGTGTTGAAATTCAGAATTAAAAACACAATGAAAATGAAGGAAAACTCAACCATGGAACTTAACAAGTGATAGCAAGTTATTAGCTCAACCAAAAGGATCACTTGCTCATCTAAGCCCTTAATGCAATTTTTGGAAACTAATTTCTGATTTCAAAAGCAAAACAAATACCGAGCAATGAACCAATAAAATCAAATGCAAGACATGGACAATTGCAAACAATCTAAAACCGGACTGATACAAAAACCGTGCCAAGATTCTCTTGATACCAAGTGCACACAATTTAACAATCCTTGACACAAAGTAATATTTTGGTGTGCCAAAAGAAACTAATACCAGTGCAAAAATATAACTGATCAATTGAGAATAAAGCTAATCAATTCATTTGACACAAATTCTCAATGAAGTGCCATGCATGAACACAAGGAAGAGTTCAGATTTGAAGGCAACAGTCCAGATATGCTTAGAAACTTGGCAAGCAACAAAGGAAACTGATGTGTCTAAGATGATGCTAATGCTGATCGATTGCAATTTGGAAAACCAAGCTTGCAATGAAGAATTTTGCAAAATTGAGTGAAGAATTTCAGATCAAATCCTAACCAATTCAAGCAAACTAAAATCGGAAATGGGCTTGCAAGGGCTGTATGCAGGCAGAAATGCAGAAATGCAGAATTGTCTTGCACAATTCGAAAATTGATTGGATGCTAAAACCAAATAAGACCACTAAATTCGAATGCAATATAGTTCCCCTCAGATATTACTGATAAAAACTTCAGCCAATCCAAACTAAAATAATGCAGAAATGTTATTGAAGCTCAATGCTAACTGATCAGTGGCAGTGAAAACAATTGCAGCTATTGATGGAATTTCAGAAATGGAATGAAGAGGGAAATCCAGCAAACAATGCTCTCTTGATACACAATTTCAGAAACTAATACACGAGAGATATTTGATGGATTGCAGGAATTAAAATTGGGTGGCAGAATTGGAAACCGAGATGCAGAAAATAAGAATTCAGAAATACAGAAATTGAGTTGATACTCAACCTGAAATTGGCACGCTGGATACTGAACAAGATTAAGGGAAGAAAGTTCGATTCAGAAAATGCTAATCTAAGTGCATTAGCACACTAACAGGTATCTCTAACTCAGGAATTAAATTGGGCACAGTCTGAAATTGAAAGAAGCTGCATGAAATTAGAAACTAAGCTGTAAATGGAAAAAAACAGGGCTGATACGCACAAATGGAAGTGGCACGCAACAAATAAACATTAAAGAAGCTGCAACTCGAAGCTATTGTCCACTAAACTAACTTACTAGCTAATTTACTTGCCAAATTGAAACTTAACTACTGCAAAAACCATTCCAAACGAAAACTAAACAGCTGAATCTAATTACCGAAATAGAACAGTGGCAGAAATTGAATTTAAGCTACAAACACTGAAATTTAACTATCTAAGCTACTCCTCAATCTTCCCTAAGCTCGAAATCTTCTTGGTTGTCAATCAAGAGCTGGCTTCGAACCCCTAGGCACAGCAAATCAGTGGAAGAACAGCTTCAATCGATCACTCTGCTCAAATTGAATCAGCTGGAAGAATTTCCAGTCCAAACTCTCTTGTCTCGATGGATGGCTTGCGGTTGTGAATCGAAGACCCTCTGAGCTCACCTGAGAACCCCTACAAGCAGCTCAAATAGTCGAAGGTGGCTTGTGGTCGAGGCACGATCGATTGGGTAGCAAAGATGCTGAAACCCTCAAACACCCTTGTTCTGATGCCAATTGAGCTGAATTTTCGATCCTAGCTATCTTCCAAGGACTCAGATGATGATCTTGATGAAGAATTGAGGGGTCGCGCCCCGGAAATGGAGAAAAACACTAAGAAAAACGAAGAACTCGATGAAGGGAACTGTAGCGGCGGAGACGCGACGAGGAGAAGGTAGGCTGTGTTTTTGATTAAATAGGAAATAATGGACGGCTCAGATTGCTTTGATGAAATCCAACGGTAGATCTTGATCTGATTTGAGCCAAACTTTTATGATGATGATCTGGGGTCAGGATCTGCCTTGTGGTAGCTCGGATCCTCCAGATATGCAACGGATGGTCTAGATCAACTCTATCTGTGAATGGACGCTCTAGAGCCCTCCTTGCTTGATCCAACGGTTGATTTAGCTCTGATTGGGATGAAACCTTCAGATCATGATCATAGAGCTTGATCAACCCTAACCCTAGCTCGGATTGCTTCAGATCGTCCCGGATGGCTCAGATCTAGCCGCTCTTGAATCGGACAGCCCGGATTAATCGTAGGCTTGATAATTCGATCCGGTTCACATCCGACTCAAGTTTGACCCAATATGCCCTAGGTCCAGGATCCTTTCTGCCTACAAAAATATATCAGAAAATTAGTGGCCAAATAATCCAAAAATTATGTAATTTTACAATTAAGTCCAAAATAAGATAAAGTTCCAAAACCTAGGGTAAAATCATAATTAAGCAATAAAAACATAGGTCAAACATGGATTTAAGCAATTAAAATAATCAATAAAATGGTGCTTATCAGGCTCCATTTTGGAGACCAAAGTCAGAACCAAGACAGCTAAGGCTGTATAAATCTAATAAATTATTATGTTATTGTATTTTGGACTAACCCTGGATGCAGGACCGAAGGAACGTGTGACTGCAGCTCAGAAAGCCTCAAAGGAGAGAGGCAGTTGCTGAGTAAGGCGCCCGGAGCATCCCGGGCGCCCCCAAGGGCCATACAAAACAAGTAACAAGAAGAATGGTTCGAATACACACTGGGTCGGGCGCCCGGGAGCGGCGCCCCCGTGCTCCCGGGCGCCCCCGTGCTCCCGGGCGC
This sequence comes from Boesenbergia rotunda, assembly GCA_024364735.1. Lineage (NCBI taxonomy): Eukaryota > Viridiplantae > Streptophyta > Magnoliopsida > Zingiberales > Zingiberaceae > Boesenbergia > Boesenbergia rotunda. Next base: position 92,887 of record JAGFNQ010000759.1, read on the forward strand.
CCCCGCTGCTCCCGGGCGCCCCCTGCGCTGCGGGCGCTCCCATGCGCATACATCGAACCCGAACCCCTCGAAGCCAAGGCGATAAGACTTTGACCCGGTCAATGCGGGCGCCCCGAGCGCTCCGGGCGCCCCGGTCAAAGCGGATCCAGAGGATCAGACGCAACCGAGACTCTGGCGGATCGAAGGCCACGTGGGGGGCGCCCCCGACGTCCCGGGCGCCCCCTGGCCCTATATAAGGACCCCTCGACCAAGGCTTCAGAACATCAGTTCTCTCAACGCTCCAACGATCTTCTACGCTCGTGCCTTGCTCCGGAAACACTCCAACTCGAGCCGACGATGTCCCGCTGCCCCGAACAAGCCAATCCACTCCGGACGTCGGTAACGAAGATCGAAATTTTAATATTATTATTTTTGCACTTATTTGTAATCAATTATTGTAAACTATTTTGCGCGAATATAGAATTGCCCAAAGTAAACGGTCAACGACCGTGGGCCTTGGAGTAGGAGTCGACACAGGCTCCGAACCAAGTAAAAATCACCGTGTCTTTGTGTTGTGTCTCTTATTTTTATTTCCGCTGTGCACTTACTCTTAGTTTTCCGAAAAAGAACGATTTCCGATATTCACCCCCCCTCTATCGGTTTTCACGATCCAACAAGTGGTATCAGAGCGGGATTTTCAAAGTTGGTGCAACCACCAGTTTGAAATTTTTTTCGGATTTTTTTTCTTTTCTTTTCGAATTTAATTAAATTTTTTTACTTAATTATCTTTATCCCGCACTGCTAATCCAAGACCAAGTCTTGGGACACCTTTTGTTTGTAAGTTTCCTTTTACAGAACAAATGTCTATGCAAGAGGGATTCAGCACCGCTAGACCTCCACTCTTCAGTGGAGAAGACTTTTCCTACTGGAAAAGTCGCATGGAGGTCCACTTGAAAACTCAGGTGGACATGTGGATCATTATCCAGTCCGGTCTGGAGATCCCCCAAAATGCGGAAGGACTTCCACAAAGCTACTCGGAGTGGGACAACACTCTAAAGCGCAAGATAGAAGCCGACGCAAAAGCAACGCAAACCCTACAATGCGGGCTGACAAAGGAAGAGCTGAACCGAGTGGGCCCCTTCAACAGTGCAAAAGAGCTATTGACAAAACTGATCGAGCTGCACGAAGGGACTTCGGACACCAGGATCAGCAAAAGGGATCTGCTACTGAATAGACTCTACACTATCAAGATGGCCGACAACGAAACAGCAGCCCAGCTCCACGCACGAATCCAGGAGGTAATGAACGGTCTTCACACAATAGGTCACAAGGTTGAAAACCGTGACCTAATAAGGTATGCTCTAAACGCCTTCCCTAGAAACACCTTGTGGGCATCTATGGTAGATGCATACAAGGTCTCTAGGGATCTTTCTAAAATAAAATTAGATGAATTGTTTTCCGAACTAGAACTACACGAACAAACTAACTCAAATATGGTCGAGAAAGGTATTGCTTTCATTGCAGGCAAAACTCTAAGGACAACGAAGAAGAAGCCCGAACCTGAACCCGAGTCTGACTCAGACTCCGATTCAGAAGACAAAGAAGGAGAACAAACTAAGCTGGTCCGGCTCGCTCGAAACTACTACAAGGAGCTGAAGAACCGAACCTACAAAAGGAGAACCGGCCAAAGAAAGGACGAACCAGCTGAACCCGCGAACAAGCCTAATGTGACCTGCTACGAGTGCAAGAAAAAGGGCCACTACAAAACAGAGTGTCCAAATCTGAAAGAGTCCAAGAAGACGAGAAGAAAGAAGGCGCTACAAGCAACCTGGGACGAGTCTTCCTCAGAAGAAGAAGAAGAGGTGCCTCAGTCCAATCTCCTAGCTCTGACCGCCTCAGAAAAAGTCGAGTCAGAATCAGAACAAGAGGACGGTGAGCTGACCTTCACAGAAGACGGAGAAATAAAGGTAACTGGTTTTAATAGATCGCAATTAAGTGATTTAATTTCTTTTCTTTCTCGAGACTTGGCTAAAGCCCGAGTCGAATCCCTCCGACAGGAAGTAAAACTCCTGAAAGAGGGAGCTGACTCTAAACCCTTAACCGAGAAGGTTCAGGAAGGACCTCCTATTCAAGTTGAAAAACTTGAAAAGGAAAACTCCTCCCTGAAAACTCAGGTTAAGGATCTTAGATCAGCACTAGAACGATTTACATCTGGTTCCAAAGGTCTTGACATGATCTTTGGAAAACAGAAATCAGTTCTAAATCGATCCGGATTGGGCTATAGAACCAAATCTCGGCAAAGATCATACCTTGCTGTACTGAATCAGTCCAGAGGTAAAATTCAGGCATGGGTACCTAAACTATACCTGAACAAACCGACTGGATCAAATCAGTATTGGATCCCCAAGGACAAGATTCACATCTTGCCTAACCATCACCGTGGCTTTAGTCCAGGGGGAGCCAAACTGAAAACAATATTCATTATTAGATAAATAATGTTAATTCTTGATTGCAATTGCTTGTTTGATTGTTTATTTTAAATTCCTGCAATTAACCATGCTTAGATTTAGAAATGGTTAGCTAAGGACTGAACAAACTTAACTGAAATTTGACAACATAGTATTGGGTGGAGGTGAGATGATAGTACGTTAGGGACGCCAATTTGGCGGAACTAGCCGAAGCTACCAATCCAAAACCCAAACTAGTTAGACCAAAAAATTTTCAAAGAATAATTTTGAAAATGAAATTTCATTAAAAGGCTTTGTCAAGGAAAGGGTGGATGATCCCATAAGGCTTCGGCCAAAGAAGGCCTAGTGCCTCGCCAAGATCTGGAAGCCAACTTTTGAAATTCAAATTCAAATTAATTTTTGTCAAATTCGAATCTAACACAAAATTTCAGTTATTTGTAGATTTAAACTTCTGTCAAAATTAATTGGTTTCAAAATTAATCAAGGTTTTAAAATTTAATTGTTTTCAAAATTAATCAAACTTTTCAAAATAATTTTTTTTCCTTCAAAACCTGTCTCACAAAACCTATAAGGTTAACGTGATTGAAAACCCTAGATTTGGGTGAGACAGTAGGATTAAGACTCAATTGAAAATTCTGTTAATACCTATACGATGAGATAATCTTGTATTTGTCAAACCATGGTCAAAGCGGTCAAAACATGATTAACGCAGTCAAACCACAGTCAAAACCGTCAATTCAATTCAAACCATGGTCAAAAGTAGACAAGACAAAAAAAATTTTGACTCTACCTACCCTATTCGGGGCGCCCGGAACCACGCGGGCGCCCCCTCCCACACTTTTCTCTACTCCCTAGTCAAAAAGCTGCCAGTGCTTTTGACCAGGGCTCCCGGAACCACGCGGGCGCCCCCATCAACTCCAACGCAGCAAATGCTACATAAGCTCTCTGTTGAGGGCGCCCGGACTGTCCCGGGCGCCACCAACCAGTCCTTCACACTGGCCCTAGCAGTAACCCTGACCAGGGCGCCCGGAAGCTCCCGGGCGCCCCCGTGAGTTTGCCTATAAAAGGCACCCGAATTTTCCCTCACTCCCCACACCAAAATCAATCTCCTTCTCCACTTCTTACTCTTCAAGAAGACCTTCCAAGTCCTCTTCTTCAACCATGCCTCCCCGAGCCGTCCGGTATGATTATCATTTAATTTTATTGCATTTAAATTTAATTCATGCAATATCTTTATTCTTCCTTTAAATCTTTTAAATCTTTATTCTTCCTTTAAGATGCCGACCGAACCCGGCCAACCCTGGTGCTCAACCTAGTCCCGACCCTAGATTTCCTAATCTAGAGTTATGTAATAGGTTTGCACAAACAATCTACAAGCCAATTAAAACGAGCTATCTCAATAGGCACTTTTTTACCCAATCATGCCCTGTCACCATGAACATCTTTAACTTCTATCAATTGGACAATCTTGTCTTCTGCACGCATACAATTAATGAATCTTTATGCGCAGAATTTTACAATAATATTATTCGACAAGATAATCTTATGTTTCACACCACTGTCCAAGGGATTCCTTTGACCATCACCCCTACTCTATTGAACCGCTTTCTAGGACTGCGACCCTCACAGTCCACATTCTGCTGTTATCCTCCTAGGAACCCCCCATTTGATCCTCCCTACTCAGAGATTACCCTAGATACCATTCACTCCTATTTCTTTAGGGCAGACCTCCCCGCAAACAGACGCTTCCTAGCTGTTGAACTTCAGGCCCAGAACTATGCCTTGTATAGAGTTCTGGTCCGCTGTATCCTACCACTTTCCACCAGAGACCTAGGGACTATGCGACCCTTTCATGCTTTCCTTCTTTATGCCCTAGTCCACCACCTTGACCTAGACATTGGACTCCATATGTTTCATACCATTTTGCATGCGTCCAGAGTCACGACCCAGGGACGAGTACGGACACCATATTGCCACATCATTACATCCCTTCTTCATCACCACGGTCGGGACATTACCATTGGTGAAATTACCGCTATGACCGACTTTGACGAAATAGGATTTAGGAACTTCTCCTTAGCGGGTCTAGAGGTGTCGGCCACCGGGGTTCTTAGTTGGCGACGACAGCAGGCCGGAGCACCAGTCGACTCAGACGAGGAGGTTGAAGTCGACGTCGGAGATCTAGCAGCAGCAGCCCGAGCGCACATAGATGAGTCCGCTCCACCGACACTTTACGACCGAGTGACTCAGCTAGAGACCCGCGTACAGAGCCTCCGAGAGGAAGTGGAGGCCAATCACGCTGAAGAAATGGAAACAAATCTGGGCTACTACAACAGTTACATGAGCGCACTTCGAGCCGAGAGGGAGGCCAGAGAGGCAGAGTATCATGAGATGATGACCCTATTTCGATCCTGGCAGCCAGGCTCCTCCGATCATCCCGGTCCTTCGACTTAGATTCACTTAGTATTGTATCTATTTGACTGCCCCTACTCAGTAGGGTTGACTTGGGTTTGACTATTTGACTGCATTTGACCATTTGACTTGGGTTTGACTGTTTGACTGCATTTGAACTTGGGTTTGACTATTTGATTATTTGCTTTATTCTCTGTTGACCAGTTTATGAGTACATGTTCTCTTTGCAGTTAGGATTGTGCTTTGTAGAATAGAGTATCTCAATGTTTTTTTGCTCTACTTGATTTCAAAAATCAGTTTTCTAAAAATAGATTTTGAAAAACTGCTTTACTTGATTTCAAAATCAGTTTTCACCTTTTTTTTTCTTAGTTTTATTGCAAAACAACCCCCTTTAAAAACTAGGACTTTTTCGAAAATGGACTTAGCCTAGGCCCTAACCCTAGAACTGCATGCACCTATAGACTTAGAAGCCAGCATCTCACAAGCACCTTAGGGTACTTTTGATTGACAACCTAGAAAGGGTTGAGATGCTTAGGTCTTTGCCTTAATTCAAGATGCTTTAAGTCAGTGCATCTGCAGTAATTGGGGCACTAAATACAATATACATAGCAATCAAGTTAAGTGTCAAGCTTAGAAAATCTAACTTGAACAGAAACACTTAACTTGACTAACCCTAGCAAAAACTACTGTTTATAACAGTTAGTGAGTAGCTAATTGGGTTAGACAGGTCCCTATAGAGATAATTGATTGATTTAGATAACTGATTGATCTAGTGTAAATTTAATTATGAATTGGTTCAGTACAGCAAATTCTTATTCATTATTAATGCTATATCTATTTGTTTTGATATATGGCAAAGGGGGAGAGATAGAGATAGGAAAGAGAAAATTACTTTTTCTAAATTTTTCCTTCATTCAAAAAGTTTCAAAATTACACTTATCCGTTACTCTAGCTTCAAAATCTGTTTCCAAACTTTCAAAATATTGCTAAGTACTCTAGCTTCAAAATTTGTTTTCAAACTGTCAATTTTGCTAAGTACTCTAGCTTCAAAATTTATTTCCAAACTTTCAAAATTTTGCTAAGTACTTTAGCTTTAAAATCTTTTTTTAATTTTCAAAATTTTGCTAAGTACTTTAGCGTTAAAATCTTTTTTAAAATTTTGCTAAGTACTGTAGCTTTAAAATCTTTTTTAATTTTTAAAATTTTACTAAGTACTCTAGCCCTTCAAAAGTTTCTTACTTAAGCTTGTCAAAATTCTTATAAGTACTGTAAAGCTTAAGTTTGTCAAAATTGTTAGGTACTTAAAGTTTTCCAAATGCACTTTAGTTTTTCAACTATACTTTATACTTAAGTTTTCCAGATATACTAAAGTGTTTCAAAACCTACTAAGTACTTAAAGCTTGTTATATCTTACCGAGTACTTAAGCTGACATTTTGAGTACTTTAAAACTTAAGACTTTAAAATTTTCTAAGTACTCTAATTATGCTTTAAAAACTCTACTATATAGTTACTTCCAAGAACCTAAAACTTAAGTTTTCAAAGTACAAGTTTTTGTTACCCCACGAGTTTTTGAAAAATCTAGGGGGAGATTCCTTCCAGGGGGAGGGAACAAAAGATAAAACCTTTTCATGTCTTGCTTAACTTAACTTTTTGAACTAGGGTTGTCATAAATCAAAAAGGGGGAGATTGTTGGTGCAGAAATGCACCTAAGTCAAACCTGTGTTTTGATAATGGCAACATAGGTCAAAAGTTAAGTCTTTCTTGTTTTCTAACAAGTTAATCAAGTGTGCAGGAAAAGCCCTAGCGAAGGACTGCTAGGCACTAGCAAAGGAATGCCAGGAAAGAAAGCCCTAGCGAAGGATTGCTAGGCAACTGGCGAAGGACTGCCAGCATCAAGCCCTAGCGAAGGACTGCTAGGCACTGGCGAAGGACTGCCAGCAACGAAGCCCTAGCGAAGGACTGCTAGGCAACTGGCGAAGGACTGCCAGTTTACAAGACCTGACAAAGGACCGTCAGGCAAAAGTCCAACCAAAGGAACGGTTGGCATCAGGTAAACTCTCCCGAGAAGAGTAGGTGAGGACGCGTTCCCCGTCGAGGGAACAGTAGGCGTCGGTTCGACCTAGGGCTCCATTTTGGAGACCAAAGTCAGAACCAAGACAGCTAAGGCTGTATAAATCTAATAAATTATTATGTTAATGTGTTTTGGACTAACCCTGGATGCAGGACCGAAGGAACGTGTGACTGCAGCTCAGAAAGCCTCAAAGGAGAGAGGCAGTTGCTGAGTAGGGCGCCCGGAGCGTCCCGGGCGCCCCCAAGGGCCATACAAAACAAGTAACAAGAAGAATGGTTCGAATACACACTGGGCCGGGCGCCCCCGTGCTCCCGGGCGCCCCCGCTGCTCCCGGGCGCCCCCTGCGCTGCGGGCGCCCCCATGCGCATACATCAAACCCGAACCCCTCGAAGCCAAGGCAATAAGACTTTGACCCGATCAATGCGGGCGCCCCGAGCGCTCCGGGCGCCCCGGTCAAAGCGGATCCAGAGGATCAGACGCGACCGAGACTCTGGCGGATCGAAGGCCACGTGGGGGGCGCCCCCGACGTCCCGAGCGCCCCCTGGCCCTATATAAGGACCCCTCGACCAAGGCTTCAGAACATCAGTTCTCTCAACGCTCCAACGATCTTCTACGCTCGTGCCTTGCTCCGGAAACACTCCAACTCGAGCCGACGACGTCCCGCTGCCCCGAACAAGCCAATCCACTCCGGACGTCGGTAACGAAGATCGAAATTTTAATATTATTATTTCTGCACTTATTTGTAATCAATTATTGTAAACTATTTTGCGCGAATATAGAATTGCCCAAAGTAAACGGTCAACGACTGTGGGCCTTGGAGTAGGAGTCGACACAGGCTCCGAACCATATAAAAATCACCGTGTCTTTGTGCTGTGTCTCTTATTTTTATTTTCGTTGTGCACTTACTCTTAGTTTTCCGAAAAAGAACGATTTTCGATATTCACCCCCCTCTATCGGTTTTCATGATCCAACATAATAAACCAAGGTTTGGTTTATTTTTCATGAAAATTAAAATGAACCATGGATTGGTTTATTTTATAAAATCAATCATGGATTGATTTACCATGATAAGGAAATTTATTCCATATAAGAGAAAAGACTTGATTGATTTTTTATCATGAATTAAAATATGATTTTAACCATAATATAAAATCAAACTTGACATGATGGAATAAGTTATTCCATATTTGTGAGGCTTGATGGTTGAGAGGCCACTATATAAAGGACCCAAGGCAAGGCTTGGGCAATAATCAAAGAGATGAAGGCATAGGCTCTCTCCCTCTCTTTCTCTCCTTCTCTTCTCCTCTTCTTGCCGTGCGCCAACCAGCCCCAAGAAGGAGCACCAGCCGACCATCCTTTTGTGGTTAGTCTTCCGACTTCTCTCTTGGTTTTTCTTGTCGCGTTCTCGGAGAATCTAGTAGTTCTCAAGAACACGAAACTCGTGGCTTTGCGAAGTCATCCCAAAGATACTCGGCGTGGACGTGAATAGAGGCGGAGCTTCCAAGGGACGCTTACGGTTGGATCTCGTCCCTTCCTTCGAGTTACGCGAGGTAATACGTAAATTAGTTTATGTTTCTGCAAAATTTCAAATATACGATCATGTCTACACAAGATAAAATTGCATGCTTAGATGTGTGGTTAAATGATTTAGAGAAATTATTTATGTTAAACCTTCCGCTGCACGTAATTAATTTTAAAATTACGAACCCGCATCCATGTCAACATGCACCCACTCCCAACACCTAGGACCTCAACTTTTGACTTGTCATGACTCGGATTCTGACTATGCTGGTTGTAAATTAGATAGAAAGAGTACAAGTGGAAGCTGCCAACTCTTAGGAAATAGTCTAGTAAGTTGGTGCAGCAGAAAATAACACTGTGTAGCTCTATCCACAACTGAAGCTGAGTATGTTGCTTTAGGAGAGTGTGTAGCACAACTCTTATGGATGATGCACACTATTAAAGACTTCCAGCTCAACTACTCCCAAACTCAAGTCTACATTGACAATATAAGCTCAATTAATCTAACTAAGAATTCAATCCAACATTCTAGAACTAAACACATAGAAGTTAAACACCACTTCGTAAGAGATCATGTAGCCAGGGGTGAGATAGTTCTTAAGCATGTAGACTTTAAATCTAACTTAGCTGACATATTCACCAAACCCCTACCCGAGTCTGAGTTCATCTCACTAAGAAGGCAGTTAGGTTATGGTTAGTAGAATAGGTTTGCTCTACTTCTGGGTTTTCTTAAAAATGTTTTATTATTCATCAGTTTCTACTTAATTTGAAAAATCATTTTTGTTGCATTCTTAAAAATAATATTTTTCAACTTAGTTTTTCTTAAGAAAAATTACCCCCTTTCAAAACTAGAGCTTTTTCGCAAATGGACTTAGCTTAGGCCCTAACCCTAGAACTGCATGCACCTATAGATCTAGAAGCCAGCATCTCACAAGCACCTTAGGGTACTTTTGATTGATAACCTAGAATGGGTTGAGATGCTTAGGTCTTTGCCTTAATTCAAGATGCTTTAAGTCAGTGCATCTGCAGTAATTGGGGAACTAAATACCAATAAACAGTAATCAAGTTAAGTGTCAAGCTTCGAAAATCTAACTTGAAGAGAACACTTAACTTGACTAACTCTAGCGAAAGTTACTGTTTATAACAGTTAGTAAGTAGCTAATTGGGTTAGACAGGACCCGAAAGAGAAAATTAGAATTGATTTGGTCCAGTTTATATCTTGAATTGGTTCAGTACACCTTACTTCTTTTGATATAATGTTTTGTTATATTGTTTTTTTTTATATATATGGCAAAGGGGGAGAGATTGGAAAGGAGAGAAGGTTTAATTTTTTTTTTCAAATTGTAAAACTAAATTTATCTCCTTTTTCAAAAACTAAAATCCCTTAAGTCAATCCCTTAAGTCAATTGCATAAAATTATTTCTAAATACTTGACTTAAGCTATTGCACAAAATTATTTCTAAATACTTGACTTAAGCTATTTTCAAAATTATTTCTAAATACTTGACTTAAGCTAGTTTCAAAATTATTTCTAAGTACTTGACTTAAGCTATTTTCACAATTTCTCTAAATACATAATTTAAATTTCACTAATAGAAAAATTTCTAAGTTTAAATTTCAAAATTTTCTTGAAAACTTTCTAAAGTGCTTGGGAAAATTTTTCACAACTCAAAAATATGGTAGAAATTCTTTTTGTATTCAAATTTCAGTTTTTCTAAGTATTTAAAACTTCAGAAGAAGTTTAGAAAATTTTCTAAAGTGCGAAAACTAAGTATTGACTTGAAAATTTTCTAACTGTAAATTCTCTAAGTGCAAATTTTTCAAGTGCCCAACTCAAAAATTGTTTTTGAAAAGTAATTTCTAACTTACATTGTTTTTGGAAAATAATTTCTAACATACACTGTTTTCCAACCCAAAAATCTAGGTTTTTTTTGGAAAATATTCTCTAAACTTACAATGCTTTTTTGAAAAGATTCTAAGTGTTGAAAAATAACTTCCCTTTTAGACTTAGAAACTTTTTCAAACCCCGCGAACCTTTTAAAAATCTAGGGGGAGATTCCTTCCGGAGGGAGAAAATGAAATTGGAATTTTACCTAATTTTTATTTAAACTTAACTTTTTGAACCGGGTTGCCATAAATAAAAAAGGGGTAGATTGTCAGTGCAGGCAGCACCTAAGTCGAACCTGGGTTTTGATATTGACAAAGGGTTCAAAAGTTTAGATATTATTGTAATCTAATGTGCTCACTGAGTGTGCAAAACGAAGTCCTGGCGAAGGGCTACTGGGCACCTAGCGAAGGACTGCTAGGCATCGAAACCTGAAGACTTGGCGAAGGGCTGCTGGGCACCTGGCGAAGGGCTGCTAGGAGCCTAAGACCTGGAGAATGACTGCTAGGTACCTGGCGAAGGGCTGATGGGAATCTAAGACCTGGCGAAGGGCTGCTAGGCACCTGGCGAAGGAGTGCTTGGTACCGAACACCTGGCGAAGGACTGCTGGGTCCTCCGGTTGGCAAAAGGTAAATTCTCCCTTGAGGAGTAGGTGAGGACGCGTTCCCCGTCGAGGGAACAGTAGGGGTCGGTTTGACCTAGGGTTCCATTCGGGAGACCCGAAGTCAGAACCAAGACAGCTACGACTATAAAAATCTATCATTTCTTGCCTTGTTTGTTGTGGAACTAACCTTGGATGCATGGACCAAAGGAACATGTTTCTGCAGCTCAAAAAGGGCCATGAAAGTTGGAAAATCTAGCATTTTCTGTATTTTTCATATATTGGTTATGTGCTTGGTTATGTGGTTGTGCTAGTAAAATTCCTCGACATAAATTACTAAGTGGGAGAGGGACCATAAGGGGCCCACGACCTCCATTGCAATCTGATATGTGATGCGAACAAGCCGACGCGTTGGCTCTGAGTGCCTTCCTCCATAACGGATAGGCTTGTTTTGCGGATCACATGATCAGAAAAGATTATAGAGGATTATTGAAGAGTGTATGTACTTCTCCAACGGAAGGCACATAATCCTAAATAATTCTCTTAGTGTCGTGCAATGGTAAACACTTAGATACAATTATTAGTATCCTTCCCAACGGAGTCACTGCTAATAAATTGTAGAGCCGAAGTTGACCAACTGTTAATCTTACTTGTCCAAAAGTTAGGTTGACAAGATAGTAAGATTAATGGGTAAAACCTTCTCTAACGAATGTAGGGTTTGTATACGTCCACACTAACATGGCATGCAAATTCTCGGTGTTAGGGGTGTTGGTTGATTTCGAAAATTTATTATTTTGAGGAATCAATTTATTTTCGATTTCTAAAGTAGTGTATGTTGTGATTCTCAGGTTATTCATAATCGCCTTTAACCCACTAGCAACAATTCATAAGGACAATAAATTTACTGGCCCAAACTACATAGACTGGATGAGGAACCTTGACATTGTCCTCACTGCTGAAGAGTACAAATTTGTACTCTTCGAGGAATGCCCAGAAAGGCCTAGAGAGGACTCTGGTGAAGAGTTGAGGGAGCCTTACAAGATGTGGGTCAAGGCAGATGAGATGGCGCGGTGCTACATTCTGGCATCCATGTCGAATGTGCTGCAACATCAACATCAGGTCATGCCCACTGCTAGTGACATGATGCTAAACCTCAAGGATCTCTTCGGGCACCAAGGTCGAGCAGCTAGGCAAGCCGCGATGATGACTCTGATGACGACCATTATGGTCGAAGGGACACCCGTGAGGGATCATGTCCTAAAGATGATGGCTCACCTTAATGAGATTGAGGTACTGGGTGCACAGATTGATGGGGAATCCCAGGTCGATATTATACTCCAGTCTCTGCCTAGGAGTTTTGAGTAGTTCAGGCTCAATTACAATATGAACAAATGTTATTATATGTTGGGTGAACTGCTAGGAGAAATCTAGGCAGCAGAGGGCCTCTTTCGTCAGAACTCGCAGGCCTTAGTAACTCAAAGGGTTTCTTCTTCTATGCCGAAAGGTAGGAAGAAGAAGAAACAAGGAGGGTTCAAGAAGGCCGCAACATCGCAGGGACCTCGGACTGGCGTGAAGAAGACGAAAGGCAAGTGCTTCACGTGCAAGCAAACTGGGCACTAGAAGGCGGACTCTCCCCGTCGTCAAGACAAAGGTATTTCTTCATGCTTAGTTGTTGAAACATATCTAGCGGTGCTATCTACCAGTACCTGGTGTGTAGATACAGGAGCCACTGGCCATGTCTGCAATACTCTGTAGGGGTTCCAGAAAACCCAACGGCTAGCTGATAGAGAAATCGTGGTCTACATGGACGATGCTACGGAAGCGGCAGCAATTGCAGTGGGAGTTTTTTATTTATCTTTTGAGAGAAATAAATTGTTAGTTCTGAGAGATTGCCTTTATGTACCCTTGTTTAGAAAGAATTTAATTTCAGTTTCTAAGTTGATAAAGGATGGATATTCTATTGCTTTTGATAACAATGTTATTATAAAAAGAAATACAGAGATTATCTGTTCGGGTATAATGGTTGGCAATCTGTATACTCTAGAACCAATAACTCCGAAGATGCAAATTGAGGTTAATAGCTCATCATCTAACTTAAATAAGAGAAAGGAGCCTTCTAAGATTAATCAGACATATCTTTGGCACCTTAGGCTTGGTCATATTGACCTTAGTAGGATTCAGAGGTTGATAGCCGACGGGCCCCTGGGTTCATTAGTGGTGGAAGACCTCCCGACCTGTGCGTCTTTCTTGGAAGGTAAGATGACCAAGAGACCTTTCAAGGCCAAGGGGTATAGGGCCAAAGATGTGCTAGAACTGATTCATTCTGAATTGTGTGGTCCTATGCCAATCTAGGCTAAAGATGGCTTTGAATACTTTGTCACTTTCATTGACGATTATTCAAGGTATGGATACATTAACATGATGCGCCACAGGTCTGAATGCTTTGATAAATTCAAAGAGTTCGAGGCTGATGTGGAGAAGCGTTATGGTAAAGGTATCAACACTACGATTAGATCATGGTGGAGAGTACCTTTACGACATACTTATCAGAAGTTGGGATCCAGTCTCAGCTAACTACACCCGGTACGCGCCAACAGAATGGAGTTGCAGAAAGAAGGAATAGGACTCTTATGGAAATGGTTAGGTCAATGATAAGCTATTCTGATTTACCTGATTCGTTCTAGGGATATGCTCTAGATACAGCTACGTATATTCTGAACATGGTACCATCTAAATCAGTCCCATCTACTCCCATAGAATTGTGGACTGGGCGAAAGCCTAGTCTAGGACATTTTCGGATTTGCGGTAGTCCAGCACATGTGCTGAAGGGAGATATTGATAAGTTGGAATCTCGGACGGAAGTATGCTTGTTTGTTGGCTATCCTAAGGGAATGAAAGGTGGTCTGTTCTATAGTCCTAAGGATCAGAAGGTAATCGTTAGCACGAATGCCAGATTCTTGGAAGAAGACTATGCGATGAACCACAAGCCCAAGAGTAGATTAGTGCTTGAAGAGTTAAGTGGGGGCGTTCTGACCTTATGACCAATTGTACAAGAGGACACACCACAAGTCACTGCATTGCGTATCACTGAGGATACACAGGTGGTACCTCGTCGCAGTGGGAGGGCTATCAGACATCCTGAAAGGTTCATGTTTTTGGGAGAATCTTCGGACTTGGTCTTTGGTAAACATGAACCGGATCCCTGGACCTATGACGAGGCCCTCCAAGATTAGGATGCAGATTCTTGGCAAAGGGCAATGAACTCTGAGATAGAATATATGGATTCTAATCATGTCTGGGAGTTAGTAGAACCAACCAATGGTGTAAAAGTCATTGGATGCAAGTGGATCTACAAGAGAATGAGAGGATTAGACAGGAAGGTTGAGACCTTCAAAGCTAGGCTTGTTGCGAAAGGGTACACTCAGAAAGAGGGTATCGATTATGAGGAGACCTTTTCGCCGTGGTCATGCTTAAGACTATCCGGATTCTCTTAACTATTGCAGCTCATATGGACTATGAGGTATGACAGATGGACGTCAAGACAGCTTTCCTTAACGGAAGTCTTGAGGAGACCATCTACATGCAGCAAACAGAAGGGTTCATTGAAAAGGGCAAAGAGCATCTAGTGTGCAAGCTTAATCGATCCATTTATGGAATGAAGCAAGCTTCGAGATCTTGGAACATCCGCTTTGATGATGTAATCCAGTCATATGGATTTACTCAAAGTCCGGATGAATCATGTGTATACAAAAGATGTGACGGAAATGTAGTGGTGTTGCTTGTACATTACGTAGATGACATTTTGTTAATTGGCAACAATGTCAAAGTGTTATCAGACGTAAGGCTCTTGCTATCAAAGCAGTTTGATATGAAGGACTTAGGAGATGCGGGACACATCCTTGGGATCAAGGTCATAAGGGATCGCTAGAAAAGGATGTTGTGCTTATCCCAAGTTTCATATGTTGACACTGTCTTGTCTCGTTTTAGCATGGAAAACTCCAAGAAGGGGTTTTTACCCTTCAGGCATGGAGTTCCTCTATCCAAGGAGATGCGCCCGAAAACATCGAAGGAGATAGAGGAAATGAAGGCGGTTCCTTATGCTTCGGCAATAGGAAGCCTCATGTATACTATGTTGTACAAGAGACCTGATATCTATTTTGCCATGGGCATGGTTAGCAGATATCAAAGTAACCCTGGATAGAGACATTGGACTGCGGTAAAGTATATATTGAAATACCTGACATAGACTAGGGATTATATGCTGATTTACCGGGCAGACCAATTAGTCCCTGTGGGTTATACGGACTAAGATTTCCAGTCAGACAGGGACAAGAGTATGTCTACCTCAGGGTTTGTGTTTACTTTATGATGTGGAGCCATTGTTTGGAGGAGTGTCAAGCAAAAATGCGTGGCGGACTCCACCATCAAAGCTGAATATGTGGCAGCCTCAGAGGCAACCAAGGAAGTTGTATGGCTCATGAACTTCATCATGGACTTGGATGTGATTCCTGGTTTGCCCAGATCTATCACAATCTTTTGTGATAACAGTGGTGCAGTTGCAAACTCGAAGGAACCACGAGCCCATAAGGCGAGTAAACATAGAGCGCAAGTACCACCTAATACGAGAAATCGTAAAGCAAGGAGAAGTGGCTGTTGCCAAGATTGCATCAGAGGACAACTTGGTAGATCCTTTCACTAAAGCTCTTCCAGCTATAAATTTTGATTGACATATGGAGGATATGGGAGTCAGATGTATGACAGTGAGAGAACAGCAAAGTCTTTAAGTATAAGTGGGAGATTGTAAGATGTGTATACTAAAAGACATGAATTTTTTTATATGAACATCTTCATTTTGAAAAGAGAATCACAACTACACTAGATGCCTGTTTACATTAGTACATGCATGAAGTCCAATTACATTATATTGTAGATAACATGGAGTGTTGTATCATATGGAAGATCATGTTATCAGTCCCTTGCTTAGTATAAATAGAGGCCCACAACCGAGATGGAATTGGACAACCCATCGGGATGGTTGTAGTGTAATTAGGTGTGGTTGGTCTTGATCATAGAATTACACTAGTGTGCTTTGAGTACATTGAGCAGGACCAAAACTAGAGGTTATCCAATTTGTACTAACTTGATAATTGGATAGGACCTCAGTTTATATTATGGAGTACGATCCCTTAATCCCGATATAATAATGGGCATATATTATTAATTCTTATTTCTTTGATTTACCAATAAGCAAGATCTATTCTGTTAGATCGATAGGCCCGGTAAGTTGGGAGATAATATTAATAATATGATGTGTTTTTAATTATTGACAGAATCAGTGTCCTGGTGAGTTGGGTTGATGATGCCCCCTTGATGAGCTCGAAAGGTTCATCATGCTAAACCCTATAGGTGGATTTGATCCGGCATGATGATAAGGTCGAGTGGTAATAGTCAAGGATCCTGAGGTTAATTAATTTGAATTATCAGTAATTTAAATTAATTAATGGACATTCGATATCTTAAATGGGGGGATGAACGACTCGTAATATGTGGAGCCCATATGAAAATATGGGGGTTGGTGAGGAAGTTCAATTAAGATCCTTTAGTTGAATGTATCTTAATTAATGGATTGGGTTTAGATCCATTGGTGGGCCAAGATCCAACCCCTCCTCTTGGTCCGTACCTTAGCCCTATATATACCCAAGGAGATAATGAAACCAAGGCTTGATCAAAAGAGTTGACTCCCAAGGCTTTCTCTGTCTCTCTCTTCCTCCTCTTCTCCTCTAGGGTTTGGCTGGCGGTAAGGGAACGAGAAGTTTCTCCATCTCTTTTCTTCTTCTCTCCTCCAACACCACTCGACCAAGACACATGGGAAGAAGGTAAGGTCCTTCCCTACCTTCTGTGGTGGTCGGCGGTGAAGGAGAGAGGGGCAGCGGCCGAAGGGAGGCGGCACAAGAGGTGGTGCGGCGGCGCCGCAAGGAAGGGAAAGAACGAGTTGTTTCGGGCGGTTGGAAGAGGAAGAAGGAGATCTTTCTTCTTCTTCATCTATTTCTCCTTCGTCTCAAAGTGCGCAACTGGTCTGGTGGCCCTTGGGCAGCTCCAGCAGTCGGCGGCGCTAAGGGAGAGGAGGTGGTGCCTTGCGGCGGAAAACCCTAATGGCTAGGGTTTTGGTTTTCAGCAAAGTCTAGGAGAAGAGCTCGTTTGGAGGGCCTCGGTGATCTCGGTTCTCGGTAGACCATCGCCCACACGACGTCCAAGAAGGGAGGGACATAAGGTAGAAGGCCGCCAGGTGACCGGGAAGATCAAAAAGTGGGAGATTGTTGGGGCAATTGACCCAAGGATGATCGGGAAGATCATGGTTTTGATGTGTGTGTCATCATGTTTAAGATTAGGGTGTTATCTTGTTATTTGATATGTATGATTGAGTTTGCAGGACTTGGAGAATCACACATGGAGGACCTATCCGAGGGACGAGTGTAACGACCCGGCCCTGTCTAACTGTTGGCTTATGTAACGACCCGGCCCTGACTGACTGTTGGTCGTGTCGTTACTCTACTACTGGTCTTCCCGCCCCTGGCCAGCGGGTTTTTGCCTTCCCCAGGATTTGAACTCTAGACCTCCAGGCTAAAGTACTAGAGTTCCTAACTAATCCTGGTAACCAATTGAGCTGCAGCTCAATTGGTTACCAGGATTAGTTAGGAACTCTAGTACTTTAGCCTGGAGGTCTAGAGTTTGAATCCTAGGGAAGGCAAAAACCCACTGGCCAGGGGCGGGAAGACCAGTAGTAGAGTAACGACACGGCCAACAATCAAACAGGGCCGGATCGTTACAACGAGAGCCGAGGGAGGAGGACTCCAAGGGCAAGCCAAGAAGTGGACTTCAAAGGGCACACGTGAATGGTGGCGTGGAGGCAAGCCAAGGGAAGGCTTGTGTGCGTATCCGAGGGACGATAACCGGTGGAAGAGGACTTCAAGGGGCAAGCCAAGGGAGTGTACCTGAAGGCACACGTGATGGAGGGTCTTCAGAGTGAGAAAGAGAGATTGTATAGGCTGGGCAGTCGACTGGTAGAAAGGCAGTCGACTGCCAGCCAATTCTCAAACTCACAGAATGTTTGAGACCCCGGACCAGTCGACTGCCCCAGGGGCAGTCGACTGGTAACCCCGAAATATAGCCATTGAGTTATCCATTGGCTAACAATTAACGCTAGATCAGTCGACTGCCCTAGGGACAGTCGACTGATGTCGGGCTGGACACCTCGTGGAGTTGTCCTTTTCTCTTATTTAAAGAGAACTTTTTGGCACGAGGAAGGTACGATCCTTTACTGTACCAAAGTGGTGTTCATGCAAGAAGTGCTCAGATCTTCCTCGCGTGTTTATTTTCATCTTGTAAAGAGGAAGAAGACAACCTTGTTAAGGTTTTCTCCACCTTGAAGGAGATTTTCATAGTGGAGTGTGTGCTCGTGCGTGGATCCTTGGATTAGTCACCTTTCGGGGTGGATTCCAAGTAAAATCTATGAGTTAGCATTGGATCTTACATTTTTTATTATATTGCTTGTATTGTGCTATCGATCTTGTAGAGAAAGTTCAAAAAAGTGCTATTCACCCCCCCTCCCTCTAGCAAGCGCTATGATCTAACAAGTTGTATCAGAGCTGGTTCGCTTCGGGAGAACTCACCATCAACCGGAGCATTCAAGAAATGGCATTTCAAGAGGGCTATAGCACCGCAAGGCCACCGTTCTTCGACGGAAATGACTTCGCCTATTAGAAAGGTAGGATGGAGTACTATTTGATGAACGATATTGAGAATTGGATGAGTGTTGTGGATGGCTTCGACGCACCCGTCAACGAACAAGGAGAGCCACTACCAATGAGGAGTTCGACCAAGGAGGTGATGAGGAAGGCACAAGCCAATGCCAAGGACACAACAACACATCCATGTGGACTATCAAAGGAACAACTCAACAAGGTGGGGCCTTTCAAGAGCGCCAAGGAATTATGGGAGAAACTAGTCGAGCTCAACGAAGGTTCAAACGAGTCAAGGAGGGCAAGGAAGGACCTCTTGGTGGCTCAACTACAATCACTATCAATGAAGACCAACGAGACGGTTAGCCAACTACATGAAAGGGTAAAAGAAATTATCAACGAGCTACATGTAATTGGTGAGAAGGTTGAGAACCGTAATCTTGTGAGGTATGTTTTACAATCATTCCCTAGGACTGACTACATTGTGGGCAGCAATGGTTGATGCCTACAAAGTATCAAGGGATCTTTCTATGGTAAAGTTAGATGATTTGTTTTGTGAGTTTGAGTTACATGAGCAAGCTAACATTTCATCTAAAGAAAAAGGTGTACGCTCATTGTAGAAAAGGAAAAGAAAAAGAAGAAGGTCGTTTATTCATTATCATCTGACTCGGAGGAGTCAAGCACTTCAATGGATAGCGACCAAGAAGCTTTCATGGTAAGGAAAATGCGTAGAGCCTTTAAAAAATTTTCTAACAAATTTTATGCTAGGAAAGGTTCAAAGAGCAAGAGCAAAGGGAAGGACATTATTTTCTATAATTGCTACCAAGAGGGACACATGAGGAATGAGTGGCCACAACTAAAGAGAAGAGAAGAGAAGAAAGAGGATAGGAAGAAGGGTGACAAGAAGAAATCGAAGAGAAAAGAGAAGAATGCCACAAGCTTCAAAGCTACTTGGGATGATCCATCATCTTTGGAGGAGGAAGAAGAACAAGTGTCCCACTTCGCACTAATGGGAGTGGACAACTTGGAGTCATCTGATGATGAGAGAAGCTCTAGTAGTGAAGATGAAAGTGAAGCCTCATCATTCGAATCCGAGGCTTCGGTAAGTGAGGTATATAGCTTACCCTCCTCTACTCTTATCAAAATTATTACTAGTACAAATGTTGATTTGGCTAAGGCTAGGAGGAAAGTTAAGGAATTAAAGAATGAAGTTTGCATGCTTAAAGTAGAATTGAAAAATGTTCCCTCTATTGTTTCAAATGATGCATGTTTGGAAAAAGAAAATAGGGAACTAAGGGAAAAGGTAGAAGGCCTAACCAAGGCACTTAGGAAATTTCAAGTTGGCTCTAGCAATCTTGATATGATAATAAATAGCCAAAGAGCCATGTATAACAAAGCCGGGATAGGACCGCCAAATGGACCCACAGAAAAATAAGGGGTCGCCGAATGGACCGCCAAATGGGTCGGGTCGTTACATATATAACAGTTAGTAAGTAGCTAACTGGGTTAGATAGACACCAAAAGAGGTTATGTTGATCTATTTTTGTATGAAAAGGTTTTTCATTCTTGGATTCACTAGTATGTTATCTGGGTTCAAAATTTGTTACTTGGGTAAACTAAAATCAATTCAATTAATTACTACAGTTTCCTTCATCATTTTTATAAATCAAATAGGCTCTGATACATAACTGTCTTTTTCATTCCAATCATAGTTTTTTTTTTTGATATATGGCAAAGGGGGAGAGAAGGAAAAGTCAAGTTAGAAATATTCTTTTAATTTAAGTCAAGTTACAAATAATTTTTCCAAGTCAAGTAATTTTTTCCTTGGTTTTGAAAAAATCAAGATTCAAAAAAAAATTAACTTAAAAGTATTTTTTCCACAAAATAATCTTTTCAGTTTGTTACTTAAACTTTTTTTTGAAAAAGAAAATTTTATTTCCTGAAAAGTTAATTCAAGAAAATACAATTCAATTAAGAAAATTTTGTTGGAAAATAACTTTGAGTTAGAAATTTTTCAAAACTTATTTTTCTCAAAGTCATCAAAATCATTTTGGAAACATTTTCAAAATAGAAAAATTACATATTTTCAAAAAGCTTCAGGAGGAGATTTTCAAACTAAAAGAAACTGTTATGCAACGTTTCGAATTTCTCCTAAGTTTTTTCAAAAATTAATTCTAAGGAAAAAGGGGCAGAGAACTAATTAAGGGGGAGAGAAGAAAATCTACTTGTTCTTTCTTTCTAGTACATAATTATCATATGTCATTTGTTTTTTTAACTTAACTTTTGAACGGTGTTGCCATAAATCTAAAAGGAGGAGATTGTTGGTGCCGGAAGTACTAGATCAAACCTAATTTTGATAATGGGAAAGGGTTTAAAGTTAAGTATGTATTGTTGTCTAATGGATTTACCAAGTGTGCAGGAAAGTCCTAGTTCACCTAGGCACGAAGTCTTGACCTGCAGAGTTAAGTAAGAAGTCCTGGTCATGGACTTGGCAACGAAGTCCTAATCTGGAAGATTGGGCAGGAGTCTTAGCCGAGCGAAGATTGCGGACAGAAGTAGAGTTGGGTTGAAGAACGAACATCTCGAGAACCGGTAGTCACGAAGTCCGAGCAAATGTCCAACCAGAGGAGCCGGTTGGCAAAAGGCAACTTCACCTTAGAGGAGTAGGTGAGGACGCGTTTCCTGGAAGAGGGAACAGTAGGTGTCAATTTGACCTACGATTTCATTTTGAAATCCAAAGTCAGAACCAAGACAGCTCCGACTGTGATGTATTTCAATTATTTATATTATATACTATTCTTGTCCTAACCCTGATTGTAGGAGGAGTGAAGAGGTCTTTTACTGCTGCATCCCAAGAGCATGAGAGGAGTCTGGTGCCCGAGATGCCAGGTGCCTGATAGTTATCAAGTACCCTAGATAGCTTGTTCCAGCGGGTGAGTTTGGCTGAGCTGACAGGTTGCCACGTTAGTAACTTAGGCGCCCATGAGCCATCAGGCACCCCAGGGGTCCCAGGTGTTGGTGCAGGAAGCACCAGATCGAACCTTGTTTTGATATTGGCAAAGGATTCAAAGTTAAGGGTTATTTGTTGTCTAACAATGCTGCTTGAGAGTGCAGGAAACAAAGTCCTAGCGAAGGGCTGCTAGGCACCTGACGATGGGCTGTCAGGAAACCAAGTCCTAGCGAAGGGTTGTTGGCGAAAACCAAGTCCTAGCGAAGGGGTGCTAGGCACCTGACGATGGACTGTCAGGAACTCAAGACCTGGCGAAGGGCTGTTGGGCAAAAACCAAGTCCTGGCAAAGGGCTGCTGGGCGAAACTCAAGACCTGGCGAAGGGCTGCTGGGCAAAAACCAAGTCCTGGCGAAGGGCTGCTGGGCGAAACTCAAGACCTGGCGAAGGGCTACCAGGCAAAAGTCCAACTGGAGGATCCGGTTGGCACCAGGTAAATTCTCCCGAGAGGAGTAGGTGAGGACGCGTTCCCCTTGAGAGAACATTAGGCGTCGGTTCGACCTAGGGCTCCATTTTGGAGACCAAAGTCAGAACCAAGACAGCTAAGGCTGTATAAATCTAATTAATTTTTATGTTATCTTGTTTTGGACTAACCCTGGATGCAGGACCGAAGGAACGTGTGTCTGCAGCTCAGAAAGCCTCAGAGGAGAGGGCAGTTGCTGAGTAGGGTGCCCGGAGCGTCCCGGGCACCCCAAGGGCCATACAAAACGAGTAACAAGAAGACTGGTTTGAATACACACTGGGTCGGGCACCCCCGTGCTCCCGGGCGCCCCCTGCGCTGCGGGCGCCCCCTGGCGCATACCTCGAACCAAGAAGCCCTCGAAGCCAGGAAGATAATCTTTGACCCGGTCAATGCGGGCGCCTAGAGCGCTGCGGGCACCCCGGTCAAAACTGATCCCGAAGATAAGGGGATCAGATGCTGACCGAGATCGGAACGGATCGGCTGCCACGTAGGGGGGCGCCCCCGACGTCCCGGGCGCCCCCTAGCCCTATATAAAGGGCCCTCGACCCCAGGCTTCAAAACACTGCTTTCATTCAACGCATCCAAACGCTCTGACGACCGCGCTCTGCTCCGGAAACTTCCCGACTCAAGAACGAAGCGCCGTCAACCTCCCACTGCACCGAAACTCGATCTACACCGGGAGTTGGTAAAACAAAGTGTATATTTCTATTTATAGTAATTTTGTAATCTCACTCTGTAACCGTTTTGCGCACTATAGAATTGCCCAAAGTAAACGGTCAACGACCGTGGGCCTTGGAGTAGGAGTCGACCCAGGCTCCGAACCAAGTAAAACCTTGGTGTTTGCGTTGTTTGTTTTTATTCCGCCGCGCACTTACTCTTTCTTTTAAATCCGAACATTTTCCGATATTCACCCCCCCCCCTCTATCGGTCTTTCTCGATCCAACACCAGGCACCCAAGAACAGAACATAGGAGTTTGGCCGAGTCTGCGGATAAGGACGCGTCGGATTCATGACACGTGTCAGGCGTGAAGGATCGTTTATGGTGTGCTAGAGGGGGGTGAATAACACCTTTTTCGTCGTTTTGGAACTCTACAGAATTGTTAGCGCAGTGGAAACAATAATATGCAAAGTAAATAAGAAATAACAATGTTAACAATACCAGATTTACATGGTATCCACCCCGGTCGGGTGACTAATCCAAGAATCCGTCAGAGGATCACTCCCCGGATAACCTCCGGCTATCACGTGTCGCTCCTTGTGGGTGGAGAAACCTCACCACAATACCTCGGATGCTTTGTGAACACAATAGACTACTAACCGGCTTTATCCAAGCAGGTTTCGTCAAGAAAGATAGTAGGAAACGAGCCCCTTTAAATAGGGCTTGAATCTGAAACAGTCGCTACCAGTCGACTGCCCCTGGGGCAGTCGACTGGTCCCACTCAGATCCGACCGTTACAACACAACGTTCGAATTTGCCAACCTATTTCAGCCTAGGCCAGTCGACTGCCCCTGGGCCAGTCGACTGGTACACACCTTAGCCTAGGGTTTTACTCCCGAGTACAAGTCTCTCTCGCACTCAAACCCTCCCGGCTTAACCCCTGAGTACAAGCACTCATACTCAGCCTCTCTCAACCTAGTTGTCTCTTTACCAGCAGTCTTGACTGTTGCCTTCACGCCCTCTTCATCCTTGGCCCTCGTCCCTCGGATGCGCACGCAAGCCTTCAGCTTGCCACCATGTCACCCTTCACGTACGCCTCGAAGTCCGCATCCCTCGGCTCATCATCTCTGCTATCAATGGTCTCTCGGATGCGCACGTAAGCCTCCAGCTTAACTCCATGCCATCCTTCACCTGAAGACGTCAACAAGTCTATGCGTACCTGTACACCTGCACACTCATGTACACATGTGAGAATAACACAAATCCTAACTTAACCATGTTGCCCACACATCAAAATATCATGATCCTCCAGATCATCTCTGGGACGATTGGCCCAACAATCTCCTCCTTTTTGATGTGTGGCAATACGTTAAGTTAGGTAAACATATATCAATAACAATAGCAAAAAGGAATTGAAATTCAAGCATATCACACAAGAGGCTACCTCCCCCTTAACCTATGCTTTCTCCCAAATTTCAATCCTTATTGCTAATCCCAAGTTGGAATTAAGTTCTCCCAACTTAACTTTAAAGTCACAGCCAAACCTAAGTTAAGTTTTCAACCCAAACCTAACATAACACCAAAGTTCTCCCCCTTTGACACCATCAAAAGATTGCCCCAAGCAACCCAACCTTTGATGCCAAATAGAACTTAACCCTATTTCTGAAAAACCCTTAGAAATCTCAAAGAACCATTCTGTCCACACTCCCAGTCGACTGCCCCCAGGGCAGTCGACTGATACGACAGGTTTCAGAATTTCAGCCGAAATTCAGAAACGAATAAAAAATTCCAAAAAATCTGAAAAAATGTGAAACTTTACAAGCACGATTGTTAAGGTATTCCCTACCCGAGAAAAATTTGGTTCATGAAAAACATCAATCGTGCTTGACTTTTGGCACAAACTCAAAAATTCCCAAATAAAACCAACTTTGTATCATCCTAGGGTTCTAATCATGGTATCCTATACTTATCATTCTCTAGCAACTCCATTTGTCATTCAAAATGATTCCCAAATTTCCTTCTTTCAAATGGATATTCTCATTGTGACAATAACTCCCCCTCTTTGACTTGTGAGTCCAAATGATCATTCCTTTGATATAGGAAATCATTATTTGATTTACAACCAAATCATATTAGACAATATAATACTATGCAAATTTCACATTATATCATGAATGCCTATATGTAATGATCCTAAAGGAACGAAAGTGTTTTAGTAATAGATTAGGACTTAAAAACAACACATTATCAAAATAAGACACAAGCTTAATATGATAGCAAAAGGAAAGTGCATAATACATGGAGTCACAAAATAAGTCAATAACCATCAAAACAGTACCATGGGCCAACAGGCTAGAAGTCAACCAAATAAGTACAATCATCAAAGTGAGGAGTGTTTGAGAGATATAATATAACAACTAATGATAACACTCTCAACACTGAAAAACTTCCAAGATCTACGTCATCTGATCAGAAGAACATGTCCTCGTCACCGCCTGGGGGAGGAGGAGGAGGAGGAGGAGCCCGATAGGCAAGATGTCACTGCTGCATCATCTCGTATATCTCATCTTGGCGGCTGGTCATCCGATCAACTTTTGCTTCAAGCCTCTGCTCCGTCTGCTGGCATCCGTGAATGTCCTCGCGGATGATGTGAACATCCTCCCGGAGCCCATGAACATCTACCTGGAGCTGGGTAATCTCTGCTCGGGTGACCAGCTCGGCGGGCTCCTCATCTGCATCAGCGGCCTCTGGACGCTCCCTCCAAGCAAATGCCCCCTGTCTAACCTCAATCCCTGCCAAGGATAATTGGTGGCTGCCAATTTGATCATACTCCTTGGACAGGTGTTTAACCTTACCACTGGTGACACGAATGCCAAATTGTAGCTGGAAGAACTCAGTCAACATGTGGCAAAAGGGCATATAAATTTTCCCATTCACACTCTGGGAAAAATGACAAATGGAGGCAAACACAAGCAATGACACATCTATGTCCAATCGTCTCTCAAGAGCATACATCATCAATAAGTGAGGCAGTCGAATCCTTGCTCTTCCCTTAGTGGCAATGGGTAGAATACATTCTACAATAATCTTATACAGAACATGGCTAAATGGACGCATGGGCTTTGCATCAAAGGTATGCTCAGATTCATGTCTATGTCTTCTAAAATAGTGTAGATGAATCTGATCAATGGTAATGTTTTCAAACTCAAGCGGCTCAATGACATTTGGAAAATAGGTGTTGACATTATTTGATGCCCGACACTCTAAGAAACTGGATAAAGTCATGGGTGTGAAAGGAATGGTAACGCCGGCTACTCTTGATTCATAAATATTATTGTCTGAATCAATACAAGTTAAATTTGCATAGAACTCCTTGCATAGATCAGTGTTAATGTCATGTTGGCAATAAACCAATTGTTCTATGCAAAAATGAGTCACCATCTCAATAATTTGTGGTGCTTTATCCTCAAAATAGGATTTGTTAAGATACGGACAAGGCAACACAACAAACTCATTCTCCTCGAACCTCTTCTTGCACTCCCGGCTCCTAAATATTCACTCCTCTGGAGCTTGGGGCCTGGTCGGGATGAACCTTCACCCCTAGACCGCTTAGACACAACCCTAGTATACCAAACACATGCATGCATACCAAAGTGACCCCCCAAAAGAGAAAATATCAAAGAAAACATACAGAAAACATCATATTAGTATCAATGCAAAGTCTAAATGGAGAAATGAACCTTAAATCATCATACCTCTTGACTGCTCTTTTCATGTTTTTCGGTTTTGAGAGAATGGCTTGAGAAAAGAGGTTTCCACCAACCCTAGAAGTAGATCAGAGTTAGAGGAGGCCTTAGGGACTGATTTTAGGGCATGAAACGAACTTAGGACGCAAGGGGAGTTGAGAGGAAGAGAAAATAGCCGGGAATAAGCAGCCAAAACCCTAGGTTTGGCTTTCCCGGCGCACCCTTTCCTTTTATAAAACCCGTGAACCAGTCGACTGCCCCTGGGCCAGTCGACTGGGCCAGAGTGTAATTACATTCTGTGGGTTTTGCCAGTCGACTAGTGTCTGATGTTCTGAATTTTAGTTTTTCAATCCAAATTTCAGAAATGCCTAACTTATTCCACAAATTCCCAAAAATTCTGAAATCTTATGAGGATATTTGTGGATCCTATATTTACTTGGGAAAAATATAGTTTCAGTCAATGCCATCCCAAATCCCACAATTAGTACAAATTTTGAATTTCTCTAGAATGTATCATGAAACCCTTTCCCAAAAGTTCTAATTAGGACCTCACCTCGATGCTTTCTCCCATACTTATTCATAATCAATCCTTAGCATCGAGTTATATGGTATTTAGGTATTAAAATCGATTTTTCTCAATCAAAACCCCAATTTCACCTTTTTCCCTATAATTTTCCTTTTAGTGTGTCACTTCTCTAGGATTAAGAATAACCTTAGCCTTTTAAACCTCTGGGCACACTCTATGGTTCTTTTCAATCCCCTAGAAGGAAACCACCTGAGATCCATTGACCATGGAACCCATTTTGACTTCCAGAACTCTCCCTTGAGCTCCTAGCCCTAGTTACTTCGTTAGGTAACACTCCTACAAAGGCAAGACCACGCC
This sequence comes from Boesenbergia rotunda, assembly GCA_024364735.1. NCBI lineage: Eukaryota > Viridiplantae > Streptophyta > Magnoliopsida > Zingiberales > Zingiberaceae > Boesenbergia > Boesenbergia rotunda. Next base: position 120,320 of record JAGFNQ010000759.1, read on the forward strand.
GGTGCTCCTCCGGTGCTTCTTTACCTTCCATTATCACTCTCTTAACCCTGTAGACCTTTTTCTTGGTCAATTTCTTTTCTTTTCCCTCAAATGACTTTTCTTTGCCTTTTTTGACTTTTTCTCTACCATAATTGTAAGGCATCCTTGAATATGATACCTTATTGGCATTAGCCCTCCTAGAATGGTATCCTAAACCCGGCCTACCATTTCTAAGAGCTTGATCATTTTGTATCCCTCTTGGTTCCTTGGATCCCCTAATGAGTCTATCCAGTTTCTTCTCCGATTTATCAAGTTTGGCTTTTAGAACTTGATTCTCCTTTTCCAAACTCCTAACCTTAGCATCATTAGACCTAACTCGATCATCCCTAGGTCTACCTATTTTTCTAAGCATATTTCTTCCTTTCTTAGAGCTTATGCCTTGGTCCTTATTCCTAGAGTTCCTAGATTTATCACGAAACATAGAATTGTTGGTGTTTTCGCATACAAGATTGCTTCTACTCTTATCATGATATTTAAAACCAAAAACACGCTTGGGCACACAATTATTACCAATTCTATCATTTATACAAACATTTTGAGCATTCATGAAAGATCTTGAAGCATGAGTAGAGTTAGGGGGTACCTTCCTTACCCTTGGCGCTCCCCCTTGATGAGTGCTCCTCTTTCTTTCTTCTTTCTCCCATTTCCTAAGGTGCTCCATCTTCTTGAGCTCTTTACTTCTTGGACATTTTGTATGATAATGCCCGAGCTCCCTGCATGTGAAACATCGAATCCTCTTTCTTTTGATTTGAACTTCCTCATTCCTACAACCCATATTAGATTTAAATTGAATGGATTGGGGCTTAGGAATTACCTCCTTTTTACCTAGTGGACACTTGTCCTTGTAGTGCCCCTTTTTATTACAACCAAAGCATATAATATGCTCTCTTGACTTAGCTTTGATGGAGGTGGAAGTCGTCTCTTGCCCTTGTGAGGATGAGGGTCTCTCCTCCCTCTCAACACTTGAAGTTGTCATTTCTTCTTCTTCTTCGAATGGAATCGGTGCTTCTCCACTTACTTCTTTCACATTTCTTGACAATTCAACTTCTTTTTCATCTTCTTTAATACTTGAGTCGATTTCCTCAAACTCTTCCACTCTTTGAGTTGATGTAGGGTTCTTATGAATTTCTTCCAATTATTCCACAATTCGCATACATTTGAATATTTCCCTATATCACTCAAAACATGGTTAGGCAACATATTAATCAATATATTTATTACCTTCTCATTGGCCCTAGCTTGTTCTTGTTGTTCACTCGTCCAATATCTAGGGCGAAGCTTTTTGCCATGCTTGTCCTTGGGGATTTCGAACGGGTCTTCAACGGTCATTCTACACTCCCAATCCATCCCGAGCCACACCTTCATTCTATCTCTCCAATAATCAAAATTTTCATGCTCGTATTATGGTGGTGAGTTGATATCATCTCCCAATTTATCTTCCATGTTCCCTTTTCCTCTAGCGAGTGCTCCCTCGGCGGTTAGTCCGATCAAGAGCGGAACCTCACTCTGATACCAACTGAAGGATCGTTTATGGTGTGCTAGAGGGGGGTGAATAACACCTTTTTCGTTGTTTTGGATCTCTACAGAATTGTTAGCGCAGCGGAAATAATAAAATGTAAAGTAAATAAGAAATAACAATGCTAACAATACCAGATTTACTTGGTATCCACCCCGGTCGGGTGACTAATCCAAGAATCCGTCGGTGGATCACTCCCCGGATAACCTCCGGCTATCACGTGTCGCTCCTTGTGGGTGGAGAAACCTCACCACAACACCTCGGATGCTTTGTGAACACAATAGACTACTAACCGGCTTTATCCAAGCAGGTTTCGTCAAGAAAGATAGTAGGAAACGAGCCCCTTTAAATAGGGCTCAAATCTAAAACAGTCGCTACCAGTCGACTGCCCCTGGGGCAGTCGACTGGTCCCACTCAGATCCGACCGTTACAACACAACGTTCGAATCTGCCAGCCTGTTTCAGCCTAGGCCAGTCGACTGCCCCTGGTCCAGTCGACTGGTACACACCTAAGCCTAGGGTTTTACCCCCGAGTACAAGTCTCTCTCGCACTCAAACCCTCTTGGCTTAACCCCTGAGTACAAGCACTCATACTCAGCCTCTCTCAACCTAGTTGACTCTTTACCAACAGTCTTTACTGTTGCCTTCACGCCCTCTTCATCCTTGTCCCTCGTCCCTCGGATGCGCACGCAAGCCTTCAGCTTGCCTCCATGCCACCCTTCACGTACGTCTCGAAGTCCGCATCCCTCGGCTCATCATCTCTACTATCAATGGTCCCTCGAATGCGCACGTAAGACTCCAGCTTACCTCCAAGCCAACCTTCACTTGAAGACGTCAACCAAGTCCATGCGTACCTATACACCTGCACACTCATGTGCACATGTGAGAATAACACAAATCCTAACTTAACCATGTTGGCCACACATCAAAATATCATGATCCTCCAGATCATCTCAGGGTCGATTGCCCCAACAAGGCGCCCCATAAGCCTCAGGCACCCGAGAACCCTATATAAAAGGGGATTCACCCATTGCTTTCTAGCATTAATTCCATTCAACGTAAAGAAGCCTTCTTGCAACTTAAGCACGCCAACGCTCTTCAGAATTCTTCCGTGCTCTAGTTCTTCCGCACCGTAAATGATCAAGATCGACGACATGCCACCCAAGACATTCTTCGATCCTTCCAGTGTCATCGGTATAGTTTATTCATTGTTCAAATTTTGTACTCAATTTACATTGTTGTAATACCTTTGCAACTTATAGAATTGCCCAACGAAAATTGTCACTGTTGGCCTTAGAGTAGGAGTCGTCAAAGACTCCGAACCAAGTAAAAAGAGATGTGTTAGTGTTGTGCTTTTTAATTCTTTAATTCTTTTGTTGTGTTCTGATTTTTTCAAAAAATTTTACGTAATCGCTATTCATCCCCCCTCTATCGATTACAACGATCCCACAAAACCTTGGTCAACCTGACCAACCCTTGGTACTAATCACTCTACCCAACATCAGGTCCTGTTTGGCTAACCCTTTGGTCAAACTGATCAAACCAAGGTTTACCCTACCAAACATCAGGACCTATTTGGCTTAACCCTTGATCACTTTGAACAAACCTTGGTATATTTCTAAACATCAAAACACTAGAGGGTGACTGTTCATGTCTGATTCTTTTTGCACCAACAATCTCCCCCTTTTTGATATTTGACAATAATCTTAAGTTAGGTTTTGGTCTAAAGGTTTTAGGTCAATACTTGGGAGAAATTGAAAAAATATAACTTAAGGTACTCTCTCCCCCTATGACAGACATCAAAAAGAAATCTAAGGCAATAATAAAGATTTTAATTTAAAAATTTGTACCAACAATATGATTTTTGAAAATATTTAATATTTTTTAAAGAAAACATAATTTTCAAAAATCCTCCCCCTTTTTTATTAAAAAATCAAGTACCTTTTTCAGAAAATATTTTAGGGAACGCTAGGTACTTGAGTAAAATTTGAAAAGATAAGTACTTTATTGATTTGAATTTCTCTAAATCTGACACAATCCTAGGAATCTTGTTGGCCACAAGAAAATATCTTATGCATCTTAGAGATTTTCCAATCAAGATAAAATATTTTCAATATATGCATTTAATTTTTGAAAAATAATAAATTTCATGGTTTGGATTCCTCCCCAATCTGACACAATCATAGGAAACCTTGTTAATCACAAGAAAAATTTTATTATGTTTAATCACTTTGACACACAATCATGCATGAAATTCATTAAAACATTATTATGTTTAATCAATATTTTGAAAATATGTTTTTAAGAAAATATTCTAATGAATTTTTGAAAATATTTTGAAACATTTATCAATTGATTAGTCTATATCATCTCACCGATTCTATGTGTCGTAGTACAGACAAGCATGGTAGCCTTATGGGTGTTTGTAAGATGCTTGATTAATTTTTCTAAATTTAATTTTATAAATTGTTTAACCTTGAGTTAGATTCAAGTTTAACAAGTTGTTGTTTAAAAGTAAATTTCAATAATTGGCTTCCTGGTCTTGGCGAGGCACAGGGGCCTTCTTGGAAATCGGAACAACGATCCATTCCTTAGACAAAGCCTTTTAAAGAAATGATACTTTTAATTTACTCTTTGAGAAACTCTAGTCTAACTATTCTAGGATGTGGCGAGGTAACTTTGGCTAGTTCTACTTAGCTAGGTTGACCAAGTTAGGTACTCCTTACCCTTCCTGACTTCCTAGACCAAGCTTCCCTAACATACTATCATCTCGCCCCACCCTGTACTATGTTAGGCAAGTATCAACCAATCTTTTTCCTATCTATGCATTCTAGATTAAGCAAGAAATAAACTAGCATGAATGACATGGGAGATATATGTGATGAAATATAAACATATGCATGAGCATGGCAGTGATGAATGTGTCTATCAAGTCGAAGCAATTTAATTTGATTTCTAATAAAGTATCAAATTCTTGATTTGATACAGATCGTGTGGACCCACGAATATGTCAACACACTTTGACATATTTATTATTATTAGTTGATTTTTCTAGTTGGGTAGAATTTTATTAGTTACATAAATAAAGGTAATTAATTTAAATTTCATTTGTGGATCTTATATTAGCAAATTTTAAATTTTGAATTAAGGATTGAGTTTCTAATTAAGATTTAAATTACTATTAGAATTTAAGATTAAGATTTTCATTTTAAAGAATTAAATTAGAATTTAAGAATTGTAATTATTAATTAAGATTTAAGTTTTTGAGAATTAAATAATAATTTTGGGTATAATTTCATCATTTCCATAAATTCAAAAAAATTTGATTCATCTATTATTTTTTTTTTTATTTTAAGTTTTCAATTTTAATTAAAACTCCTATTTTATTTGAGTTCTTATAGTCCCTTTTAATTATAGCTTCAATTTTCATAAAGTCATCATCATCTTTAAAATCATATTCTTCTTCATCATTAGAGTTATATTTAGAATTAATAAAAGTTATATGATTATCCTCAAAATAAGTAGAAAAATTTTCATAATTACTAATTAAGGTTGTATCATTATCTTCAAAATAAGTAGAATAATTAATTAAAGTTTCATAGTTAACTTCAAAATTATTTGAATTACTTGACAATTATTAATTAAGGTTTCATTATTATCTTCAATATATGTAGAATAATTTTAAGAATTACTAATTAAACTTGTATCATTATCTTCAAAATTAGTAGAATAATTAAGTAAGGTTCAATAATTATATTCAAAATTATTTGAGACATTATTAAATAAAGTTGAGCATTATCTTAAAATTAATAAAAGATTGAGTATTATCTTAAGAATTATTAATTAATGTATTATCTTGTGAATTATTAAGATTATCTTCAGGGTTATCTGAAAATTTATTAATTAATGATAGAGTATTATCTAAAGACTAATGTGATAAAATTTTAGAATTAAAATTTTATATTGCAACATTAATTGAACAAATTTCAGAATTGATATTCATGATTTTGATATTATTTCGATCATTATTATTTAAGCTATCATGTAATATTTTTAATTTCTGATACAAAAAATCTAATTTGAGAGAAAAATCAACAATATTATCATGCATATTTTCTATATTACCAGAAAAATTATGTAACTTGGTAGGAATTTGACAAATATTTTTGCAGAAATTAAATTTTTGTACCACTTTTACCTTCATTGCATTTCCTGACATTGTGGGTTGGGTTATTCTTGTAACGACCCGAAAAATTCTCTTAATATATTCTTAAAATATTGAGCATGTCTAGATAATTTTCCGAGGGACCTAGAAATATTAATACAAAATGTGGCCTAGAGATCCATATTTTCTCATTTAAATTGAGAAAACTAAGTACTAATGGGCCTTATATGGGCTTTTTAGTACCATAATTATTGAAGAATTTTAGTTAAAAATTAATATAAATATAAAAGAATTTTAATAAGAAATATTAACATAATTATGGGGGAATTTTTATGGGATTTTCGGAATTTTAGGGAAAATAGTAGGAAATAAAAGAAAAAATAAAATAAAAATGAGGTGCATGGACCAAGGATTGAACCTTGGACCTCTTGTACAACCATCTCACCTAGGAAGGGAATGTTATGAGGGAATGAAATGGAGTTTGGTTAAGGCTTAAGGGAAGAGGAAGAGACTCCATGACTCTTCACTTACCCTCCTTGATGGGTTATAAAGAAGGGGGTTTGGGAGTTACCTTCTTCCTTCTATTAATTGCATTTTCTTCCTCCTCCTCCCCTCATCCTAGCCGAACACCATAAGGGAGATTTTCCCTTGGAAAAGCTTCACAAGAGGGTCTCATCTCCAAGATCTAAAGGTTTCCCAAGGTTACAAAGGCTAGAGGTGACTTAAGGTCTAAGGAGTTCTTTTGATTCTCTATAATCAAGGTGAAAAAAATCAAGAAACCCCAAGGTAAGACCCCCCTCACCTATGGTGTAATGGCTTTTCCTTGATATGGATATGATCTAAGTTTTTATTTAAGATCTAAGATGAAAATCCATGAAGAAGAAGTTAGGGTTCGGTCACTTGCAAGATTCATGGCTAGGTTTAGTTTCTAAACACCCAAATGATGGTTCTTATGATTGATTATGATGTAAGTGTTGTTAGTGGTGATTTACATGAAATTTTACATGATTATAGGGCCTAATGAATTTTGGCCAAGAACCCTAACCCATGGTTGGGCCTTGATCTAACCTTCCAACATATAAGTTTTGGTTTCCTATGGCATGATGGGTAGAAATTGTGTTTTATAAGAATTTTTCATGAACTTTAGGGACCCTTGAAGTTTCGGCCAAGAGCAAGAACTAGGGTTAAGGGAATAGGGTGGGCCTTAAGTATGGAATCAAATGTTTCCTATGGCCTAGTAGGTATGTATGAGATGTTGTTTGGGAATTTATGTGAAGTTTTCATGGACCTAGGGTTCCTTGGGGCTTTCGGCCAAGGACATAACCTAGGGCTAGGGTTGGGTTAAACCTACAAAGATGGTTGTTTTTAGGTTACCAAGATGTATGTTTAAGTATGATGGAAGAATTTCTATGTTAACCAAACCCTTAGTGTATATGTCATGAATTATATGTTAGGTCATAAGCGTCATAACCTAGGCCATGATTTATGAATGATATGTGTGTATGCCATGTTTTATGAGTAGTATGTATGTATGCCATGTTTTAGAAATGATATGTAGGTATGCCATGTTTTATGAATGAGATGTAGGTATGTCGTGGTTTATGGATGATATGTATGTATGCCATGATTATGAATAATTTGTATGTATGCCATGCTTTATGAATGATGTGTACATATGCCATGTTTAAGAATGAAAATGATGAATGGAGTTAAAGTTCATGCCTTGAGGCTTAATGATGATATGGAATGAAAATGAAGAATGAAGTTCAAGTTCATGCCTTCAAGGCATAATGATGATGTTAAGTATGATGAATGAATGAATATGCTATGAATGATTATGAATGAAGAAGCATGTGAAAGTATTTTATTTTATGAATGGGCTTGTACCGAACCTAAGTAAGGTCCACGGTTCTGGACTACCGATGAAGCTGTCCACGGTTCGGGACTACCGATGAAGCTGTCCTTACGGTTCGGGACTACCGATGAAGCTGTCCTTACCCTAGTAGGTCGAGATTAGCTACCTCGTATTTACTTAGGGATGCGTGCATATGATGTATGAATGTGGTACAAGCCAGGGCCCAATGAATGTTATGATTATGTTAAAGTATTTAAAAGCATGATTTTAAAGATTAAGCATCCTTATATATATATATATATACATTTGCCACATGCATCCATCCATGTTATGCATTATATTTATGATAAGAATATTATGCAAAGTAAGTTTATGCAAGGTATGTTTATGCAAATGATTTTATTTATGTTCATGCTAATTTATGATGCCACGATTTATTAAAACTTATGCTAAGTTAGGATGCCATGATTTTATTTATGTTCATGCTAATTATGATGCCATGATTTATTTATACTTATGCTAAGTTAGGATGCCATGATTTTATTTATGTTCACGCTAATTTATGATGCCATGATTTATTTATGTTTATGCTAAGTTAGGATGCCATGATTTTATTTATGTTCATGCTAATTTATGATGTCATGATTTATTTATGTTTATGCTAAGTTAGGATGCCATGATTTTATTTATGTTCATGCTAATTTGCGATGCCATGATTTAATTTATATTCATGCCAAAGTATAATGCCATGATTTTGTTCATGTTTACGTTAGACTATGATGCCATGATGATATCTATGTTCATGCTGATGCCATGATGATATCTATGTTCATGTTTATACGATGTATGGATTTTGTGAGTAGGAAAAGGGTCTTACTAAGCCTCCGTGCTTATAGTTTTATTTTCTTATACCGCAGATTAAGCAAGAGATTTCAAAGGAAGCAGCAGGAGAGGCAAGACCAAGTGTGTGTGTTAGTGACATGGCCAAGAGTCCCTCTCATTTCACTGATTGCATGTTTTGTTATCTTACCATACTTATGTTGGTTATACTTTACTTATGATAGCTATGCCTAAGAAACAACCTACTACTTATGAAGTTATGGATAAATTACTTGCTACCTGAAAGGCTTATGAAAGAATTATGGAAAGTAAATAATCATGATGCTATGCATGCTGGTAATAGGTTACCTGAAATGCTCATGAAAGCTTATGAATGTGTTAAGAAAAGTGATATCATGATGTTAGATATGTGTATATAATTTAAGCACTAATTGCATGGTTAGAAGCATGTGAAAAAGAATTTATGATTCCGCTGCATTAAGATGTTTTATATGCATATGTATGTTTAGCGTAATGCCGTTTTATGAAAAAAAAAAAGTGGCGTTACAATTCTCTAGTCTGGACACTAGTTCTTGTAGTGCCCATGCATTTTGTACTTGAAGCATTTGATATGGTTCTTTCCTCTTTGGACTCCTGGCGTTGATACCTTCATTGTCGCCGGTGGTGATGTACGAATCTTACGAGTAGGCACTTGTTTTTATAGCGCCCTCTCTCCCTGCACTTGAAATAGATTATGTGAAATTTAAAATTAGACATTTGAAAAAATATACCTCTTTCACCCTTGACTCCCCCTCAATTCCTGGCCTTCTTGCTCCTTCGACAGTGAGTCTAGTCAGAGCCACCTGCTCTAATACCTATATTAGAATCGGTGGCATCGATAGAGGGGGGGGTGAATATCGACTTGTACATTCTTTCCTCTTTAAGTCGTTCGTTCATTCAACTTTGTAACAGAGTCATTTGTAGCACAGGGAAAAACAAATGAAGAGAATATACAAAACACAAACAAGTGGGGTTTTTTACTTGGTTCCCAACCCCCCAGGGTTAGTACATCCAAGGCCAAATTACGGGTAGCACCCGTCCACTAGTGGTCTCCTTTTTGAAAGTTTTCCAAAGGTGGTAATGTAGGATGTGTATACTGAAAGACGTGAATTTCTTTATATGAACATCTTTTATTATGAAAAGAGAATCACAACTACACTAGGTGCCTGTTTACATTAGTACATGCATGAAGTCCAATACTGCGCATTGTAGATAACATGGTGTGTGGTGATACACGGAAGATTATATTATCCATTCCTAGCCTAGTATAAGTAGAGGCTCACAATCGAGATGGAATTAGACAACCTATCGGAATGGTCGTAGTGTAATTAGGTGTGGTTAGTCTTGACCATAGAATTACACTAGTGTGCTTTGAGCACATTGAGCAGGACCAAAACCCGAGATTATCCAATTTATATTGAGTCAATAATTGGATAGGATCTCAGTTTATATTATGGAGTACGATCCCTTAATCCCGAAATAATAACGGGGATATATTATTAATTATGATTTCTTTAATTTACCAATGGGCGAGATCTATTCTGTTAGATCGATAGGCCCGGTAAGTTGGGAGATAATATTAATAATATGATGTGCTATTAATTATTGATGGAATCGGTGTCCTGGTTAGTCAGGATGATGATGCCCCCTTGATGAGCTCAAAGGGTTTATCGTGCTAAACCCTATAGGTGGATTTGATCCGACACGATGATAAGGTTGAGTGGTACTAATCAAGGATCCAGAGATTAATTAATTTGAATTTTCAATAATTTAAATTAATTAACAGACATTCGAGATCTTAAACACGGGGGGATGGATGACTCGTAATAAGTGGAGCCCATATGAAAATATGGGGGTTGGTGAGGAAGTTCAATTAAGATCCTTTAGTGAAATGGATCTTAATTAATGGATTGGGTTTAGATCCATTAGTGGGCCAAGATCCAACTTCTCCTCTTGGTCCCTACCTTAGCCCTATAAATACACTATGAGATCAAGAAACCAAGGTAATGAATCAATCATCCAACCCAAATGAATTCTCTCCTCTTCTCTCCTTCTCTCTCCTAGGTCACGGTAACAAGGGTTGATTGAACTCTTGTTTTCTCCTTCCTTCCTCAAGTTCACCAAGAGAGAGCCCCACTAGACAAGGAGAGGAGAGTCTCCTCTCCTTTGTGGTGATCTTCGGAGAAAGAGGGTGGTCAGGTGGCCGGTTGGAGGTGGCGCAAGGAGGCTAGGCGTCGACGGCGCCGCAAGGCTAAGGGGAGAGTTAGTGAACGGGTTTTGGGCTAGTTGGAGGGGGTTTCTCCTCTCCATCTTCTTCTCCAATTCCTTCTTGAGGTCTGCTGTTGGCCGGCGGCATTTTGGTGGTTGTGGTTGGCCGACGGCGCAAGGAAGAAGGGAGCAAAGGGGCCGACGGCACTAACACTATGCTAGGGTTTGGTTTGGCCAAGGGAGAAGAAGAGAGTGTGATTGATTGGAGCCTTTGGTGATCTTGGTTCATGGTAGATTGTCGCCCACATGACGTCCGCAAAGGGAGGAACATAATGTAGTAGTCCGCGAGGTAATCGGAAAGGTATAACACTTTCCATGCTCCTTCAATTAACCTTATGTCATACATGTGCTTGTTGTGTTTGCCTCGTCATTTTATGTTTGTTAATTTTTTATTTTGATTCTGAATCATGATGAATAATTTATTAATTGGACCCCGACCATAATCACAAAAGTAGGCGATCAACTCGTTGCCTTTTCCGTGGTCGAACGGTCAAGCAAATCACAAGGCTGATTTTGGTAATTGGCCGAGTTGTGATTTGGATCGTTCGATACGGCACGAGATGGTCGATTGGAGACGGGTCTCCATTCGGATTAATTTTTAATCCGTAGACATGGAGAGGTCTCTCGGGTCGATCGAGTATTCGCTTAGGAATCCCGCCAAGCCATACCCTACAGGTAAAACTCGGCTTACAGTTTTTGGTACAAGCAAAATAATGATAATGAAATGAACACAACTTGTAAGTAAATGGAAACCAACAAAAATGACGATCCCGACCAATCCGGAAGTCCGAAGCGTCGCACACTTCACCTGGAGCCTCCTTGGTCACAAAGCTTCATCTTAGCACTTTTTCTTCATAGGGAATACATAATCGTATGGAAAGATTAATGTTTTGAACTGAGGGGGTGAAACCCCTTATATAGTAAGCATCCGGGAGCTCGAGTGGTTATTGGGGTGCCTCAAAGGTGCTCCAATCTGATCCGCATCGGTGAACTCAATGCAGGGATAAAACCTACCTTCATAGGTGACTGGGAATAGTGAGGCACTTAGATTGGGGGCCGCCCCCATGCCCATTGAGGCACCTCACCATGAGGGCGCATGGGAATACCTTTTCTAGGCCTTGTTTGTTTGCGTTTGCTCTCCTATCTTGCCTCGAGCTCCGGGTTCCTGCAAGACAAATAAACACAAGACAAACAAATAATTCTAAGCCTAAATGTTTGATAGCTAGAGCTATCTGTTTCTGACTTTGGATTTCAAATAAAATCCTAGTTCGAACCAACGCCTAGTGTTCCCTTTCCGGGGAATGCGTTCTCACCTACTCCACTCTGGAGATGTTACATTTTGCCAACCAAGACCTCCGGTTGAACTTTTGCTCGACCTCCGAGACTCCTACCAAACATTAGATCCTATTTTGCTAATCGTTGTTCTAACTGACAAAACCTTGGTATATTGTCACACATGTCAAATCTAGGTTTGATTACTCTGCCAAACATCAAGTGTTGTTTTTCTAACCCTTGGTCAACCTGACCAACCCTGGGTACTAATCAATCTGCTAAATATCGAGTCCTATTTGGCTAACCCTTTGGTCAAACTGATCAAACTTGGGTTTACCCTACCAAACATCAAGTCATGTTTGGCTTAACCCTTGATCACTTTGACCAGACCTTAGTATATTATCAAACATCGAAACACTAGAGGTTGATTATTCATGTCTAATGCTTTTTGCACCAACCCCACCTTCTTCTTCTTCTGAACTTGGTGCTTTTTTATATCTTCTACACTAGATTTACTAGTTCAGTGTAGTCGATGTCTTCTTCATTAAAATCTGAATCAATGTCAGGTTGAGGTTCAGGTTGTGGCTTCTTCTTCTTGAGTTTCCCTACAAACAAAGCGATACATTTATCGATTGGAGTAATATTAGATTTCTTATGAAGTTCAAATTTAGAAAACATTTCATCTAACTTGATTAATGAAAGATCCTTGGAAACTTTATAAGCATCTACCATGGATGCCCACAAGGTATTCCTTATAAAAGAATTTCGTGCCTACCTTATAATATTGTGATTTTCTATTTTATGGATGATCGTGTGGAGGACATTCATCAATTCCTAGATGTGAGCATGTAGTTGGGCAGCAATATCTCCTTCCTGCATTTTCATGCTATATAATTTGTTTAATAGCAAATCACACTTCCTTACCTTAATGTGGAAGGATCCTTCATGTAGTTTGATTAGTTATCTCCACAACCCTTTTGTGTTGTTGAAGGGGTCGATGTAGTTGAGATCCTCTTTGGTAAGACCGCAAGGAGGTTTGGGTCACCTTGGCATCTACTTCTATCTTCATCTTTAAGACAGAGCCCTAGTCGAAGCACACCGTGTTCATTTTGTGGAAGATTGAGGCCAGCTTTGATGATATCCACCTGAGTTTTTAGGTGGACCTTCATATGACTATTCCAATAGCTGAAGTCCTCTCCAAAAAAATGAGGAGGATGGGTAGTACTTGTTGGTGCTGGGAGAATTAGATAACAAACATGGTTTTGATGTTGGTAAAGGTTAAAAGTTATGATCTATGGAGATCTAATGTGTTATACTGAGTGTGCAGGAAAGTTCTAGTGTAACTAGTCATGAAGTCATGATATGTATGGTTGAGCATGAAGTCCTAGCCGAGGGCTGGACATCGATGTCTTGATCTAGAAGATTGGGCAGAAATCTTAGCCAAGCGAGGACAATGGATAGAAGTAGGGACATGTCGAGGTACGAACATCGCGAGATCCGGAGTCTTTAGTGGTGGAGAAAAAGTCCAACTGGAGGTGTTGGTTTGCAACAGGTAACTTCTCTAGAGTGGAGTAGGTGAGGACGCTCCCCGGAAGTGGGTACAGTAGGCGTCGGTCTAACCTAGGGTTTCAGTTGAAACATGACAGTCCAGATCAGACAACATTGGCTATCTTATATGCATTTCCTTAGCATATTATTATTGAACTAACCTTGTGTTGTAGCTAAGTGAATTAGAGACCTACAACACTCAAGCGACCGAGAACACAGGCGTGTGAGAGGGCTCGGGCACCTGAGAACATAGGTGCCTAAGTGGGCTCAGGCGCCCGTGTACTTGTGGCTCAACCATGGCATGGTTGAGTTGGTGTACGCTGACTAGGGCGTACACATCAGCAACACAGGCGCTTGAGAAACTATCAAGCGCCTAAGTTGGGATAAATCTTGGACCATGTAGGAGATAAGATCGTGGCTGGATCGCAACAACAAGGGTACCCCTATAGGCACACAGGCGCCCATATGACCCTTTATAAGGGGGTTGTCACTAGAGACTGGGGACATCTTTTCTACATTACTTGTGCTCTCATGTGTTGCATCGAAACGATCCAAAGATGATGAAACGTTGCTCCAACAATAGCATGATTGTATTTCATTTGTATTAAAGTTGTCGGTATTTTTTCTCTTCTTACTTGTACTTAAATATTGCATATTTGTACTTATTTGCGAGTTATAGAATTGCCCAAAGTAAAGGGTCAAGAATCGTGGGCCTTGGAATAGGAGTTGTCACAAACATTGAACCAAGTAAAAACAAACAATGTTAGTGAATGCTTTTTTGTGCTCTCTTTTCCGCTACGTAACTTGTCTAAATCTGAAGAATTTTTTGAATGTGATATTCACCCCCTCTATCTCTCTATACGATCCAATAATTGGTATTAGAGCGGGGTCGCTTTAAATTGGTAAAACCACCATTCAAGCATTTCTTTCGCATTCGAATTTTTTTCTTTTTCTTTTAAATAAAAAATATTTATAAGAGGTTTTAAAATATTCTTATGCCTTTTCCAATTTTGAATTCTTATATTTTCACCATAAATTAGGATGGATATAACTATCACTTTCTGAAAACCTATCATAATTTTTTTATTATTTTTTCCTCGAAATTCATGCAATATTAATTCTAGAAAAAAAATTCTTCTTTTCCAACACTATTAATCCAAGACCTAGTCTTGGTACATTCTTTTTGTTTATTTGTGTACAATATTTGACAAATGCCCCAACAAGAAGGCTATAGTATCATTCGCCCGCCTCTATTCTCTAGCGAGGACTTTGGCTACTGGAAAAGTTTGATGGAGATTCACCTAAAGACCCAAGTTTAAATGTGGGTGATCATCTAGATGAGTTTCACACTAGCTATTAATCTAAATGGAGAACCATTAGGATGTGAACTCTAGGACGCAACCCTAATGAAAGGGATTGAGGTTGATGCCAAAGCTACTCAAATACTACAATGTGCCCTAACCAAAGAGGAGCTAAACCGGGTTGGATCATTCATAAGTTCCAAATACCTTTGGGAGAAACTAATCAAGCTACACGAAGTGACCTCTGAAACAATGGTAAATAAACGTGATTTGAATTTTCATAAACTATATAATATCAAAATGTAGGAAGGAGAATTGATAAGTCAACTGAAACGAGATTAGCACGAAAAATGACAACAAGAACAATAGAGAACACACACAAGATTTACGTGGAAAACCCTTGATGGGAAAAACCACAGGCAGAGGAGGAAAAATCACTATGAACGGTGGAATACAAAGTCGGTGGCTCTGGTATAGTAGAGAGAAAAGAGAGGTAGAGAGAAAGAAAGAAGAGGTAATAAAATAACTTTCTTGATTTTAAAAAACTTATCCATGAGATACACAATTTATAGAGACCTTAGGATACTTAGTCAAATAAAAAATTAATAACGAAACTGTTAATTAACAGATTTATAAATAATATGTTAATTAACATATTAATAAGAAAAATATCTAATAATAAATTTAATAAGGAAACTATTAATTAATAGATTTATAAAGAATCTGTTAATTAACATATTAATAAGAAAATATCTAATAATATTTGACTTGGTCAATTTATTCTCTTTTATGTCGCACCGCGATCTTTTTGGCCCGGAGCAAATTGAATTCGAGTCACCAAACTGTAACAATCTCCACCTTAACGCGAATTCCACAAATCTTCAAAAGAACATTCTCCACCTCTTCTTTCTTTTAAATACCCACTAGCAGCGAACAACTTTCTTACCCTTAGGTAATTTCACCAAATCCCATGTGTCGTTCTTACCAAGTGACTCCATCTCCTCCTGCATAGCATTTATCCACTTACCAGAATTATCGCAGCTAATTGCTTCTGAATACGTCTTAGGTTCTTCACCAGAATCAATCTTCTCAGCCACGTTTAAAGCATAAGCAACCAAATCAGCCTCTGCATATCTCTGAGGGCGTCTAATTTCTCTCCAAAGCCTATCTTTCGCAATGGAATATTGTGAAGGTGCTTGTGATGAGCTCGTTCCATCCACAACATCTAAAATAGGCTCTAGAGTAGTCTCTGTAGATATCGGCCCAATCTCAACCTCCACCTGTGTGCTTGTCTTCTGCTTATCTTTCTCAGAAGGAGTTTTAGACGGAGACCCCTGAAGCATTCTAGTCTCATCAAAGACAACATCTCTACTGTTGATGACTTTCTCGGTCTCTAGAGACCAAAGTTTGTATCCCTTCACTCCCTGTCTGAAGCCTATAAATATGCAATTCACTGAACGAGGCTCCAACTTCCCATTATCAACATGAGTATATGTAGGACATCCAAAAATTCTCAAATCAGAATAACAAGCAGAAGTACCAGACCATACCTCTTGTGGAGTTTTCCTTTCAATAGCAGTTGATGGGGAGCAATTGACAAGATAGCAGGCATACACAGCGGCTTCTGCCCAGAAAAAATTCAGTAGCCCAGCATTAAGAAGCATACAACGCACCTTCTCCATCAAAGTCCTATTCATCCTCTATGCTACACCATTCTGTTGAGGAGTATGCTGAACTATACAATGCCTCTCAATACCTTCAGCTCTGCATAAAGTATTAAACTCATCAGAACAAAACTCCAATTCGTTATCAGTTCAAAGATGCTTCAATTACCTCCCTGTCTGCTTCTCAATCATGACCTTCCACTCCTTAAAGGTAGTAAAAACATCACTCTTATGTTTTAGAAAGAATGCATAAACTTTTCTTAAGAAATCATCAATAATAGTCAACATATAGAGCGCACTACCTTTCGATGGTACTCTATAAGGCCCCCACAAATCAGAGTGAATACAGTCTAGCATACCCTTTGTGTTATGAATGCCAACTGAGAACTTGACTCTTTTCTGCTTGCCAAAAACACAGTGCTCGCAGAACTTTAGCTTTGTAATACTTTGACCATCAAGGAGTCCTCTCTTGCTCAATTCAACCATGTCATTCTCACTCATATGACCAAATGCATATGCCAAAGTCTTGTAACATCAGAATCAGACATAGACGAACTTGCAACGGCAACATCACCTATTACTGTAGATCCCTGCAGAACATATAAACTGGAGGTTCCCCTTAGTCCCTTCATCACAACAAGAGACCCTTTACTGACCTTCACAGCTCCACCTTCACCAGTGTACTTGTACCCTTTAGAATCAAGAATACTCAAAGATATCAGATTTCTCTTCAAATTAGGGGTGTGCCTCACATCACCAAGTGTCCAAATGACATCATCAAATATCTTAATTCTGACCGTATAAATACCAGCGATGTTGGTGCAGGAAGTACCTAAGTCAAACCTGTGTTTTGATAATGGCAAAGGGTTCAGAAGTTAAGGTGTTAGTGTGATCTAACTGTTGGGACCGGGTGCATGTTGACACGGATACGGGTTCGTAATTTTAAATTTTAATTACGTGCAGCGGAAGGTTTTAGCATAAATAATTACTTAAATTATTTTAACCACGTATCTAGCATGCAACCTTAAGGTGTGGAGACATAATCATAAATTAAAATTTTGCAGAAAGTAAACTAATTTACTTTATACCTCGCGTAACTTGAAGTAAGGGACGAGATCCAACCGTAGCGTCCCTTGGAAGCTTCGCCTCTATTCGCGTCCACGCCGAGTTCTCTTCAGGATGACTTCGCAAAGCCACGAGTTTTGTGCCGACGAGAACTACTAGATTCTCCAAAGACACAACTAGAATATCAAGAGAGAGATATGGAAACTAACCACCAAGTAACGGAATCAAGATTCCGTGAAGGGATGAAGAAGACGCGACCCGCTTCGTCTTGGTGGTGGCTCACGGCTAGGGAAGGTGGCGCCGACTCTAGAGGGAGAAAGTGGCGCCGGCCCTAGAGAGAGAGAGGGCGCCGACCCTAGAGAGACAAAGGGCACCGGCCCTAGAGAGAGAGAGAGAGAATAAGGGAGAGAGAGAGAGCTTCTTAATCTCTTGATTAATTGGAATTCAAGGCTTGCCTTTGGTTCCTTTATATAGTAGCCTCTCCCTTGCCAAGTCTTCCTTTTAACGGAATTAACGGAATAAATTTTCATAAGAATTTTATCTTATAAATTTTCTTATGAATTATTCCGTTATGCCAAGTTTTATTATAACTAACTTTATAAAAAAACAAATATATCTCTCCTTTTAATTATGGAATAAAATTTGTATAAAATTTTCTTATCATGGAAAAATCAATTCATAATTGATTTTATAAATTAAAATTAAACCAATTCATGGTTCATTTTAATTTCCACAAAAAGAATAAATTTCTATAATTTTCTTTATAAATCTCTTTATATAAATTAATTTATTTATCTATAATTTTATAAAACAAATCGCACTTGATTTATTTTATAATTTAAACCAATTAAATTGGTTTCCCTCTTTAATGTGGCCGGCCAAACCAAAGAGGGTGGGCACCCTCTTTGGCCGGTCACACCAAGCCAATCTCCTCGCGAATTAAACTCATTTAATTCGCCCAATAAGCCTTCAAAAGACTTAGCCATTTTAAGCTTCCCATGCGCCTCTGATAAATTCATATTCGACTTATTTCTCTTGATCGGAAAATCCAATTTTCAACTCATTTTAAATCCCTCGGATTACTCGTAGTGCGTGTGACTAAATAGGCTTTCGATTTATGTTGGTCGTCTATAATTCATCAATTATAGAACAATCATGAGTGGCACCTAGTAGTACATCATGATCCCCAATTAATCGAAAGATCAACGGTTGACCTCAGAAATTATTCTGAAACCCTTCAGCAGCTCTAATGAATCGTGCCTCATTCCCTTCACCATCTTATACCCACTTGGTTCAGGACACGGTCTATGTGTGTCAGTCCCCACTAGGCTGACTATGTCACACCTAGCCCAAGTAGTGTCTTTCTCGTCCAACGGATTCTAATTACTCTCATGTATTTAAGAGACTCATACTCTAAACATGTCATGCTCTGGCCAGAGGCTTTGAGTAACAATCCGACGATAGGCCTTGGGTATACATCTCCTCGCAAGGAGTGGTGAATCCTTTTTAGGCTGTTCAAACATCTTCGGGCACTTCGGCTTATACCCAACCATCCTGGGTCCACACCTCTTTGGAGATACTTGCTTAAGATGTTAAAGTATAAGTCTCCATGACCAAGATGACTTGAACACCAAAAGTCAAAGGAACATCGCACTTAAGCTGCGGTAAGAACTTCACTGACATGTCTATGTATAGACTACCATGCGAAGTTTTACAGCTAGTCACTCCAATGAACTAGTTCCCTTAACTAGCATCCATGTTTATCTCCGGACATCCCAATGTCACCAGCCAGTGAGAATCAGCTGATTAGAGAATAACCCATGCTAGTCTCAACAGAATTGATAGTGTCCGTATTTATCAATTCATTGACTAGGGATATTTTCAATACTTCACAATTACACATGTAGAGATAATCACTAGTTGTGATTCCATCACAAATTCTCTCATACTGTGAATTGTATTGCGGACATTCAGTATATGAGTTTAAGATCCCAATCAAATACACAATCATGTATACTCAAATAGTGAATTTTCATTTATTAAAATAAATGTTTATAATCATAAGGCGATTGTCTTAGGATACTTCTCTCATATTACTAACAAACTCCCACTTGGCCTAATGCCAATCGCTATGGTATCCAATACCACATGCTCTAACATGACCCTCAAACTTACTCTGAGCAAGGCCTTAGTTAAAGGATCCGCTAAATTCCTTTCAGTGGGAATTTTCTCAATTTGTATATCATTCCAACTTATAATCTCTCTGATCAGATGATAGCGGCGAAGCACGTGTTTGGATCGCTGATGAGACCTTGGTTCCTTTGCTTGTGCAATAGCTCCATTGTTGTCGCAGTAAACCGGCACTGCTTCATCAATGGTTGGAACCACACCAAGTTCGGAGACAAACTTCTTGATCCAGACTGCTTCCTTTGCTGCTTCCGAAGCTGCGATATATTCCGCTTCCATGGTAGAATCCGCTACGGTGTCCTGTTTGGAACTCTTCCAACTTATTGCGCCTCCATTCAAAGTAAATACGTATCCAGACTGAGATTTGGAGTCATCCTTATCTGTCTGGAAACTGGCATCTGTATACCCACGTATTACCATATCTCCTTCTCCATATATTAGGAACACATCCTTAGTTATTCTTAAGTACTTAAGGATTGTCTTGACAGCCGCCCAATGATCCATTCCTGGATCCGACTGGTATTTGCTTGTGACACTCAGAGCATACGATACATCGGGCCTTGTACATAACATAGCATACATGATAGATCCTATCGCGGATGCATAAGGAATCTTATTCATGCAAATCCTCTCGTCTTCTGTGCGCGGACACATAGACTTTGAAAGGTTGATCCCATGCCTGATGGGAAGGTAACCTTTCTTGGATTCCGACATGCTAAACCTTTTTAGCACTCGGTCTATATATGTAGACTGCGAAAGACCAAGCAACCGTTTTGATCTATCTCTATAGATTCTAATCCCAAGGATATAGGTTGCTTCTCCCAGGTCTTTCATGGAGAAAGTTTTGGACAACCAAATTATAACTGTCTGTAAGACTGATATATCGTTTCCTATAAGTAATATGTCATCGACATATAATACTAGGAATACGACTGCACTCCCACTAACCTTCTTGTACACACAAGGTTCGTCAAGATTTTGTGAGAAATCAAACTCTTTGATTGTCTCATCAAAACGGATGTTCCAGCTCCTGGATGCTTGCTTCAGTCCATATATGGATCATCGAAGCTTGCATACTTTGGTTTTATCAACCGATGTGAAACCTTCAGGTTGTATCATGTATACATCCTCAAGCAGGTTTCCATTAAGGAAAGATGTTTTCACATCCATTTTCCATATCTCATAATCATAATGAGCTGCTATGGCTAGGAGCATCCGAATGGATTTAAGCATAGCTACTGGCGAATAGGTTTCGTCATAATCAATTCCTTGTTTTTGACGATATCCTTTTGCCACTAATCTAGCTTTAAAGGTAACAACATTACCTTCCATGTCGGTTTTCTTCTTGAAAACCCACTTGCACCCTATGGGTTTAATCCCTTCAGGTGGGTTAACCAAGTCCCATACTTGATTTTTGTACATGGAATTCATTTCCGACTTCATGGCTTCAAGCCATTTGTCCCTTTCTGAATTTTTCAGAACATCTTCATAACTGATAGGCTCATCATCGCTTATGAGTAACACGTCGTTCGATTCACTTATGAGAAATCCATATCTCTCTGGAATATAGCGTGTCCTATCAGACCTACGAAGAGGTGGTGGTGTTTTAGGTTCAACTGATAGCTCATCATTATGAGGTATTGGTTGTGGGTCTGGACTAGGTGTCTCTGTAATGTCTATTGGAGTTTCTTGAACTTCATCAAGTTCAATGCCACTCCCACTGTTTTCTTGTAAAAGAAATTCTTTTTCCAGAAATACAGCATGCCTTGAAACAAACACCTTTTGTTCCAAGGGATGATAGAATTGGTAGCCCTTCGTTTCCTTAGGGTATCCAATAAATAGACATTTATTAGACTTAGCATCCAATTTGTCTGATACAGTCCGCTTCACATAAGCAGGACAACCCCATATCTTAAGGTGAGTTAAGTGAGGTTTCTTACTATTCCATGTCTCATATGGAGTAGTAGAGACTACCTTGGTCGGGACTCTGTTTAGCAAGTAAATAGCTGTCTTTAGTGCATAGCCCCAAAAGGATTTTGGTAGAGTTGCATGATTCATCATCGACCTAACCATGTCCATCAAGGTTCGGTTGCGCCTCTCAGATACACCATTATGTTGTGGTGTATACGGCGGAGTCCATTGGGACAATATCCTATTGTCCCTAAGATAATCTTGAAACTCTTGACTTAAGTATTCACCACCCCGATCGGATTGAAGTATCTTAATACTTTTGCCAAGCTGTTTCTCTACTTCATTTCTGAACTCTTTGAATTTCTCAAAAGCTTCAGATTTGTGTCTCATCAAGAACACATACCCGAATCATGAGTGATCATCGATAAAGGTGATGAAGTAGCTATAGCCTCGTGCAAGAGTTGACATTGGTCCACATACATCAGTATGTATTAGACCAAGAAATTCTCCCACTGGATTACCTTTTCCGGAAAAGGGTAATTTGGCCATCTTGCCTTTTAAGCATGATTCGCATGTATCAAATGAACCGGGTTCAAATGATTCCAAAATTCCACCTCGGTGTAATTTGGTCATGTGCTTCTTACTTACATGGCCAAGACGACAATGCCACATGTAGGAGTCTATTCGATTATCTATTCGAGCACGTTTGTTGCTAACTTCGATATTGAAAACGTCACTGGATAAATCTAACGTGTAGATACCATTGCACAAAGTTCCATTCCCATAAAAAACGCCATTTAAAGTTATGTAACAACAATTATTACTAAAAGTTAAATGATAACCCTTTTCATTCAAACATGAAATAGATACAATGTTCTTTATTAACGAAGGAACAAAATAACAATTATCCAATTCTAAGACACGTCCAGTAGGGAGCTTTATCAAATATGTTCCGATGGCAACAGCAGCAATCTTTGCTCCATTTCCAACTCGCAAATTCGCTTCTCCTTTGACGAGTCTTCTTCTATTCCTTAGCCCCTGTATGTCATTACATATATGTGAGCTACACCCAGTATCAAGTACCCAGGTNTCTCCCTCTTTCAGGAGTTTTACTTCCTGTCGGAGGGACTCGATTCGGAGTTTGGCTTTCGCCAAATCTCGGGATAGATAGGAAATAAGAGAATTTAATTGCGATTTTGAAAAACCCGTTACCTTTATTTCGCCGTCGTCGGAGAAAGTCAGTTTGCCGTCGTCCCGGTCCGAGTCTGAGTCAGTCTCGATTTGATCCGAAGCGGTCAGGGCTAGAAGATTGGACTGAGGTGCTTCTTCTTCTTCTTCTGAGGAAGACTCATCCCAGGTTGCTTGGAGTGCCTTCTTCTTTCTGGTCTTTCTGGACTCCTTTAGACTTGGACATTCAGTCTTGTAGTGGCCCTTCTTCTTGCATTCGTAGCAGGTTACGTTGGGCTTTTGTTTGTCAGTTGCCGGTTCATCTTGTCCGTCCTTTCTCCGGCTTGTTCTCCGTGTGTTAGTTTGGTTTTTCAACTTTTTGTAGTAGCTCCGAGCTAGCCGGACCAGTTCTGATTGATCTTCTTCTTGATCTTCTGAATCTGAGGTAGATTCAGGTTCAACTTGAATTTTCTTCTTGGTCATTTTCCCTGTTTTCCCTGCAAAAAAAGCTATACTTTTCTCGACCAAATTGGAGTTAGTCTGTTCATGCAGTTCAAGTTCAGAAAATAACTCATCTAGCTTAATTTTTGAAAGATCCCTAGAGACCTTGTATGCATCTACCATAGATGCCCACAAGGTAGTTCTAGGGAATGCGTTTAGGGCGTACCTTATCAGATCACGGTTTTGAACCTGGTGACCTATTGCGTGAAGACCATTCATTACCTCTTGAATTCTTGCGTGGAGCTGGGCTGCTGTCTCGTTATCTGCCATTTTGATGGTGAAGAGCTTGTTTAGTAGCAGGTCCCTTTTGCTGATCCTCGTGTCTGAGGTTCCTTCGTGGAGCTCGATTAGTTTAGCCCATAACTCCTTTGCACTGTTGAAGGGGCCTACGCGGTTCAGCTCTTCTTTTGTTAGTCCACATTGTAGAGTCTGGGTTGCTTTGGCGTCTGCTTCAATTTTGCGTTTGAGAGTGTTGTCCCACTCCCAGTAGCTTTGTGGAATTCCTTCTGTATTTCGTGGGATCTCCAGACCGGACTGGATAATGATCCACATGTCTACCTGAGTTTTCAGGTGGACCTCCATGCGACTTTTCCAATAGGAAAAGTCTTCTCCACTAAAGAGTGGAGGTCTAGCGGTGCTGTATCCCTCTTGGATAGACATTTGTTACTGAAATAAAAGTAAACAACAAAACTATTTCCAAGACTTGGTCTTGGATTAGTAGTGCGGGAAGAAATAATCAAACACAGATTTCAAGGGGTGTTGCACCAACCTTGAGATAAAAACTCGAACGAAGATTTTTTTTGTTTAAAAAAATGAGAGAGAAAAAGAATCCGAAAAATATTCAAACTGGTGGTTGCACCAAGTTTGACTTCCCCCTCTGATACCACTTGTTGGATCGAGAAATGCGAGAGAGGGGGGTGAATGTCGCAATTCGTTCGATTTAAAAGAGCGGGTGCGCAGCGGAAATAAAAGAGAGTAAAACAACGCAAACACAGCAGGTTACTTGGTTCGGAGCCTGGGTCGACTCCTACTCCAAGGCCCACGGTCGTTGACCGTTTTCTGTGGGCAATTCTATAAGTTCGCAAAGTTTACAAATAGATTTTACAATAAAGCAGAATAGTAAACTTTAAATACAACTCTTGTTACCGACGTCCGGTGAAGATTGAAGTTCTGGAGCAGCGGGACGTCGTCGGCTTGAGTTGGCAGCTTTCTGGAGTTGTCGTGGAAGCAGAAGAGCGTAGAATTGTCGAAGCAAATCGTTGTTCTTTGAAGAGGGTCGAGGCCCTCTTTATATAGGGCAGGGGCGCCCGACATGCTCGGGGCGCCTCCACGTGGCTTCTGATCCGGCGAGGCCTCGGTCGTGACTGATCGCTTCGACTTCGGGATCACAGTTGACTGGGGCGCCCGATGCGGGCGGGGCGCCCGGATTGACCAGTCAAAGCTTTATCACCGAGGCTTCACGAGGGTGAGCTGCAGCCGCCTTCAGTGGCGTGGCACAGTAGGCGCCCGAGACACGCGGGCGCCCGATCTGCGCGGTGCCGATTTGCGCGGCGCCCGCACAAGAGGGGCGCCCGACATGCCGGGGCGCCCCCAACGCGTGCTGTCGGAGGTTTACTTCTCTGCTGACTTTGGGTTGACTCTGGGGCGCCCGACACATCCGGGGCGCCCTGCTCAGCTGCGGCCTCACTCCTTTGAGGCCCTCTGAGCTACAGAAACACAGTCCTTCGGTCCTGCATCCAGGGTTAGTCCAAAATAGCAAATACTAAGTTGATTTTTCACAGCCTTAGCTGTCTTGGTTCTGACTTTGGGTCTCCAAAATGGAGCCTAGTCGAACCGACGCCTAATGTTCCCTCGAGGGGAACGCGTCCTCACCTACTCCTCTCGGGAGAGTTTTACCTGGTGCCAACCGGATCCTCCAGTTGGACTTTTGCCCAGCAGTCCTTCGCCAGGTCTTGAGTTACCAAGCTGCCCTTCGCTTGGTGCCTAGCAGCCCTTCGCTAGGTCTTTTCTTCTGGCAGTCCTTCGCCAGTGCCTAGCAATCCTTCGCTAGGGCTTTGTCCATTCTGGCAGTCCTTCGCCAGTGCCTAGCATTCCTTCGCTAGGGCTTTTCCATTCTGGCAGTCCTTCGCCAGTGCCTAGCATTCCTTCACTAGGGCTTTTCCTGTACACTCAAGAAACTCGTTAGACAACCATTAACCCTTAACTTTTGAACCTTTTTGCCAATATCAAAACACAGGTTTGACTTGGGTGCATACTGCACCAACAGCATGCTGGCGATCATCGGCTCCTATATAGTCCGAGCCCGTCGCCAGTTACATGAGGATATGCACACACATCCACTCATGGGTAGTGGCTACCATAGGTTGTGTGCATTTGCCCTGTATTGCTCCGCACGGTCACTATTTGGAGGGTGGTTCCGGTGCGTGGTAGCAGCCAGGGATCCCTTCTCGTCCTGAGACACGAGAAGATGAGAGCTAGACTCCCCCACTGCTTGGGGTAGGAGAGAGACCTCCGCCAGCATCCTGTCCACTCGGTCACTCAGGAGCAGTGATAGCAGGGTGCGTACAGTTGTCATAGCTCTACCCTTTCGGACGTTCATTTATGACAGGTGGACGATGATCTGATTGGTGTCAGGGGTGACACATATCATTGCACCATGTGCATATTTTGCATCGTGCATTGGTTGCTGCATTTGATTTCTGCACTTGATTGACATGCATATATTGGATATCTGTTTATCTTGGATTATATGTTCTATTTGTTCCATAGGGATGTATTTCACCCTTTGCAGGCTAGATGGATTCAGGTATGTACCTGTATTTAGTATCCTCTGTATACCCTTGCCTATTATTCATATGAGACTGTATTAGCGTAGACTTTTACTGTTATTGTAACGCACTATGCATATCTGTTGGGTATCCGCTGAGCTTATGGACTCACACCGTTGCCATTACTTTTTGATTTCAGGTTGATATCTGTCAGGAGGGTCCGAGTCGCCAGTCCCGTGCTTGCTACTACGTTCGTTTTGGGTTTTATAGACTACTTTATGTTTTTGGATCCTGTTATGCTTTATTTCGTTGCATTGGATTTTCGTGAACCTGTAGGGTATGACTTTATTTATGGCATTGTACTTTTGAGTCCTCTGTTGGACTGTGTGTGTGGTTTATGCTGCGTTCCTGCCCCTTGGCAGCTCAGGTAAGTTCGGGTTTTGGTTTTATTCGCATATTGTCATATATGTTGTTATTCTATTTGGATTAGAGGCCTGAGGCCCATATAAACTGCGTGGTTGTTACTTGGTACCAGGATTCAGGAACTATTGTACTTGTCTTAGAGGTCAAGGGTTCGAATCCTGGGGAAGGCAAAAACCCACTGCCAGGGGTGGGAAGACCGTAGGGTCGCCGGCCTAGAGGGTTGCCTGCGGGGACCATAGAGGCGGGGCCGCTACATAAAAGGCGCCTTTTTATTGTAACGACCCGGCCCCTCGGCCCCTTGGGCAGCCAAATCTCTCATTTGGCGGCCCCTTTAGGCGACCCTTGGCCCCTTGAGCTACAGCTCAATTGGTACCAGGATTCATAAACTTTAGTACTTAGCCTGGAGGTCTAGAGTTCGAATCCTGGGAAAGGCAAAAATCCACTGGCCAGGGGTGGGAAGTCCTAGTGAGTAACGGCACGGCCAAGGGTCGCCAAAGGGGCCGCCAAATGAGATTTGGCTGCCCAAGGAGCCGAGGGTCGCCTAAAGGGGCCGCCAAATGAGAGATTTGGCCGCCCAAGGGGTCGAGGGGCCGGGTCGTTACATTTGTACTTCTTAGAGATGTCATTGTCAATGTGTTTTCCTCAGAAATAAAGGGAAACATGTTACCTCTAATATGTAAGTGCTTCGAGTAATGATTAAACATCATGTTTGCCTCCCATGTCTGACGACGTTGTTTCATATCTGGTCGGTTTTGTGTTAACTTTCTTCTACTACATCCCCCCAAACCTCTTCCAGTTCAAGGTCAGAGGTTGTAGGGGTTACACAGCCCCTGGTCGGGCATCCACAGCTCTCGAACTAGGCCTACTCACCTCGGGCATCTGCAGCACCACAAGGTAGTAGGGTTTTATTTCTTGGTCGGGCATCCGCAACACACAGACCAAGCCTACTCACCTTGGGCATCCACAGCACCGCAAGGTGGTAGGGTTGTATTACTTGGTCGGGCATCCGCAGCACCTAGACCAAGCCTACTCACCTTGGGCATCCGCAGCACCATAAGGTGGTAGGGTTTTATTACTTGGTCGGGCATCCGCAGCACCCAGACCAAGCCTACTCACCTCGGGCATCCGCAGCACCGCAAGGTAGTAGGATTTTATTACTTGGTCGGGGCATCCGCAACACCGCAAGGTAGTAGGATTTTATTACTTGGTCGGGCATCCGCATCCGCAGCACCGCAAGGTGGTAGGGTTTTATTACTTGGTAGGGCATCCGCAGCACCCAGACCAAGCCTACTCACCTCGAGCATCCGCAACATCGCAAGGTGGTAGGGTTTTATTTCTTGGTCGGGCTTCTGCAACACCCAGACCAAGCCTACTCATCTCGAGCATCCGCAGCACCACAAGGTGGTCGGGTTTTATCAGCTCTTGGTCGGACATCCGCAACACCCGGACCAAGCCTACTCACCTCGGGCATCCGCAGCACCGTGAGATAGTAGGGTTTCAAACAGATGTATTGGCACTTTTACGATGAGACGTCTCATTTATTTCATGGCTACCACTGCAAGGTAGCAAGAATACATAGACAAGTACATAGTATGCCTCACAAATCTTACCGGGTGTGGCAGGGTTGGAGAAAGTTAGTATGCCATGGTCTCTTCAGCTTTTTGTCACTGTCCCCCTCTAGGGGATTAGCGAGGTCGATTTGCAGGGCCTCGTGTGACTTTGGGTTCTTACGGGATTCCGATCGGACTTCTCCGCTGTAGCATCGCCGAGACACCAACTGGTCTCCCCTGACTTCTTCCACTTGGTTGCCTACCGGGAATTTGATCTTCTGGTGGTAGACCGAGACCACCGCATGGAATATACTGAGCGTCAGGCGTCCTAAGATGACATTGTACGATGAGGGGTCATCCACGACCAGGAAGGGAGTCCTCCTAGTCCTCTTCAGAGTGTCACTGCCCGACGACGACGATAAGGTAATTTGCCCTATCGGCTGTACTCAATATCAGGTGAAGCCGAAGAGTGGAGTAGACACTTGATGTAGTTCATCATCGTCAATCTGCATCTAGTCTAGTGCGGCCTTGTATAGGATGTTAACAGAATTGCCTGTGTCCATGAAGATACGCTTAACCGCGTAATTTACAATGCATGCAAGAATTTCCAAAGCGTCTTCATGGGGAGCTTCTACATCTTCCAAATCCTCTGGGTCGAAGGAGATCGTACGACCAAGATGATGGCTCTGACTTGTCCTGATGGCATAGTTCTCCAGCCGCCTCCCCGTGGGAATCTCCTTCGGTGGGTCCCCCTGAGATCACCCCCACGTGTCCAGAAAGCGGGCCACGTGCAGGGGACTTGCCCTTATTGGGGTCTCTTTCCAATGAGGGAGACCTACGGGGTGTGGCCCCCCGACTCCTCCCTTTCGAACACGACCGAGACCGATGTCGGGTCTCAATCTCTACCGACTGCCGTTGTCAGGGAGACAAGCTTCGCCGAGGGGGCCGCCGGAGATACCTCGTCTTCTTCCACTTCCTCCAGGGTTTGGTGTCTGCTTCTTCACTCACTTTTCTCTATAGGGCATGACACTCCTCGGTGGAGTGTGTCGTACTGTCGTGGAATTCGCAGTACTTCATCAGCGGCTCTAGTTGCTCGGTGCCAACTGTCTCCACCAGCTTCGGCCTACCGACCCACTGGTCTTTCCCCAGGCGAAGGTCTTTTCCTCGTGCTGGAGCCGGAGGTTCCCTCCTTTCCGACCGTACAACGGTTTGAGTAGGGACCTCGGCTGGTTCCTTGCGTCGAGCGTGTTGCACTTCTTCCACGTTGACTTGCTTGACAGAATGCCCTAGCAGATCATCGAAGCTGGTGGGTGGCTTCTTCACCAAAGATAGGAAGAAATCCCCTTCCAAGAGCCCCTGGGTGCAGACACTGACGAGGATCTCCAACGTCACAGTTGACACATCCTGTGCCACTCGGTTGAACTGATGGATGCAATCCTTGAGTGGTTCTTTTGGCTTCTGCTTGAGAGCGAATAAATTTAGTGTCGTCTTCTGATAGCAATGACTGCTGGTGAAATGATGGAGGAAGGCAGTTCTAAACTCCAAGAAGGAGTTGATAAAACTCTGGGGCAGCCTCTGGAACCATCGCTGGGCTTCTCCTGATAGGATGTTCAAGAACTCCCGGCACTTTACACCATCGGTGTACTGGTGCAGAAGTGTTGTGTTCTCGAACTTGCAGACATGATCTTCAGGATATGTCTTCCTATCATAGTCGGCAATCCCAGGCTCGTAGAACTGCTTCGGCATGGGATCTTCTATGATCTCCAACGAAAAAGGGGTGAAGGGCGCCTTTGAGGAGGCCTTAGGTTCTTCCCTCCTCCCTGATCCGTCCTCCTGTATCAGCACGCTGGTAGCTACTAAGTTGGCCTTCTCCACATCTCCTAGTCAATCCCGCCGGTGGACCGGGACTGCTTCGGCGTGTCTCCCCGGTGGTGAGACAGATCTCCGTGGTTGGGGGTGCGAAGTGGAGATTCTGGGGATCTCCTCTTGCGCAGAAGCGACTCGCCTTGAGGCAGCCTGCTCAATTTGGTGTTGTTCGAGCACCCCTTTGACAGCGTTGGCCACCAAGCGATCTAATTCCTCTTTCGTTAGAACGATGGATTGTCCCACCGGCTCTGTCATCGATGCTCCTTCTGGTGCTTTAATAGTTTCTCACAGACGACGCCAAACTTGTTCCGGAAGAAATCGACGTCGACGGTCAGTCACCAGGGTTCAGCCCACGAGGATGATGATGACAGAGGAAGAGCTCCCACCCTGCAAGATTAACACGAGCGTTAAGGGAACGCGCCGGAGGTTGTCCCGCGGAGCCCACTCCGACGCTCAAGTCAGTGCTTGAATCTCTTAGATAGAAGAAAATAAGGACAAAAGTACAAGTTAGAATGTGCGTAACCCCCTTACCTGGGGGTTGAAATACCTTTTATACTTGAGGTGGCGGTCACACGTGTCCCACGTTCTTCTCCACGTCCCCTTAACTGTCGGCTACTGGATAATCTTTGTAACGGTTCTCACAGCTATTAAATCTGAGTTGTTGCTCTAATTAGGGCTTTAATTACCACGTATTATGGGTCATGATTATCTCGTAATAGTTGGTGATGATTATCCATAGATCCGAAGAAAGGGGGCAGTTACTTGAGGTCGAGTGCTCCTTGGGCTCCGCTATCCTGAGGTGATCTCGGGGTCTTTTGGCCCGGGGTCCCGGGAGTTTGCCTTCCCGAGGTGATCTCAAGACTTGATCTCCCAAGATGATCTTGGGCGTGTGTTCTCCTGGAACGATCTCAGGAGTAGGTCTACCCGAGGTGGTTTCGGGAATCTACCTTCTCGAGGAGACCTCGGGAGTCAAGAAAAAAGAGTCGTCCAGACTTGATATATCTCGTCACATAACTTCTTCAGTCTATATGTCAATTATGAGATGCTCAGCCCCATCAGTTTAATTAAATTAGGCTAACCTATATTAAGTCCAATTCAACGTTGTATATTTGGATTATTAAAACAAATAAAATGTCATAGCGATAAATGATTCATTGTATTATTGTACTATGTCAACATTCTGCAGGTCGTTTTTTATTTTTAAGGCCATACATAATGGAGATATGGATGGACTCGTGAGTATATATTTGTCATGCGATTCACGTTGATAAACACTTTGGTCGTGTTAGGCGAGTATAAATGGATTAGGATCTAATACTTTATTTGTTTTAAATAGGAATGTATCTTGGTAGCTGACTTGTATCTCTTTGGTATTTGACTTAGTCGATTTACGATCATCGGACCGAAAGATTACTTTCGAAGGAAGCAAACTGATTAGTTTACGTCGAGGCTAGTGTTCGACACTATCTCCGTAAAACGATATTGCTCCGCTACTGGTGCTCACGGATAGCAGCACTTCGTTTCCAAGATACAACAACGTCGTCTCGAAATAGTAGCACTTCAAATTCCGAGACCGACGAACCTTTCCGTAGGCTTTTTGGACTCTTTAGTGCTACTATTCTGAGACTGGCGAACCTTTCCGTAAGTTTTTTGGACTCTTGATGCATAAGATGGATGAGTGCGAATGCTTTTAAATTGTAATGCTTGAATAAATGAAATGATCAAGTGGAGGGATCTATTTATATTGAGTGAAGAGGTAAGTACCCTTTGGTTCGGACAGATCTGGACCGTTCATAACGAAAGGGTATAACCTTTTAAAGGTCTTTTAATCTCGTCATCTGAAGAGTTATAACTCTTCAGATCCCATCTTGATCTCAGCCGCCAGATTATAACATTTAATCCGACGCCTCAGATTCATCATCCCTCTTCACAGTCAGATTCGAATCCGACGCTCCAGATCTTTGATCTGACGGCCATCATCTGTTCGTCAAATCCAGTCATCGTTCTCTACATAGTCACATGTCACATAGGCACTGTCACGTCACCGACATGACATGTGGCGCCACCTGATCATGACACGTCACACCGACATGCCACATGGCTTCACCTGATCATGACAGGTCATCGCCACGTGGAGTACAAATTAAAGCTCCTCGCGACGATGCGAAGTGCGCCAACAAAGTGCCTATTGCTCGCGTGCGCGCGTGGCGGGTGGCGGGCTCGTAGGTGCGAGCACCTGTTTGCCCAAGGGTAGAAACCTCCTATGCTTTTGTATTAACAATGTTAGCACAAGAACACATATAAGGAAACACTAACTCTCGCCGGTTAGCAATGTGGGATTAAAGCCCCATCTTTTTTCTTAATGTTCATTTGAGTATCTCTTGAATAATTAATTTCTCATTCACCCTTAATTGGTTTTGAACAAATAAATAGTCCAGATTTATCTACGCGAAACGTAGATTTCGATTTTGAAATCAAACTTGGCTTTCAACGATCGATGTCATTAAAATTTTACTTTACAAAATCGTATCCAACAATATAAATTTAAAAACCTTTATTGTTTAGATGGGCTATCGTGAATGTTTTTTAATTTAAATTAATGGACGATAAATTTTTTTTTATAGAATCAAATTAATTATTATTAAAATTAATCCGTGAGCTGAATATTTAAATTATTAAAAAAATATCATATATCTATAAATGATTTAGTGTATTACTACTGTGATATTTTGCAGGGCAATCTTTTTTCAAAAAATTTGACCGTATAGAATCGAGATATGGATGGACTCAGTCAAAACTATGCATGGGAAATTCGGGAGCATTATATATTTGTAATGCGATTCACATTGATAAATATTTGGGTTAGGTAAGTATAGATGAATTAGGATCCAGTTCTTTATTTTGTAAAATGATTTTATTTTTATTCATAATTTTATTTTATATTTGAATAAATATTTTTTTTGAGAAAATGGTCCACTCATTTCACTAAATCCGTTTCATACCTGATAACGATTTTCCCATCTCAATTATCATGATTAAATTCTCCAATTATAAATTAGATATTTAGATTTTAAAATTCAGCTACTACATATTATTAAAAAATATTCTTTTTAAAAGGTAGCGGACTTAAGAATGTTGAAGCTTTCGTGTACACTTCCTCAATTTATCTTGATGGTTGATAGAAAATTTTTATGCTGCCGAATCGGTCGCTTCAAGTTCGTGTGTGTGTGTGTGTGTGTGTGTGTGTGTGTGTGTGTGAATCTCCTGCGGACCACGCTGCCTGATCGGTCAGGGTCGTCCCTGACCGATCAGGTAGGGCGCCTGATCGGTCTCCCGTGTCCCAACTCGCTGGCGAGT
Source organism: Boesenbergia rotunda (assembly GCA_024364735.1). Taxonomy (NCBI): domain Eukaryota; kingdom Viridiplantae; phylum Streptophyta; class Magnoliopsida; order Zingiberales; family Zingiberaceae; genus Boesenbergia; species Boesenbergia rotunda. Next base: position 153,621 of record JAGFNQ010000759.1, read on the forward strand.
TCTCCGATCGTCGATCGGACACCATCGGCGGCCTTCGGCCGCCGCCCCCGAACAAAACTATAACCCTAGGTGGTGCAGTGAACCCTAGGAGTAGCGGTGAACCCGTCGGCACGGTGAACCCTAGGGTAGCGGTGAACCCGTCGGCGTACCACCTATCGTCGATCGGACACCATCGGCGGCCTTCGACCGCCATCTCGGAACAAAACTATAACCCTAGAGGGTCTGATGAACCCTAGCGTAGCGGTGAACCCGTCAGCGTACCACCTATCGTCAATCGGACACCATCGGCCCGCCACCGCTGAACAAAACTATAACCCTAGAGGGTCTGATGAACCCTAGGGTAGCGGTGAACCCGTCGGCGTACCTCCGATCGTCGATCGGACACCATCGGCGGCCTTCGGCCACCGCCTCCGAACAAAACTATAACCCTAGGGGGTGCGGTGAACCCGTCGGCGCGATGAACTTGACAACGCCTGATCGGTCTAGTGACCGATCAGGCGTGGTCTGCACGCGGTCCACAACGCGCGGTCCGTAGGAGATCAAATTGCTATATATATATATATATATATATAAATAAACCATCTCATAGTTAAACACACATTAAAACATTTAATTGGTATATATATATATATTTGATGGGTTGAGCATCTCAGGTCATGCCGGGTCTTAGTCTCTCGAGACCACCTCGGGAGGACAGGCGCCCGAGGTCATCCCGGGCCTTAAGCTCCCGAGACCACCTCGGGAGGATAGAGTACCCCCGAGGTCATTCCAGGTCGTAGGCTCCCGAGACCACCTCAGAAGGACAGACACCCGATGCCATCCCTGGAGGAGACACCCCGAGACCAACTTGGGAGAGCGGAGACCAAGGATCAATACATCAGATAGCCCGACTTCAAGTAACCGTTCCTCTTTCCAAATCAGGAAAGTCGTCAGATTATTATTGTCCGCTACACGCGACAATTAAGGCATTAATAATCCCTGCGACCGTTACCTAAAAGTTATCATATAACCGACGATCACGGAACGTGGAGGAGAACGTGGAGACACATATGACCAAGCTCTCAGATATATAAAGTGGGTTGGCACCCATGTAAAGGGGGTAAGCTTTCTGAACTTAAGACAATTCTACTTCCTTGTTGTCCTCCTGAGATAACTGTGATTCCTAACTTGAGCGTCGGAGTGGGCTCCGTCGAAAAACCTTCCGGTGTGTTCGCATTAATGCTCGTGTTGATCTTGCGAGGCACGATCGTCTTCTTTTCGTCACATCCTCGTGGGTTGCACCTTGGTGACTCACCGTCCGGGTCGATTCCTTTTCGGAACAAGTTTGGTGTCGTCTGTGGAAAACTAAATCAAAGCCCCAGAAGGAGCACCGTGATGGCGGATCCAGAGGGACAACCCATCGTCTTGACGAGAGAGGAGTTGGATCGCCTCGTCGCCAACGCCGTCAAAGGAGCACTGGAACAACATCAAATCGAGCAAGTTGCCTCACACGAGTGGCTTTGGGGCAAGGCGAGATTCCAAGAATGTCTGCTTCACACCCCCGCAACCGAAAGTCTGTCTTGCCACCAGCGGGACTAGTAATGACAACTCCAACGCCCCGTCGAGATTCCTTGGGGGACTTGGAGAGAGCAAACTCGGCCTCCTCCAGCACTTTACGATAAGAAGAAGGACTGGGGAAGATCGAGGGGTCCAAAGCCCCCTAGAAAGCTCTGTCTACACCTTTTTTTCCAGAGACCATAGCAGATACCATGCCCAAGCAATTCCGTGCTCTGGGAATTGCTGACTATGACGGAAAGACAGATCCAGAGGATCATATCTGTAAGTTCGAGAACGCGGCCATACTACACCAATACACAGATGGTGTGAAGTGTCGGGTGTTCTTGAATACCTTGTCAGGGGTCGCCCAGAGATGGTTTCAAAGACTGCCCCAAGGTTCCATAAACTCTTTCCTGAAATTTAGGACAACTTTCCTGCATCACTTCACCAACAGGCCGCTTGGGCGCGTCCTCACCAATCCAAAAGCTTCAGGTCAGCTGCAAGTGGACAGTAGATTTGAGCGAGTACGGGATTGAGTACCATCCCCGCACTGCCATCAAGGCACAAGCTCTTGCTGATTTCATGCTCGAGGCTGTTCCAGAGCCAGAAGCTAATGGAGTGTGGAAAATCTACGTCGATGGTTCCTCCAACAGCAAACACAGCGGAGTCAGAGAGCTAATGATTTCCCCAGGGGAGATACATTACATTTATCCATCCGGCTCTACTTCCGAGCCACCAACAACGAAGCCGAGTAAGAGGCGATCCTAGCGGAATTACAAGCAGCCAAGCAGGTGGGAGCTGCCCGGGTCATCCTACACTTGGACTCTCATCTCGTCGCCCAACAGATAAAGGGCAAGTTTGAAATAAAGAATGAGCGCCTACAAAAGTACGTGGCTATCTACGAACAACTAAGGTCCTCTTTCACTAAGGTTGTTCTGCAGAAGATCGTCAGGGTCAATAATGTTAAAGCAGACGAGCTAGCCAAGTTGGCTAGCTCCATTACCATGTGGACACTGGACGAGCCTAGTGCTGTAGAAGGAACGGTGGCTCAGATTGAGGGAGAGACCGCTGATGCTGCATTAACTGATTGGAGGACGCCTTATGTGGAGTTCCTACGCAGTGGGTGCACGTCGGCTGATGATAAAGGAGTCCGACTCTTTCACCGCTGGGCTTCTAGATTTACGTTGGTCAGAGATCAATTATCCAAGAGAGTCTTCGCCCGACCATTACTCAAGTGTGTCGACCCTGAGGAAGCCGACTACATCATGCGAGAAGTCCACGAAGGCATTTACGGAAGCCATATTGGGGGAAGATCTCTGGCTAGGAAGATCATCCTAGCTGGATACTTTTGGCCAACGTTGCAAGCAGATGCCCTCAAGTTCGTCGCCGGATATGAGGTCTGCCAAAAGCACCAACATATCACTCATCGCCCGACTAAGCTGCTTCGAGCCTCCACAGTCTCCTGCCCATTCGATCAGTGGGGGATGTACATTGTGGGTCCCTTTCCAATCGGGCCCCAACAAAAGTTCTTGCTAGTTCTCCAAATGGGTAGAAGCTGAGCCTCTCACGCACATCAAGAAGGCCGCAGTGATGAAGATCCTGTGGAGGGACATCGTCTGCAAGTATGACATCCCTCACAAGTTGGTGTCGGACAATGACAGACAGTTTGCAGGGCGAAAACTCAATGAATGGTGTGAAGGGCTAGGAATTCACCAAGCCTTCACTTCAGTCGAATACCCCCAGGGCAATGGCCAAGCAGAAGTCATCAACCGGGAAATCATTAGGGGGCTCAAGATAAAGCTAGACTACTTCGGAGGTAGCTAGGTCGATGAACTCCCCAGCATTCTATGGTCCTACTACACCACTCCAAGAGAAGGAACAGATCAGAGTCCCTTTCATCTCGTATATGGAGTGAAGACAGTTATTCTAGTGGAAGTCGGTGAGGAGTCTGTCCGGCGGCAACATTACAATAAAGAAAACAATGATCAAGAACGGCAGATTGACCTGGACCTGGTGTCAGGGTACGAGACAAAGCAGTTACCCGGTAGCTACTATCTACCAGACAACAAGGGCAAGAAGCAGGAGAGGCCATGATATGCCAATTATCTCCAGTCATATCTCACTCGGTGAGACTTGTGAGATACAGTATGTACTTGTTTATGTATTTCTACTGCCTTGCAGTTTCAATCCTGAAATGAACAAGATGTCTCACCAAGAAGACCCAACGCCATTGTTTAAAAATCCTACTACCTCGCGGTATTGCAGATGCCCCGAGATGAGTAGGCCTGGTTGTGGTGTTGCGGACGCCCAACTAGGAGCTGCAAAAACCCTACTACTTTGCGGTGTTGCGGATGTCTGAGGTGAGTAGGCCTGGTCGTAGGGCTGCAGATGCTCGACTAAGAGCTGTCAAAACTCTACTACCTCGTGGTGCTACGGATGCCCGAGGTGAGTAGGCATGCTCATGGGGCTGCGGATGCCTGACCAGGAGATGCCAAAACCCTACTACCTCGTGGTGCTGCGGATGCACGAGGTGAGTAGGCCTGGTCACACCCGACTATGAGCTGCAAAACCCCTACTACCTCGTGGTGCTGCGGATACCCGAAGTGAGTAGGCCTGGTCGTGGTGCTGTGGATGCCCGACTAGGAGCTACCAAAACCCTACCACCTCGTGGTGTTGCGGATGCCCAAGGTGAGTAGGCCTGGTCGCAGTACTGCAGATGTCCGAGGTGAGTAGACTTGGTCGTGGTGCATCGGATGCCCAACTAGGAGCTGCCAAAACCCTACTATCTTGCAGTGCTATGGATTAGGCCCGGTCGTGGTGCTGCGGATGCCGACTAGGAGCTGTCAAAACCCTACTACCTCGTGGTGCTGCAGATGCCCGAGGTGAGTAGGCTTGGTCGTCGTGCTGTGGATGCCCGACCAAGAGCAGTATAAACTCCTATCTTCTCGTGGTGCTGCGAATGCCCGAAATGAGTAAAGCTTGGTTGGGTTGCTAGAGATGCCTAACCAGGAGGAGTGCTAGATGCTCGACAAGTGACGAGTACACTGAAGCACGGTAATGAGTGAATGCTGCCGGGAATAACTTTGGACTTACTTCATCTAAAGTTTTGGGCAACACTAGAAATATGCCGGCCCTAGTCAAGCATTGAACAGGCAGAGCCCTATCCTTGTCTGTGTAGACGATTAAGCCGGATATTATATACTCGCCTCTCCCCCGATGTAGGGCCTCACGGATACGAAGAGACCTATTAGGGGGGAGAATTAAAGAAAATTTCGTAGTGTGTGGACCACGAGACAAAGAAGATAGACACATTCCATTTCTTTGCTAAAGTCACGTTTCAAATACATACAAACAGAGAGTACAAATGATAGATTGGACGGCAAAGACATTTCATTCAATTTAGAATTGGGAGAACATCTTCTAAAATGCAGAAGGCAACTACGAGTAGAAAGTCGAAGTTGCATTCATCAACTCAGATCACACGAGATAAGAGTGCAAAGTGTATTTCATTCAAAGGGGGTGATTACACTTGAAGTACATTTGGAAACAAAGATAAAAGGTAAAATACAAAAGGAGAAAAGAAAAGGCGGTAGCTACAACTCCTCATTGGGTGCCAGCTCATCCCAGGCTTGGTTGGCGCTGAGGAAGATGAGGGCGGCCTCCAGCTTCAGCACTCCCGCTCGTTGGATTTGCTGGACTGCTCCGTGGATAGCTGGGCCCAAGTAGCAACTGCCACTAGCCATATTATGGACCTTTTGGATGATACAAGAATTCATCTAGAGCCATATGAACTCGCAAAGAATATTGTCAAATGATGAGGAGGAGTTTGCTATGCTCTCCGGTGAAATGGATGATACCATTTCAGAAGGGAGAATTGTTGAGGCCGGAGTGTGCCGGAATGTCGTACGCTTCGAAGGTGACTCTGAGAGAACCTAACTTAACATTCGAAGAAACGGCTTCGTACCGCTCTGGGCAGTAAACCCCCTCCCTCTCCAGTTTCTCCTTCCAGCATGGGCCTCGTTTCCCTTCTTGCCCATAAATTCTAACAAGAGGTGGAGAAGAATATGGAAGCGAATGACGTTTTCGCTTTCTCTCTTTATAGTGAAGAGGTCGCCCTCATGCAATAAATAAGGGCATGGCACGTGTATAATAATGGATGCACATTGATAGTCCCGAAATACTAGATTAAATTGTCACGAAAGTATGGGACCATCAGAATTTAGATGTGAATGTTTGCTGGAAATCCTTTTTGCAATCAAAGTATGAAAACGTAGTAAAGGGCCACAGGTCGTATTTTTTCTCGGGGCTAGTTGTTGCGTTTGATTCGTGCTTGTATTTATGTGTCGTTTGTGAATTTTTGGGTTTCGAATGTGATGAGGTTTTAGGTTCGTAATCTGAAATGAAATCGCATGGAATTAAAGAACTTAGCTAATAAGCTAAACAAGGTGATGGCAATTAATAAGCTTGACCAAATGATACTTTAACCAATTAATGCTACTTGCAACCTTTAGACATCAAACTAATACAAAATGCAATAGCACATCACACCTTGTGTTCAACTTCAGGATTTGTAAATCAAAACCAACCAAATGATAGGCAATCTATGAACAAACTGATACAAGATTGATGCCCAAAACTCAACTTGATACTAAAGAGCAAATAATTTAACAAACCCAAAACTGCCAAAGAATTGAAAGCTGAGCAAAGTCAGAAACCTGCGGCAGAATTGCAGAAACTTGATGACAAGTATGCAGCCACGAATTGGATACAAAATCAGACACAAAAACCGAACCAGAATGCTACAATCCAAGGTTCAACTAAGATTCACAAGAATAGGCATCACTTGATACAATTTCAGAATTAAAAGATTGAAACACTGCAGCCATAAACTTACTTCTGCAGAATGCAGAATTCAAGTGCTGGAATGTAGAAACAAGTCGATCACAGATCAGGCAAAGCAAGCTGGGACTAAAATCAAGTGCTGACATGCAAAAACTGATGCTACTTCAGAAATACATTAAGTGCAGAAATTGATCCAAATGCAGAAATTCAGAAATTGCACTACAATCAACTCACACGAACTAGCTGCAAACTTTGGACAGCAAATAAATGCATATAAAATTCAGAAATGCTGAAATTAATACTTATCGATTTCAAACTCAATCATACACCAAAAAACAGATGGGTTTCGGATGCAAGCTGTGCCAATTTAGCTTGGCAAGCAAGGATGAACTGCTGCGCAAATTGAATCCTAGTTTCAGAACTCAATCTCAATTGCTTTGAGATGAAACAACTGCAGAACTAGTTCAGAAGTAGAACTGAGTTAATTTGACACAATTTCAGAAATGTTAACTGAAGATTCCAGAAATGAAAGCAGGATGGCAGACTTGAAAACTGGACATGGCAGAATTGAAACTTCAGAAATTCAGATAAGACATTGAGTACAGAAATGAAGGCTGTTAACAAGTCAGAACTGATACAGATACACTGCAAAACTTCAGAACAAACCGACTAAAAACTGTCGACGAGTTAATATTCATTCACACAATTCAGAAACTCAAGGGCAGAGTTGATTCGCAAGTGGAAAACAATTGATACACAGCATCAGAATTGTTACGAAAGGGAGAATCTGACAGAATTACAGAAACGAAATAGATTGCAAAGCTATCTTAGATTAAATGCATTAGCATTGCAGAATTGAAACACTAACTAGAGCAAAACAATTAAGAAACTGAAACTGAACAGCTGAAACAAAATCCTACAGCTAACTGATACATAACTGAATAATCTGATACGCAGCAGAGAAACTGCGAACGCAAGCAATTGAAGTGTAAAAACAAGCTAAAATTAAGAACAACTAATCACTAACAAGTAATCTATCTCATACCATAGCAGAATTGAAACCTAATTAAGCAAAGCAATTAAGAAAATGAAACTGAACATTCTGATACGAGTTCAGTAATGAAACAGCAATGACAGAAATGAAATTTACAGCTAAAACAATGAAATTAACCAATGAAACTACTCCTCAATCCTTCCCTGATATCAAAATCTTCTTGGTCGTCAAGCAAGAGCTGGCCTCGAACCCCTAAGCACAGCAAATCAGTGGAAATCAGATTGGATTAGTGAACTCTGCTCAAACTGCGCAAGCTGGGAATTTCCAATCCAAACGCTTCGATCTCAGTTTGTTGAGCTGCGATGATGATTTGGAGAAGACCTGAGCTCACCTGAGAACCCCTACAAGTGGCCCAGGTTGTCGGAAATGGGTTGAGCTGAGATTCCAACGCTCGGACCACAAAGGATGCCGAAACCCTCAAACAAACTTTGACAGGAAGAAGCAGGAGCTGAATTCTCCACCGAATCTATCTTCAATGATCCAGATGATGAACCCAGGTCAAGATTGAGGTGGTCGCGCCTCGAATTCAAGGAAAATTGAAGCAAAAACCAAAACTATGAAGAAAACGAAGCTTGCGGCGAAGACGCGACAAGGAAGAAGAGCTGTGGCGATTTGATTAAATACTTAAGCATGGACGGCTGTGATTGATTTGAGGAAATCCAACGGCTGATCTTGCTCTGATTGGAGCTAAACTTTGATGATGATGATCTGGGGTCAGGATCTGCCTCGTGGTATCTCGGATCCTCCAGATGTGCAACGGATGGTCCAGATCAACCTAATCTTTGAATGGACGATCTAGAGCCCTCCGAGCTTGATCCAACGGTTGATTGAGCTCTGATTGGGATGAAACCTTCAGATCTTGATCAGCGTGCTTGATCAACCCTAACCCTAGCTCGGATTGCTTCAGATGGTCCCGGATGGCTCAGATCTAGCCGCTTTTGAATCGGACGGCCCGGATTAATTGTAAGCTTGATAATTCGATCTGGTTCCACTTCCGACTCAAGTTTGACCCAGTATGACCCAAGTCCATGAACCTTTGATGCCTACAAAAATAGATCCAAAATTTAGTGGCCAATTAATCCAAATATATGTAATTTTGCAATTAAGTCCAAAATAAAGGTAAGTTCTAAAACCTAGGGTAAAATCACAATTAAACAATAAAATCATAGGTCAAACATGGATTTTAGAAATTAAAATAGTCAACAAAATGGTACTTATCACACATCCAAGGCGTCACCCCTTTTCAGTGTCATCATTTGGTATGGCTAGTAATGCCTTGAAACTCGCAGAACCTTTTTGAAATAATCCAAGGGACCGCATTGTTGGATCGGGTTGGAACAGCTAGAGGGGGGTGAATAGATAGTAAAATAAAATAAAATGGAAAGCACTCGTCTTTTAAAAAACCTGGTCGAAACTAAGAACGTTGCTTCCAAGGCAGTGGATGCTCAATAAAAATTTCCTTGTGGCGAAGAAGCCTTACGACAACAGCACGCTAGACTTTTAGAGATTTTACAAGAATGAATTAATGATTAATCAATAAAGCAAAAACTCTAAGCCTATTTAAAGCCTAAGAGAATAAATCTGGATTATTGATTGTTGATGAATTTTCTCTTGGCAGTTGATCCATGGATGTAATCTGGATGGTTGATCTTGGATGGGATTAAACTGCATCAATTGGATCTGATTAAAGGATAAGGTTATACTTTAAGATATAAAGTTTAATTAAAACTTTGTCTTCTGCTCGGAACAGCTAAATGACTTTATCTTCTGCTCGCAACAATTTTAATCACGTTGCTTGCTTATCCTAATCGGTAAGTATGGAGATATATGCTTGTGAGGTTCGAGGTTCGAATCTTCATAGCAACAAATACATCTCTGTTATTCGGGCGTCTGGTTTGACTTGGTCAAACTAACCAGTCTTTTGGTTCTTTGTCTTCTGGGTGATTTCCGGCCAACAGGAGTTAGGCTCACCCGAACCCGACTCCGGCCATTTGCCCCTCGAGCGTCCTTTCTCACGGCTTCTCGTCCCTCGGACACCGCACGCATCATTATCGCTCCACCGACGTACTCTTCCGCAGCTTCCGCGTCCCTCGAATTGTACCGAGTCCGTCGGCTCACTTTCCCGCACAATCCTTCTTGTCCGCTACGTTTATGCTCGACTTCCTCCGTACCTAAGCTCCTCCACACTTAGCAGAGGGATTAAACACACCAGGACCTATCTTAAATCGGTTGATCACATCAAAACCAACCAAGGGTACTTACAATCTCCCCCTTTTTGTTGTGCATCAATCCGAGTTAAGTTAGGGTAAACAAAATAAAAAAATGCATAATAATGCAAACAGTGTAAGTTCAAAAAAACTTAAATTTAAGTAAATTAAAAGTCTACCCCTTAACTTAACCCTATTTCTCCCCCTTTGATCACATCAAAAAAAATGGAGAAACAAATTAGAGTAAATTAAAAGTCTGCCTCTTAATTTAACCCTATTTCTCCCCCATTGATTACATCAAAAAAAAAGGGGAAACATAATTAGGGAGGAAAAAAAGTTGAATATTTAGAATTTTTTTTAAAAAAAATAATTATAGACCCCCTTTGATACCAAAATGTGTTTCTATCGAATTTTGAAACAAGTAAAAAAAACATTGAATATCTATAAAAAATTTAAATATTTTCATCAAAATCGAAGAGAAAGATATGAGTTTGGACAAAAATTTTCAGCTTTAAATTTGTTCATCAAGTCTAAAAATAAATAAAAAACAGATACGAGTTTTTGAAGAATAAATTTTTTAAAAAAATCGAAAAATACTTTGAAAAATTTATTAAAAAATTATAATAAGTTCTTTCCACTATATCTGAATCATGAAAAATTAGATCTATGAAAATAAATTATTTATCTATTTTTAAAATTTTAATTTCAAATTTCGATCGAAAAATCATAAAAACGAAAAATATTCAAAAAATTTTGAAAAATTCTCATTAGATGGACAACATAATTGTGCAAAAAAAAGACATAATTTTTGTAAAAAAAAGTTCTGCACATAAATAATAAAAAATTAATCAGTTTAAAATAAATTTTGGAACCCAAAATAAATTCATGCCTATAGGATTAATTAAAAACTTAGGCGGAATATAGCTTTTGGGTACCTTTTTAAATTGACCCTTATGATTTTTATAATACCAATTTAAATTATCAGGAAAGCTATTTTTCTTTTGGTGTAAATATGCAATATCAATTTCTAATTTTTGTACTAAGTTTTTCAAATTATCATTTTCATTTTTCAAAATATCAAAAGAGGATGTAAGTGTTAATTCATTTTTTAATTTTTAATTTTCTTTTTCTAATCTACAATTAGATTTGAGCAAGGCTTTAACTCCAACATATAACTGATCATGAGGAAGAAAACAAACCTCACTTACCGGGTCGCTTTCGAAAAGCGAGGTTCTTTCTTCGTCGTTGGTTTCTTCTGACGTCTCTCCCCCTTCATCAATGCTCCCTTCTTGATGATTTGCCATCAGCGCAAGTCCCGCGTGTTCTTGACCTTCTGACTCTTCTGATGAGGACTCGTCCCAAGTGGCCTCTGAGCACCTTCATGCAATTCTAGGAATTTCTCCCAGAGCTCTTTTGCTGAGTTGTAATTCCCGATGCGGTTGACTTCTTGCGCAGGAAGAACGGCTAGCAGATGAAATTCCGCTTTGTCGTTTGCTACGAAGTCTGATTGCTCCTTTTTGGTCCACGACTCTATTTCTTTATCCTTGTCATTGTTGTCTTTAGGAACTGAAAAACCATTTTTCATAATTAGTAACAGTTCAATATCTGTTTTAAAAAATATCTGCATTCGGCGCTTCCACATTGCAAACTCCCCCTCAAATTTCGGCGGGTAGATTACGGCTCCAACCATTTTCTCGAAATTGCTGCAGTCGGCGGTTAGTCCTTCTGCGGCGACCTTGGCTCTGATACCACTTGTTAGATCGGGTTGAATCGGCTAGAGGAGGTGAATAGACGGTAAAAAAATAAAATGGAAGACACTCCTCTTTTAAAAAACTTGGTCGCAACTAAGAACGTTGCTTCTAAGGCAGAGGACGGTCAATAAAAATCTCCTTGTGGTGGATAAGCCTTACTACAACAGCGCACTAGACTTTTAGAGATTTTATAAGAATGAATTAATGATTGATCTCTAAAGAAAAAACTCTAAGCCTATTTATAGCCTAGGAGAATAAATTTAGATTGTTGATTGTTAATGAATTTTCTCTTGGCCGTTGATCCATGGATGTAATCTGGATGGTTGATATTGGATCAGATTAAACTGCATCCATTGGATCTGATTAAAGGATAAGGTTATCCTTTAAGAGATAAAGTTTAATTAAAACTTTGTCTTCTGCTCGCAACAGCTAAATGATTTTATCTTCTGCTGGCAACAATATTAATCACATTGCTTGCTTATCCCAATCGGTAAGTATGGACATATATGTTTCTGAGGTTCGAATCTTCTTAGCAATAAATAATTTTTTTTCGGGCACCTGGTTTGACTTGGTCAAACTAACCAGTCTTTTGGTTCTTTGTCTTCTAGGCGATTTCCGGTCAACCGGAGTTAGGCTCACCCGAGCCTGACTCCGACCTTTCACCCGTCGAGCATCCTTCCTCCCAGCTTCTCGTCCCTTGGACACCGTGTGTGTCCTTCTCGCTCTATCGGCATACTCTTCCGCAGCTTCCGCGTCGCTCGGATTGTACCTAGTCCGTCGGCTCACTTTCCCGCACAATCCTTCTCGTCCGCTACATCTTACGTTCGACTTCCTCCGTACCTAAGCTCCTCCACACTTGGCAGAGGGATTAAACACACAAGGTCCTAACTTAAATCGGTTGATCACATCAAAACCAACTAGGGGTACTTACACGCATTGGGTCGGATGACGAATGTACTGATTCCTCGGACCTAGCAAGCCGACAATAGAGAGGAAATGACAATACGAGTCATGCATACGCATAGCTTCTGGCCATGCGGTCGGACTCCCGAGACCACCTTGGGAGACAGACGCCCGAGGTCAGGTCAAGCCTCAGACTCCTGAGACTACCACGGGGCACAGCCCCCCGAGGTCAAGTCATACCTCAGGATTACAAGACCACCTCGGGAAACAAACGCCCAAGGTCATGTCAGGCCTCAGGCTCCCGAGACCATCTCGAAGGGATGCGGGGGAATAGGCCGCTCCTTGGCCCGAGCTCTTCCCCATTAAGGAGACATGTCCTTAGCCCCATCCTCTCCTCATTACTACTAAGCTAGGCGTCATCTCCCCATTGCTACGGCAGCTCGTTCCTTCATTGGAGGTGACACAACACAAGCTCGGGGTACAGAAGAAAAATCAGTTGTGAATGTAGAATACACAAGACACAGAAGTCAAAGTCAAACAAGACAAATTATGCAAAAAGGTTTAATTCAAGCTGGATGAGTACATTGGGAGTACATCAGAAAAAAGAAAGTAAAAGACAAAAAAGGAGATACAAGGCGCAGGTTTGGGAAGAGCTCCTATAGTTCCTTCTCCTCGGGCGGCAGCTCATCCCAAACCTAACCCACGCTCATAAAGCCCAGGTCTACATCCGGCTTCAGCAACTTGGCCTTCTGGAGCTGTTGTATGACACCATTAAAACCCTGCTTCAGGCACTTTAGGACCTGTCCAGCCAGAATGTCGCCGAATTCGTCAGACTGTACAAACCTGGCCTTGAGCTCTACCTCGGCCTCTATCGTTCGGGATGCCTCATCAGCCTTGTATCGTTGCAGTTCAACCTCGGCTTCTTCCTTAGCAACCTTCAACCGGGCCACCTCAGAAGGCATCTGATCTCAATCTTCTAGGTACCCATTTAGAGCCCACAATATTCATAGAGGAAGTGCGTGAAACTAGACTCCATATTTCATTGTGAAGAAGTACATCAAATTCTATAGTCATTGCACTACATTAATTCGGATCCTTGTTTGCGTGAGAAAAATAAGTCGGTTTAACAAATTTTGATGAAACCACTAGAACTTCTAGAAGAGAATATTAAGTTGTCATTAGTGAACAACGTACATAAATGTCACTTAAGGGAAGCATGCGACGAGGAGCATTATCATCTAAATCACTCGTTGACGGTGACGAGGAAGTAGGCTGACATGGTGATTTTGATGATGGGCTTGCATCATTTGAGGATCTAGAACTGAAAGCATATTAATCTTTAACTGATGAGACTTTCGAGATTGGAGCAGCAACTTGAGGTGATTCTGATGGTATAAGAGAGTTATTAGAGATCTCTAGAGCAGGACTTAGTATGTCATCACTTCTAACAATGTTAGGTGGCATCAAGAATGTGTCACCTGTATCTGGAGGAGAGATTGAAGAAGCTGCTGAAAAAGGGAATAAAATCAAAAGTAATATGTCGTGAAATATATATCCGTTCTATTAGTATGTACAAGCATCGATACCATGGTGTAAATTGCTATAACTGAGGAAAACATATTATAGGGAATGAGAGTCAAGTTTGTGTTTAGAGTAAGGGTGTAACCATGGATAACATGGACAACCAAAGATTCGAAGAAATATATAGTCAGGAGTTTGATTACAAAGTTTTTCTAAAGGACACTTATAATTGAGCAATAAGGTAGGAAGTCGATTTACGAGATATACTGCAGTGCAAACAGCTTCATCTCAAAATTTACGCGGAATCGATACATGATGAAGAAAAGCTAAGACAATTTCAACTATATGTGTATGTTTTCTCTCAATAGAGTCATTTTGCTCTGGAGTGTGAGGGCAAAAGACTCGATGAATAATTCCATAAGAGACAAGATGACGATGAAGAGTTTGGTATTCCCCCCCCCGGAGACCAACCTCTCAATTTTCCTTTTCCTCGCAATTCACCAGAGACCCTATATATGCAGACCACACATCGTCCAATTGGCAGTCATGAGGTCCTCTAAAGGTCAACACCAACTCTCTATCATCTTCCTCGCCAAGATCCGGCATAATATTCATATGTATTATTTTTCTCATCTAATAATTAATGCCAAGGTAAACAAATCGCTCTCTTCGTTGCGCACCGAATGCGCCATTAATTTGTTTATTTCACGCCGGAATAATAAATTTGAATTAAATACGAACGATACTATTTTTAATATATTTGATATGTCGATGATCATACTACTATTAGTATCACCGATATAATGACACGTCGCATGAATATCTACCACTCGCCTGTAACATTTCCGACCATATATTTTTGCTAGAGCATTTTTTTTTTGGGGTCCTTGTGGGTGTGACTTGATTGCGATGGAATCGACTTAAATTACACGTGGGAAACTTAAGACTTTTGTATTTATTTATTTATCAGTGAGATCGCACTGACTCTCATGTTGCTGAACGCTTTATTTTATGCTACGATGAACGCTTTACTTATTCGTGTAAAAATAAATCTGAATTAAATGCTAACTCTTATTTTTTATTTTAGATATTTTTCCTTTTTTTCCTGTTGCTATCTCGGTATTTGTTGCTTCGGTTTCAAATTGTCTATCACATCAATACATTCACGTAGTTCATATTTCAAAAATTATATTCGTGTTTTTTTATTAATCACGTATCCAACTTTTTGAAATATATTAATTTAAAGATAATTAATTTGAATTTTTTTAAAAAAATTATCGACTAAACTCTCAAGATATCACAAATAATCTTCGTGGACTATCCAACATCTAAGTATTCAAATACCTTGGACATATGAGATAGGTAAAGTCGTCAATTTAGGTTGGATCCGTTGGATTGGTCCGATTTGCCAAATAATTTAAGCGGGTTGGATTAAAATTTTAGCAACCCAAGCACACCACGGCCCGACACGCCTAGGCCCGTGACCTACATAGGTCGACCCGCGATGGACTTGGGTTGGCCCGCGGGTTGAGAACCATATATTAATCAAATTTTATATCAATTTATTATCTTTTTTGTATAATTTTAAAATAAAAAAACTATTTTTCATCAAACACGAGTACTCATTGTATCCATTTACATTTAAAGTATATATTTCTTGATACATTGATTGATGAAACCTTTCCAAAGTAAAATATTAAATATACGATTATTTTTTTTAATTTTTGATGGGCCCGCGGGTTGGTCCGTCTAACCCGTGATCAGTCATGGATTGGGTTGGATTGGGGATTTCCCTACTCACCAAGATGACGGGTCGACCCGCTCCGGCCCACCAAATGGTCGCCCCATTATGGATCGACCTGCCTCGCCACATATTGATCTGTCTGACAACTCTACAGATACGTTGCACGAGTTTCAAAATCCATCCTATTTCGTGTTTCTTACAATATGTACACGGAGCTAAGATATTCATTTAAATTAAATAACCAAGTTTAAGTAAATGTGTTCAATTCGTTAATGTTCATGAATAATATTCATAAACATGTTCACTAACAATATTTATCGATAAAAATTTTATTAGCATGCTAAATAAATAAAATATTTTAAAATAAATAAACAAATTTATATTATCAAGCTCAATAATCAATTTCAATAATCAATCAAATAAATTTAAAATATAAAAATTTTAAATAAATAAATATATTTGAATAACATTTACATCTAAATTTTAGATGGCTTAATATAAAATTTAAAATATTATTTGTGTATAAATTCTCTTAAGTTATATTAAATGTTGGACCAGGTAGACGAATTTGGGATGACTGGTCCAGTCCCACGGAAGTTTCCTACCGGTTACTAGGATAAATCGGGAAGCGTTCACGTTAGACGGTCTAGAAGTCCAGAATCCCAGGATTCACATCTCATTTTTAAAAACAAAAATCCTACAAAATACGCCCCTTAAGTTATATTAAAGATTCATGTGGTTACAGTTTAATTTATTCAATTTACTTAGCAAGAACAAATACTAAAACATAATTTAAACTACTCATTAAAACAAAAATATAAAGTAATTATTGATCAACAACAAATTTCATACACTAATCTTATATGAACTAGTAATAAAATTGTTATCTTTTAAAGGTTAATATTAATTTATATTATAGCATGTGAATAATGATAACAATTATATATATTATAATTTTTTTCTTCATTTTTAATAATCTTTAAAAGTTTAAATGGAAACCAAATTAAAAAAATATAATTTTACCTAATATATATCCTAACTGAAATCAAATTGAGAAAATCATAAATAATTATTATAATTAAAAAAATTAAATTTACAAATTAAACGCCACCATTGGCAATAATATTCTAATTTTATTTAACTTTAATTTCATAAATGCATATCTATCTTGAAAATATTGATAACAACATAATTTAGTATTTCTATTAATTCTGATAGCTTCGAGTTGCTTATATGATATATTCTAAAAGCCAATTCTAATTATTGATTGAATAGTTACATTGCGCATGTACATGCTTCATGATCTTGATCACTAATTCACTTGATTCTCGATTAATAAGTACATGATTATAATAATCAGGGAGTCAAAATGAGATGGGGGATTTTATTATCTCTGCGGATCCCGGCTCGCTCATATATTTGTTAATTTAAATTTTTATTGTACTCCTTCTCAATAACGCAAGATAATCACAAGAGAGCGGTTAACAATGTGACTGTACCACGTTTTTTTTGCATCGCTAATCCACTTAAGAGATAGGACACCATGCATGCATCTCTTCCACCTACCAATCATTTTCACTAGTACACATCTCCCTTCATACCGGATATTAATCAAAGTGCTTGCGTACAGTAGGGTGCACGCCGGTTGCCCATGCAAATTAAAGGAATCCATCCGTCCATGGATGACCACGAAGGCCTACAATTTCGCTAGCTGCCGACCTCGTTACTTCGTTTGGGTGCCAAACACATTTCCCTTATCATCACGCTGGCACTAAAATGACAATTTATTACTTAAGCACGATGAAAATCAACAGAAAAATTACACGCGTTTACAAGTACACCAGAAAGGAAGAGTGCCTCACCATTAGATGAGGCTAATGACCAGCATTAAAAAAAAACCAAAATAGAAGCTTCTATGTCCTCGAACATGAAACACGATCAAGGGCAATGGAGTGTTAGTTTCAACCAGTACTGCGTCAGTAGCGTTGTTTTTTGTCGCACAAGTCAACTAATTAAAGTAATGCAAATCATTTGTGTATGCGAGGAAAAGGATACATGTTGGATTACTGTCGATGGTTAATTAAGATCTATCGCCCAACGATTTTATCACGTCCTAGATCTCCATAATAAACCGCCTGCAACTGCAAACAGTCGGCACCATGCCATCATGAATCACGCAAATTTTTATATATATATTTTTATAAGATTACAAATAATTGAGCCCCCTGTCGCATTTCGGGACCATTTATTGCTCCAGCCGGCGTCTAACTCCTGATTGATATTTGATTCCTAGCCCGATCAGCTGAAAAAGATCGATACCATATGGGCTTTGCATTGATCTGTCCTTATTGTGATTTGACTTGACGCTGTGTCTGAAAGGAAATATAGAATCTTCCACCATTTCAATGCCAAAATATTGGGAGTGTGAATTATGTCTTCGAAACCTTTTCATATTAGTTTTGTCGTGGTAATCAGTACACGATGACCATGACCTAATAAGTAATATATATTTTTATATATGGTTAACTCAACTGGAGATTGATTGATTGAATTGCGTTGCATTAATTGAAAGTTTCTCAGTTTCTCTATATAAAGTCTTGGATTGCTTCTCGTTCTGCCACGGTTGCTTCGCACCCCAGCAGATGAAACGCCACGGAGCAGAGTTCGCGCCAAACCGCGAAGTGCCACCGGGAGTTCCTCCTGCCAAGTCTCTTTGGCAGGGAAAGGACTCCACGGGACCGATGACGAAGGAAGTAGGCGCGGCGCCAGTGCCAGTACTGGAGAAGCCGGCGGTGCTCGTGTATGAAATTGCGGGAAGTGGA
Source organism: Boesenbergia rotunda (assembly GCA_024364735.1). Lineage (NCBI taxonomy): Eukaryota > Viridiplantae > Streptophyta > Magnoliopsida > Zingiberales > Zingiberaceae > Boesenbergia > Boesenbergia rotunda. The sequence continues at coordinate 172,001 of JAGFNQ010000759.1, forward strand.
GCTGTGGAACCGCCTCCCCGTACGGTGGCAGCGGCGCCGGATGCGGTGGTGGATGTTGAGTGGTTTGAGGCGGTGGAGCACTCCTTCGGTGGGACTGCGTGGTGGTGGGGCGTGGAGGAGGAAAGGCTCTCGGGGTGGTTCCCTTTCGATGCCGATGACTTCCTCTGTTCTCCGAACAGAGGAGGTGAAGAATTTGGAAGCCTTTTGTGGGAAGAGGAGGACCATGACATATGGCAGTTGCAGCATATCCATGAGATCCCCAGCGCACTCAATCATTAGCAGAAAGAATGGCCTTGATATCGATTTAGAGAGATATTTCCCTTTTCAGTCTGTCGAAAACCTAAAGAATGCAAAATAAATTTAAAAAAAACAAAAAAGGGTTCTTTGTGGTTATGTAATATGTTGAGTTCTCTCTGTCTTTTATTTAAAAAAAAACTCATCTTCTTATTTGGATAAAAAGGTTAACTTTTTCTTGTGACGAAAAACAAAAGAAAATTTTGCATTAGCGAAAATAACATTTCCTAGGACAAAGTCGTCTTCTACCACGAGAGACGGAGGATGACCCACGACGATCTTCCCTAGATGACAAAAAAAGACAAAGTAAATATCGTACTCGTGTTTCGAATCTATCTACTCGGCGTGCTGCGGCGTGGAAGAGGCCGTTAAACGACGGTTGGTGGGTGGAGAGAAACGGACAACTTCATATCCATTTCGTTTACGCATCACGCGTGGCGCCGTGGGAATGCTGTTGGCGTGGTTTGTGTCATGGCGGCGTAGTCGATCGAACGCCGCGAGACACAGGGCTTGGTTAATTTCCAGCACAAAGCCCTCACGCGGTTCTTCCCCCGTGCTCCCCGTGGAGCATCCGCGGCCACATGAACAGATTTTTACAGAACGAAAAAGAGATCATAAATTAAGACATGAGTTTGGGACGTTGGTAGCAAGTATACAGAACTGGAATAGTAACTGGGCATAGAGAAGGACTCCTAGCTCCAAACTATGATATGTAATATGACCAGGAAATTAGAAACTTCCCTAGCTCGATCAGCTTTCTTACTTTTTACCCTATGTTGCGGCCAAATTAACTATCGTGGAATATGGTTAATCAATCGGTCAACGAACGCATTGACGTGAGCTTCTCCTTTGGGTCTTCGACCATGAAGATGAACGAACTGGAAAGACACTTGAAGAAGAAGATGGAGAATGAGGAGAAAACCGATGTTTTGGAGAATTGAGGTCTCTGATTATTATCTTCGTGAGTGTTTATATAGTCATCTGAAATCATCTCCACGTCGACCCAAGAGTTATCAGTGTAGGAGTCAGTGAGAGAATCAGATCCGACAACCATCAGTTGCCTCTCCATTCATTTAGCACAACTTGTCAATAGGGATATTTATGAGACCAAATCTGACAATCTTACGTTAGTGCCCTGGTTGATTTTGATATGATCAACCAAGTTAAGTTAGGTCCTGTTGGTTTTTGATCCCTCTATCTAAGTGTACAGAAACTTAGGATCTGAGGAAGTCGAGCGTAAGACGCAATGGACGAGAATGATTGCACAGGGAAGTAGGCCGACGGGCTCGGTGTATCCGAGGGATGCGGAAACTGCGAAAGAGTGCACCGGTGGAGCGAGAAGGACATGCGCGACGTCCGAGGGATGAAAAGCCGGAAGGAAGGACGCTTGAGGGGCGAAAGGCCGAAATCAGGTTCGGGTGAGCCTAACTCCTGTTGGCCAGAAATCACCCAAGAAGACCTGAAGTCAAGCTGGAGAGTGGTCAACGGTTGCTGACCAAAAGACCAACTCTCGGGCGCCCGAGCACTCGGGTGCCCCCATGCCAACAGGCGCTCGAGAGGCTATTTTAGTCGTTTGCGAACGTTGCGCGCTGGATAAGTATTACGCCACGTGTCAGGCGCCCAAGAGCACTCGAGCGCCCTATAAGTGCCACGTCAGCAAACGGATAACTTTGACCGGGACAATAAATAGGCCCCTAGAGCTCAGTTTCCAATCATCCATCAACTAACAAGTCAATTATTAGTTTTCTTCTGTCTTGTACTTCAAAGTCTGTAAAAGGCTTCTCCGCTAGAAGAAGATTTTGATAGTGAGCTTCAGTCGTCTTGGATTAGCAACCACCTAGGTTGCAACCAAGTAAATCTCTGTATCTTAGTCTTTTATTAGTTTAATTAGTTTATGTTTGTTTTATTTGATTTTTATAACTAATCTAAATTCTTTGTGAGACCGCACAAAAGATTGATTTTTATTTTATAGCGGCAATTCACCCCCCCCCCCCTCCTCTTGTCGATCCACCTCGACCCGACAAGTGGTATCGGAGCCAGGATGCAGAAGGACTAACCACCAACTGCAGCAAATTTTAAAGAATGGTTGGACCAGTGATCTATCCACCCAAGTTTGAGGGGGAGCTCGCAACATAGAAAAGAAAAATGAAGGTACATTTTACTACTGATTATGAATTATTATTAACAATGAAAAATAATTTTTCAGCTCCGAAAGATAGCGAAGGAAAAATCAACGAACCTGACTCCTGGAACAAAAGGAACAACCTGACACAATAGCAAACGGAAAGGCGGAATTCCATTTGCTGGCTGTCCTCCCCGAACAAGATATCAATCGAATTGGGAAGTACGCCTCGGCAAAGGAACTTTGGGAAAAGTTCCTAGAATTGCACGAGGAGGGTCATCTAAAAGACCAGTGTCCCAAACTGAAGAACCAGCCAAAGAAGAAAAAGAAGCTGAAAGCCACCTGGGACGAGACCTCGTCCGATGAATCAGAAGTCGAAGAATACGCTGGACTTGCGCTGATGACAAATCATCAAAAGAAAAGCACTGAAGAAGAGGGAGCTACACCAGAAGAAAGCAGCAATGAAGGGGAAGTTCCTCTTTTTGAAAGCGACCCAATAAGTGAGGTATGTTTCCTCCCTCACGATCAATTATACTCTGGTATAAAAGTAATGCTTAAAGCTAATTTTAAATTAGAAAAAGAAAATCAAAAATTAAAAATGAAATTTACTAATGCATGTTCTTCTGATGGTTCTGATAAACTAATAAATGATGTTGTTAATTTGAGAAATTTAGTTGAAAAATTAGAATTTGATATTACATGTTTACTCCAAAAGAAAAATAGTTATCCTGATAATCTAAACTGGTATATTAAAAATCATAAGGGCCAACTTAGAAAAGTGTCCAAGAACTACATACCTGTGAAATTTTAATTAACCCCGTAGATAGGAACTTGTTTTGGGGTCCTAAATCTTTACTAGATTAATTTTTTACTCGGTATATGTTTTAGTGATAACAAATTTTTTACAGATTATTTACTATCCTTGAAAAATAAATAGAAAATAAATTTTAAATTGATAAAATTATATTCATATTTTTTTCTCAATACATAAATATTTTCTTTACTTACTGTCAATTTTTGAGATTTTTCTAATTATTTTTCGAATTTTCATAATTTTATGTTCGAATTTTAAATTTTAAATATTAAATTTTAAATTTTAAAAATAGATAAAAATTTATTTTCCTAGATCAAATGTTTTTTTCAATCTAAATATAATCATTAGACCCTCAGTAAAATTTCTCTCAAATTTTTTGATGTGCTTTTGAATTTTAAATAATTATTCTTTAAATATTTTACTCAATCAGTATTTAATTTATTTTTTGACACAAATAAAGATTTTTATGTCGAAAATTTTTATACAAGTTCAAAACTCTATTTTCCACTTATACAAAAATTTTCAGATTTTTCTAATATTTTTTGATTTTTTATGAAATTTTTATTAAAATTTGATTTTTAATTTTAAATTTCAAAAGAAAATTATTTTAACTGATTTTCTTTTACTAACAAAAAAAAAGAATGCTTAAGAATTATTTCATTCATATTTTTTATTTTTCTTCCTTTCCCTAGCTTTTGATGTGTCTCATTTTTTTGCTACGATTAAAGGAGGAGAGTAGCATAAGTTCAGAGGGAGGTTGTTTGCAAACATCTCTTTCATGCTTAATGTTTTAAATTGCAAATATTTCTTTCATACTTAGTGTTATTTATTTTAGTTTGGTCCTAACTGAACTTGGGTTGATACACATCAAAAAGGGAGAGATTGTTGGTGTCCTAGTTAGTTTTGATGTGATCAACCAAATTAAGTTAGGTCATGTTAATTTTTGATCCCTCTATTTAAGTATGCAGGAATTAGGAGCAGAAGGCTGGAGAGTGGTCAGCGGTTGCTGACCAAAAGCCCACTCTCGGGCGCCCGTAAGCATACAGGCGCTTGGGCTCTTGGGCGCCCGAGCACTCGGACACCCCAGTTCATACAGGTGCCCAAGAGGCTATTTTAGCCGTTGCGAATATTGCGCGTTGGATATGTATTAAACCACGTGTCAGGTGCCCCAGAGCACTCAGGCGCCCTATAAATGCAACGTCAACAAACGGATAACTTTGATCGGGGCTATAAATAGGCCCTAGAGCTCAGTTTCCAATCATCAACTGCAAACAATTCAATTATTAGTTTTTTTCTGTCTTGTGCTTCAAAGTTTGTAAAAGGCTTCTCCGCCAGAAGGAGATTTTAATAGTGAGCTCAGTTGTCTTGGATTAGCAATCACCTAGGTTGTAACCAAGTAAATCTCTGTGTCTTAGCCTTTTATTAGTTTAATTAGTTTATGTTTGTTTTAACTAATTTTTGCAACTAATCTGAATTCTTTGTGAGATTGTACAAAATATTGATTTTATTTTACAGCGACAATTCACCCCCCCCCCCCTCTTGTTGGTCTACCTCGACCCGACACCTTATAACCTTAAGACATGAGTATCATCCCTAGGACACCATGCGTTATGGAATATTCATAGTCATTATCAGTGAATCCATGTAGAGTGAGCCCATGTAGGGCATAGGTTTATCTTAAGGACGAAAAAGGTGATGTCGATGTAGAGTGGCTTTGAGAATAGAAAAGGTCAAGATCTGAGATCGAGACAGAGAAGATGTCGGGATCCGATGATGAGAGACAGTGTTAACAATTGGGGTCGAGACATAGATGATGTTGGGACCCAAAGGTGAGAGAGGGTGTTAGCAACTAGGATTGAGACAGAGATGATGCTACGACCAAGCTAGGTAACCGAGCTAGGATCTGAAGCTGAACCAAAAATAGTGATGGCAATTGATGCCAAGCTAGGTAAATGGTGTTAGAATCCAAAGTCGAGTCGGAGTCGGTCGCTAAGACAGAGCAAGGGGGTGAGTCTGGGTCAGGTCAGTCTCTGAGGCTATGGTTGAGCTAGGAGTTGAGTCGAGGTCGAAGTCAGTCGCGGAGATTGAGCCAAGAGGTGCGTAGGTCAAGGTTAGTTGCCGAGACTAAGCCAGAAAGTGAGTCGAGGTTGAGATGAAGCTTGTGCAACTTCCTTGCAGTTAACCAACCTTGAACCTCTCGGATGAGCATACTAGACTGGCTCCACAAGATCCTATCGGGCAGAGTCCAATTCCTCCAGGTCATGTTTGACTCATCTTGATTTTGATCAACAGATCAGCCTGACTTTTGGCCGCACAGGATACATGGGGATTGCAGAAACTGCCACATCACAAGCCTCCCCCTTTAATCGTGTCAAACGGGAGGCGTAGTCCGACTGACTGATGGTGCTAAGTTATCATCGCTAATGTAGCGGTACAGTTTTCTAGGAGAGTGTCCATCCCCACATAAGGGGTGGGAGAGCCATTTCATCTTCGTCCAACCCCCTCACCCATATACTGTAGGATCGCGGCAAGTAAAACTAAGAAAAAATTTTTGCAGTGAAAAAGTTTCCGTCGTTTACTTCATTAAAATTTTAAGAGGGAAGAGAATGTATTCCATCAGCGAATAGTTTTGGAGTCAAAATCGATCACCTCAAAATCAGACGGAAGTAGCAGATGGAGAAAAAAATGATGTATGTACCCCTTTGCATTCACAAAATTACATCATATAAAAAAAATTGATGCATTTACCATCGCATGTACCCACCTTCCTTAATCAAGATAAACAAGCATGCAAAAGAAGAGATTTCTTTCCCTTTCCATTCTCTTCCTATGCCCCTAGATTTGTTTCATTCATCCATCATCCACTCCATTAGGTGGGCAGAGTATTAGACTTTTAAATCTTCCCTGAAAACATGTATGCAGCAGGAAAATAATATAGTAAGAGCACAGTGACAAGTAAGAACACTTTTATTTTTTTACTTGGTTCATAACCCCGCGACTACTACTTTAAGTCCGACAATACTTTAGACCGTTTCAATTGGGTAATCCACTAAAATGTTCTCTTGAAGAACCTTTGGATAGAGTAGTTAGATACAAAGATAAGGAAAGTGTAACACACTACACTTTCCTATGTATGAATAATAAAAGTTAATAACACCATTTTACCAACAATAATTATAGTTGAGGATTAGAGCTCGACGTTGGTGTTGTTCTTTACTGCAAAAGGTTTCTCGAGTAAGAGTTCAGCATAGCAAGGTCGTAGAACAACAATTGAAAATAATGAGCAGATGTATGCGTCGATGAATTGAATAGAAAACGGATGAGTTGAGCGATGGACAAATAACTACTTTTATAAGGCATTGAGGGAGCTTTGGTTCATCCGGGGCACCTCCATGCATGATAATCCGATCCCAAGACTTCAGTGTTTATCCTTTTTAGGGTGCCTCAAATGAGTTGAGGGTGTCTCCAATGCTTCACACTTATCAGTTCCTGGGTGCCTCCAGTCACTCAAGGTGCCTCTACTTATGAAATTTCATCCTCGCTTCTTATCAGCTCCAGGGTGCCTGCAGTCATCCGAGGCACCTCCGTTGCTTCACTTGAGGCACCTTCGAGGCTTCACTTGAGGTGCCTCTAATCAACTAAGGCGCATGGAATATTGTTCATTCCAACAACACTTTTCACTTCAAGTTCCTACAAAGCATGTTAATAAAAAAAATACCTCCAAAACAAAGTTAACACAAACACATGAAAAATGTATTATGATTGTGAATTAGATCATGTTTAACCAAGAACATGATCTAATCTTGATCTCAACTAAGATTTTCAGGTTTGATCTAAGTTAAACCAGTGCCTACAATCCCACTCAGACTAGTCCTCACTAAATTTCTCCCCTCCAATATCTTACCTAACATACCATACACGTAATTATTTAGCATCTAATCTCTTGACCTATCAAGTATTCCTGATAGATGTTCCATCTGGACTTCAGCTAGTTGTTTGTTCTTGCTAACCCAACTAGACTTTCTGTCAGATACCTAGTCATCTCTGACCTATCTAGATTTCATACCAGTTATCTGATCCTCCTGACCTAATTGGACTTTAGCTTGGTGTCTAGTCTTTTAGATCAATCAAGTATTTTAATCTGCATACTTGGCCCAAACATTAGAAAACACATGATCTAACTTTAATTTCTTTTATCATGCATCAAAACTTAAGTTTGATTACTAGTGTTGCCTGCACCAACAATCTCTTTTTTTGATATAATGACAACATGGATTAAAGTTAGAAAAAATACAAAAAATAAAGTAGAAAATAAAACAACAACATGATTCTTAAGAGGAAGAATAAAAAATATTAAGCATGATTACTTTGATTATTCTCCTAAGTATTATTTTATTTTTATATTATTATTTTACTTTAGTTATATAACTCATATCCTCCCCTTTTGACATACATCACAATATGTAAAGCACAAGTAAATAAGTAGCAAACAAGATAATAAACTATAGCTAGAGTAGTATCAGACAACTAAACATCCATAGCCAGAATAGTATTAGGTAAACATATAAGTCAGAAAGATGCAATAAATATAGCATAATAGATGCAAGCGTATCAAAAAAAGTACTATCCAAAAATATCTATCATGATGGAATAGCTAGTCGATCTAAGACTCGTCGACCAGTGGCGGTGGAGGAGGATGAATCAAGCACAATGATAGAATAAGGTCCTCCATCCTCCGAAATCCAATAGTGACCTCCTCACATAAGCTGAATTGTAACGACCCGACTCCTCGGTCCCTTTGGCGGCCAAATCCCATTTGGCGGCCCCTTTGGCGACCCTAGCCGTGTCGTTACTCACTAGGACTTTCTACCCCTGGCCAGTGGATTTTTGCCTTCCCCAGGATTCGAACTCAAGACTTCCAAGCGTAAGTACTAGAGTTTATGAATTCTGGTAACCAATTGAGCCTGGGACTGGGCTCAATTGGTTACCAGGATTCATAAACTCTAGTACTTAGGCATGGAGGTCTAAAGTTCGAATCCTGGGGAAGGTAAAAATCCACTGGCCAGGGGCGGAAAGTCCTAGTGAGTAATGGCACGGTCGACGGTCGACGACATGAGGAGTTGACAAAGGGGTCGTCAAATGGGATTTAGCCGCCAAAGGGGTCGAGGGACCAAGCTCAATTGGTTACCAGGATTCATAAATTCTAGTATTTAGGCTTGGAGGTCTAGAGTTTAAATCCCGGGAAAGGCAAAAATCCATTGGCCAGGGGTGGAATGTCAAACTCAGAGAAAATGAGAGTAGAAACTATGTCAAACTCAGAGAAGATGAGGGTGAAAAACTCTGCTTTCTCCTTTGGAGAATCCTCCTTTAAATAGTATGATACATAATTACAGCTATACAATTTTGAAAATCTGCGTCATTAATGCTAAATTTGTGCAATTAATGCCAAATATTCTGCCCATTAATAGCAAATCTGCGTCATTAATGTCAAATCATTGTGCAATTAAATCTGCATCATTAATGCCAAATCTGTACAATTAATGCCAAATTTTCTGCCCATTAATAGCAAATTTGCACCATTAATGCCAAATTATTGTGCAATTAATGTCAAATATTCTGCCTATCAATTCTCTTGACATCCCCCCTCAAATTGATGCTGGTGAATCTACAAGCATCAATTTGCTAACGAGAAAATTATGTCGCTGACGTGTCAAGGATTTTGTGAGGATGTCAACTAGTTGAACAGATGTTGAAACATGAGGGAGATTAATAATTCTGCGGTCATAAGCTTCTCTGATAGAATGACAGTCGACCTCTATGTGCTTCGTTCTTTCATGGTATACAGGATTTGCTACAATCTGTATAGCACTTGTATTATCAGCCTGCAATGGAGTTGGTTATGTTTGTGAATAACCAAGTTCTGAAAGAAGGCCCCGTAATCAAATAATCTCAGAGCATGCTGCAGACATCGATCGATATTCTGCTTCAGTGGAGGATTTAGACACCGACTCTTGTTTCTTGCATTTCCAGGAGATAGGGGCATCTCCTAAAAACATATACCAGCCAGTAGTAGACTTCCGTGTGTCCGGACATCCAGCCCAATCAGCATCACTATATGCTTGAAGTTGTATTGTCGCATCTTTAGGAAAGAAAAGACCACGCTTGGGAGTGGTCAGTAAATATTTAATGATTCGTTGTACTGTTGAAAAATGCAAGTGTCTAGGATTTTGCATGAATCTGCTAACTGTGTGGACAGCGAATGAGATATCAGGTCGTGTGATGGTTAGGTAGATAAGACTTCCAACTAGTTTCCTGTATAATGTTGGATCTTGTAGGAGTTCACCTTCATCCTGCCTCAACTTTATATTAACTTCCATGGGAGTATCTACTGAATTTGCATTAGTAAGACCAGCTAGCTGAATTAGATCCTGAATATATTTGTGTTGAGTGACAAAGATGCCTTTTTTGTTGGAAATGTACTTCTAATCCCAAGAAATAAGTTAGTTGTCCAAGATCTTTCATGTGAAAAGTTGTATGCAACAATTGTTTAATTGCAGTGATAGCCGCTTGATCCGAGCCTACGACGACAATGTCGTCCACATAAACAAGAAGTATCACAATTCCTTTTGAGGTCCTTTGTAAAAAGATAGATGGATCATAGCTGCTTTGGATGAAGAAAAAATAAGTAGTGTTGTTTTAATCTTTTCAAACCACACTCTTGGTGCCTGTTTTAATCCATACAAAGAACGTTTTAGTTTGTAAATAATATTTGGTAATGGAGAGGGCATACCAATAGGAAGTTTGATGTAAACTTCTTCTTTGAGGTCCCCATGAAGGAAGGCATTTTTGACATCGAGCTGGTGAATTTGCCAAGAATTGAGGCTGCAATAGCAAGAATAGTTCTCACAGTAGTCATTTTGGCCACAGGTGCAAATGTCTCTTCATAGTCTAGGTCAAACTCTTGCTTATTTCTAAGAACAACCAATCTAGCCTTGTATCGATCTATTGATCCATCTGAACGCAGCTTTAAAGTGAATACAAATTTACTACCAAGAGGTTTAACAGATGGAGGACATGGAACAATGTCCCATGTCTGATTTTCCTCTAGTGCCAAAAGTTCAGTTTCTATAGCATCCTGCCAACATTTATGCGCCATGGCCTGCTTATATGAAGAAGGAATAGGAACAGATGCTAAAGTTGCTGTCAAAGATAAAGGTTCAGAAAAACCATACTTTTCCTGTGGTTTATGAATGCGAGTACTGTGACGTAAAGAAGCTTGTTCTGGTTGAAGAGCTAGATCAGCAGTCAGAGAATGATCGGGAGGGGGCCTCGGAGAAAGCAAAGGTGGACGTCTCTAGTAGACCAATAAAGGTGGAGGGGCTTGTTCTCCTGTAGAATTGTTAGGAAACAATGGCAAAACAGATTTGGATGCAAAGAGCTAATGTCTTGGTTAGTAGGAAAAAAATATGTATCTTCTTGGAAGATGACATTTCTAGAAACCCGAATCCTATGTAAATGAGGATCATAACATAGAAAACCTTTGTGATGGGTTGAGTAACCAAGAAAAGCACATTTAACAGATTGACCTATGAGTTTGGTGCGTTTATGTGGCTGTAGATGAACATAACAGGCACAACCAAAGGTGCGAAGAATGGAATAATTTAGTGGATTACCGAATAGCCTTAAGAAAAGAGAATCATTATTTAAGGCTTGAGATGACAGCTGATTAATAAGGTGGACAGCAGTTGAGAGAGCTTCACACCAGAACCGAGAGGGTACAAAGGAGTCCAACATTAAGGTACGGACAACATCAAGAACATGACGATTTTTCCTTTCTGCTACCCCATTTTGTTGCGGTGTAGAAGGGCATAACCTTTGAGATAATATAACATGTTCCTGCAAGAACTCTTTAAATAAGTGAGATGTGTATCCCCCTCCCCTTGTCAGAGCGTAGAACTTTAATGGTTGATGAAAATTGAGTTTGAACATAAGCATGGAAGAATTTGAATACAGAGAATGCTTCAGCTTTAGAGCGCAAAAAATATACCCATGTGAAACGACTATAGCCGTCAATAAATGTGATAAAGTACTTGTAATGTTCATGAGATACAACAGGCGCTATTCCCCATAGATCACTATGAATTATGTCAAAAGGTTGATGTGCATTTGATTGATGATCTGGAAATGGTTGAATTTTACTTTTACCAAGTCTACAAGAATTGCAATCAAATTGAACATCACGACGAGATGGGGAATTGTTATTGCCAAGAACTCCAGATTTCATCAAGTGATGAAGAACATTGGAATTTGGATGACCAAGACGCTTATGCCATAATTGGAAATCAACAGTTGCAGAATTACAAGAAATAAAAGGCAAAAAAGGATAAGATGACAACAATGAATAAAGAGGAAAAAGACGTCCAATTCTAGGCCCCTTCGCGATCTTCTTCACTGATTTTTGATCCTGCACAAGACAACCAGATTTTGAGAATTCAACTTTGCAATCATTGTCAACTAACTGACCAACTGAAATAAGGTTACTGCTTAGACCGGGGGAATCATAAACGTTGGTAAGAGATGATGAAATATCACCAATTGCTGTGATAGGTAAAGTATTTCCATCGGCGGTATGTATTTACAAATTACCAGAGTAATTTGTAACATTGGTAAGAGCAGCAGCATTGTTAGTCATATGATTTGATGCCCCAGAGTCGAAATACCAAGGAGAACAAGGTAAAGAAGCGGTACCTGAAAGACCTAAAGCAGAAAATGCCGAAATGATCATTTGTTGAATCATTTCAGGTGTCAAAGTTAGCACAGAATTAGGCAAATTTTGATCCACAGAAACTGAAGTAGTAGAAGGACCAACAGAGGCAGTGAAGGCTGTTGCATTTCTCCTCAGTGGTCTGATTGGACATTCTTTAATGATGTGACCATCCATTTTGCAGTAATTGCAAAATTTTTTAGGACAATGGGAAACAAAGTGTCCAAAGCTTTTACAGCAAAAACATTGGACAGTACTCATGTCTCGCGCTCGTGGTTTGCCTTGTGTGGCATATGCCATAGGAACAGCCTAATCTTGAGCTAATCTGTGATCTGGGGTCTTCGGCCAGTGGAGGGTTGCAGCGTGGGTACCCCAGCTCGGTTGGCAGCCAAGATCGAGGGTTGGACTTACGTCGTCTCCATTTTCCTCTGTTCTAGTCTCATCAGATCTAGGGCAAAGGAGAATTGCTCATTTCCATTCCAGGTATGAGTTCTTGGATTCGGAGTATGCTTGAATGGTTGATGTTGTTGGTAATTGTGTTCGGTGTTGGACTCTTGGTGTCTGCCGTGAGCATTTGGTGTTGCAATCTTGTTTGAGTTGGGTTTTGTTCTGCTGTAGGTTTTGATAACGAATTGGATTTTGATTACGAATTGGATTTGTGCTCTGTGTTATGGTTTCCTGGTTGTTCTCAGTATTTTCTGATCATGGATGGATTCGATCAGTGTAGGTGTAGGTCTTTTTCTTATTGCTTTAGATCTGTTCTTGGTTGAATTAGTTCTTGATCGAAGTTGGTTTGGGATTCTAGTTGCTCCTTCGGCTTTGGATCAGTTCAGTGCTGGGGAGTTTTGTAAGGAATCAGTTTTGATCCTATTTGTTGTGGTGATTCCATATCTGCCGTGAGTTATTTTTTTTGGAGTCAGATCTATGGAGGTTAGCTAACCTATCCTAGTTAGATTGGGTTGGGGTCTCTTAGATGGTGGTTTGGACCTAGACTTGAATTGGTTTGGATTTAGGTTGGGCTTAGGCTAAACCTAAATCAAACCAAGATTCAATGACTAGGAGTTAGTCATTTGATTAAAATTGTTAAATGACTTTGGTATTAGGGTTAACCCTAATTCGATTTAAGGGATTTATTTGCTTGGTTACTTATTGGTTTATATGGCTAAGATTATACTTTGGATGCAGGGCGTTGACTGATTTCGCGACCTTATTGTGCGGATATTATTTAGGACGGGGGTTCTCGCCGCTCGGACTTCCTTATATCGATGCGGGTACCTCTTTTTATGTATAGTTAGATATAGTTAGCAGTAGGGATATCTTATACCTTTATTTCTGTACTCTTGCTTCGGTAGTTGTATCTGTTAGCTTTACTATTCTGTACTTCTATGTGGATTGGTGATGTACAGTTTACCTTATACCTTACGCAAGGATTTAGGTATTGGTGTATACCGGTTATTTGGACTACTGCATATCATATAGATGACAGTAGGGATAGATAGTGGATGATGCATGGGATAGTGACATGCATCATTATTGCACATAGCATAGGTGGACGACCTTTGACTCCCTGGAGGTTGAGATGGGTCGTCGAACTTGCTACTCATGTAGTGGCATATGTAGGTGACCTTTGACTCCCCTAGTGGTTGAGATGGGCCATCAGACCTGCCACATGACCTGTCGTGTAGTTCCAGTGGCGTACCCGCGACGCTGTAGCAGGTCCCCTATTCTGTCTGGAGATAGTTAGGGATGAGGGAGCGTACTTTTCCCTAGGGCGGGATATGTTCTGGTCTGAGACCCTGCTCGTTCGGTATCGCGTGGTGCGTGACAGTAACTGTCTAAGTGGAGGGAGGACTTAGTCAGAGCCCTTCCCACTCGGTTTCGTGTGATGCACGACGGTGGCCGACTGGCGTCAGGGGTGACTCATGTTGCATCATGAACATGATTTGCATCTCTGCACTTGGTTGTGTTTACTGCACTTGGTTGCTGCATTTGGTTGACATGCATTCTATTGGGTTTGGATCGACGCAGGTAAGTATGTACTTCCTTTTCTTTCTTATGGTTCAGTTCTGTATTTCCTTTTTACTGCATTTATCTTTAGTATTGTGATAGATGGTGACTTACTGCTAGTATAGCTTCCTATGCATATTAGACTGTATTCGCTGAGTTCTTTGGACTCACCCCGTTAGCCCTGTTTTTCTCCTTTCAGGATGATCATCTGGATTTGCCCAGCAGCCTGTCCCAGTTCGTGTGTCTCCAAGACGATTTCCGTAGTTGTCTTGTATTTTGTTTGTGGTACATATTGGTACCCTTTTCTTTACTTGTTTTATTTTTTTCATTTCCGCTGCTATATGTTGTGCTCTGTTGTGTCGTCCATTTTCACGGCAGTATAGTTGTACTTTTTTATGTCATGGAGGCCTTGATTCCATTTTGGTTTTGTCGTAAGTCGTACCGGTACGAAGTTTTATCGTCGTTTTCGTTTTTCTCTTTATATAGTCGCTTGTTCCAACCCTATAGGCTGCGGTACAAGCAGGCTGAGGTAGTCGTGGTGATTAGGTTTTTGGATTATCCGCCGGGACGAGGAAGTAACTGTCCGGTCGATATCGGACGAGCGGTTCTTCGGGGCGTGACATTTCATTCCGAAATAATTGTTGTTTTTGGGTGGGTATTGTTTTTGGGTGCTCCAGGCAATGTTCGATTTATTTTGACTGTAACTGATCGTGCACTATGCCTTTTACTCATACGGGATACATGGGCACTGCAGCCTCTATGGCTGTAGCATTCGGCATTCCTGCTCACGTTTGAAGTGGAGATTGTTGCTCAATTCCAAAGGCAATAGAGCATCCGTGATTCGCGCCTCTTTCGACTTTGCAGTCATACGTCATTGAAAGTATAAAACAGTGGCCTACTGTACTGGCAACACCATGTCTAGTTTCCATCAAGAGGGGTCCATGCAAAGGAGAAGGGTCTCCGAATGGCACACCGACATATGCAAAATTCAGGCACTCGAATAACAAGCAGAAAGCAATTTCTTTCACATTCTATGCATGCGACACAGAAGAAGTCTGATAGAGCAACTTGCTTCTTTCTTAAGTATATTCCTAGCGTTAAACTTGCCATGGACCGAAACCAAGTAAACAACTTCAGTTTCTGTGTAGCATTAGAAAATCAAACTACCTCATTTTAATTATTTTCCTCACCCAAGGGCGAAGCCTCCTTGTGGCCTACCCGAGTTATAGCTTGGGGGCCTGACGCCGTCAACGAGGAATAGAGGCTGAATTTTTTATGAAGAAAAAAAGAAAAAAAATATGTGAAAAAGAAAGAAAGGTAACCCAAGTAGATAGAAAATAGAGGAAATAATCCAGAGATTTCTCGATCGAGCTACAAATTTTCTGACTCCGCCATTATCCTCGCCTCAACGTAGTAAATAGCATTTTGCAGGTAGAAGCACAACTGCTTTTCATTTTAAAAGTAACTTCATCTAATTAATTTTATTTTTATCAAATAGAGAAAATTTTAAAGATTAAAATCTTTTTTTAAATATACAGATATCAATTAAATTAAAAAATGTATTTTTATTTTTTTCTTTAAAAATAAATTATTTCGATAATTTCCATGGTCGTGTTTCAAATCTTTTGCTCTATGACAAATGATAGATTTTAAGAAATCTATCCGGGCCTCTTTTTTAATCACCATCACCTTTTTTAATCGCAATGTCCTACAAGATAGAAATAGGAACAAAAAACTCAGTCAAGGAAGGAGAGGCGTCTAATCATAGAATTATTATGCTATTCTATAGTCATCAAAAAACATGTGCATGTTGTCTTATCTTCTAGCATGATTCTTTTTCTAGCCCACGCCAACTATTTTATTTTAAGAAAAATTAACAAACAAACAACATAAGTGAGGATTCATCATGGAAATCGAAACAAGAAAATGAAATGCACAAGGTTGAGAATGCAGGTATCCCAGCAGCTAGGCAGATAGTTTATGCTTGGTAGGAAAAATGTCGGGTAAAACTTTTGAGATGCAAAATCATCACATCATGTACCTCCTTTTGTATCCAGGGACACTTAGAGAAAAACTAAAAGAGTAAACCATGTCATTTAGAAGAGGAGATAACAAACAAGAATTTTGTAAAGCAATCAATCAGGTACAAGCTAAGGGGTTGTCATGTAACCATTCACAGAGGGATCAGTCCAAAATTGGAAGTCCTGCCTAATCTGCAAAAGATTAAATAAGTCACTGACTAAATAAACAATAAGCCTGATCTCGATCTATATTTAAATAAATTTTATATTAATTACAAAAAAAAAAGTAACTGTTGCTGCCCAGGATCGAACTGGGGACTTTTAGTGTGTAAGACTAACGTGATAACCACTACACCACAGTAACTTGTATATCTCTGACTCAATCCAATCTCTATTAATTAATATACCAAGAGTAATTTGACATATGTTTGGCAACCATTTTAGAAAATGAATTAGAAGGGCCAGATCTTAAACATAGGACAAGCTTGAAGTAGATAGCAATATAGAATGCGAGAGACACCACAGCACATATATGCTGCCAGAACAAGAATGCCGAAGCTTCTTTCACACCATAATTCCTCAAGCTAGAAATGGCTCCCAGCAATATAGCACTTGGTGTAGCATACTGCAACAAAAGCACAAAGCGGTACATCCTTCAATCAAAAGATGCACAATTTATCAGCTAAAGTCATTTCTTTGTCAATGATCTCTTTTCGATTACATATGCTTTCTATCCTATTTCATTTCCCTTCCCTCATGTAAACACCACCGGAGTCATCCCCACAGAACAAAACTCCAAAGAATGAGGACTTATCCGATATGATTCTCAACACTACTCAAAACTGCCAATAGATATGAAATCTTCGACCCAATAGATATTTTCCACGATTCCTTACAATCTCGGAGCCCAGCAGCACTACATGCACGGCCAGTTCACCTGTTTCGGCCTCACAAGGCCACATTTGATGTGCGCGCGACACCTCCACTAATGCCCCAAATCACCTCAATCCGCGTGTCCTATGCAAACTTCAGCTGCCGTCCCTGGTTCATGCACATTGCCTTCGACAGGCCAAGGTCAAAAGAGGAGAATTGCCGATCGCATGTCAATTCATGACTCTGCCCTGCATTTTTTGGATGAGACTTCCACGCAAATCTTTAAACTTGTTTCTGCCTGAGGGGTCCCATTGGGCTCGTCCTATCCTATTCTCAGTCACTGACCTCCAATGTGCAGCGTATTTGGTCCATCACCAAGACCTCCAGTTCTTCAAAAGCTGAAATGATCATATCCATGAACCAGACCCAGATTCTCTCGCTAGATCTGCCCATGACTTCAACATATGGCATTCACGTATTTGTTGAAGTCGTTCTCACAGGTGTTGGTCCTCTTGCTGGATGATGCGACCTGCAGGCTGCGATAAGGACACCAGTTTTGGGCATTTCAGTGAAGAAAAAACTATAGTAAAATGCAAGTATGTCCAAAATTGTATTACAAAACTTGTAACGGACCAAGTAACCACCACTAAAAACATGTCACCTACCAATTAAGATAAGCTTGAACCTTTCGCTGTGTGAAAAGCATACACCTGCAAGAACCCACGACAGCAACACCTGCAGGAATAGGAGCAGAAGAATGGTCCAGGCCTTTGCCAACTTAATTACGATCCAAAATCTCTGTACGTATTGAGGACAAAACACTTTAAGCAAAAGAAAGAAAAGAGGCCCTTATTTTGCTCAGCCACATAATTTTCACTTAAAAACTTTTTAGAAATCTCATATTAGAGCCGCGACTCATTTGAACCAACAATGGCTATGTCCTATTCAAACAGAACGGATCAATTCAGTGGCCATGTGCAGTACCTAATCAAGGACACTCCTCCTAAACTTCAGTGAGATACCAATCTGGAAACTTTAATGGGAGTCGTCTAAAGGGAATGAATTGCTTTCGGACAATTATACCTCCTGTCATTTGGGATGCCCATAAAGACAAGCTTTTTTGTTTTTTTGTTTAAGCTGCTGCTACGTTGACTAACACGGCGTCCAACGACTGGTGGATTGCTTTAGTCTGAAAGATGCATCTTTTACCTCTATTCGGATCCCAATGGAGGACTTTAACTCGAATCTTTACACCACCCTCATCACATATGTCTTTTGTGGTAGATTCGAGTTAAAAGGGCTGGCTTTGGATCCTTAGAGCAGCAATCATTTTGATCCATGTGACCATGGTCATGTAGCTCAGATACAGACATAAGATCTCTGGTACTAATAAAAATCTTGACTAGTCACTACGTGCAAGGAAAGACAACCCTTCGTGGGGGTACATAACCAACGTACTCCTTGTTTCAGATTTCAATGCATGCCATGGTACAGTCTTTAATACTCCATAAGATTCGTTCGGTAGTATATGAAAAATAAAATAAAAAATGTTAAGCTTCTAACAAACCTCTAGTCACATATATAATTGCTTAAGCGAATGAATCTGCAAATATACTCGATATTCATTCCTTGGCATTAGCAGATTTGTCTGACAACGAGCTTAGCGCAGCTATTCACCATTTACCACATACAATAGCGAGAGCTCAAGGAAAATGTTCATGGCCAATGATAGAAGAGTAGGTGCAGGACCACAACTACATAAAAGAGGAACATAAAATGAACTGGTCCAAAAGTTCTACTCCAACCAAACGCAGCAAGATGCATCAGAATAAAACATTTTTATGTTCTGTTGATAAAGTGTGCCAAGATTAATGAAAATCATAATAATAACTTGAAAATAATACAGTTACAATGTTACATCATTACATATTAAAAATCAACTAGTCATATACTCAAAAAGAACATTATAGGTGGTGGGGTGACGTTGTGACTCCCAAATAAGATATCATGATTATTGGAGTCGTAAAATTCACAATGGATTGTTCCACATCAAGTAACACATTCTCTGACATGAATTGCACAATAAATTGTCTAACTCAACTATCCATTATGGAATACAAGCAATCATTTTCCTGTAACTATTTAAATTTCACCATTAAAATATTATCATTTGTGGAAATACTTTGCAAGAATGACCCACCTAAACATGAGCCACCAAACTAGGTGTGCCACGTATCCACCTAAAGCCAAGGTGAGAGACCTTTAAAGGGCCACCAGCTTCTCCTCCAACTCCATTGCTTCTCTGTTCCACATCCAACATCCATGGGAGAGCCTCTTCAGGAATTCAACTACCTTAGGCATTCCTTTCCTTTCATGGAATGGGAACAAAATTTTGAGCTGATGAGCCAAGTTGCAGAGTTCCCTGGCTCTGTAATGCAGAATCAGTGCATAGGGTTGATGGATTACTCCAATAATTATTACTTGCCTCACCAGGAGTGTGCAGTGCCAGTTATTGATAACTCTGCGGGCTTCTTGCCACCAGTTGAATGTCAAAAGCCCATTTTAAAGCAGCAGGCTGTCCCAGACTCGATTGGAGAACATATCAATGAAGACCGGAAAAGGAAGCCAATGGTGGCACCAGATACCAATTCTGAGCTTGGATCAGAGCTTTTCTCGGAAGAAGCTGGATTGGCTGAGATTAAGGCTAAGAAGAATGTATGTGCAATAGGGTTATAATTCAAACTTAGATGAGAAAGCTTCTAAAGGTGTTTTTTTAATTACTTACCCATTTCTATTTTATCTTCAGGGCTCAGCGAGTGGGAAGAGACGCAAAAGAAATTCAAACGAAAAGAACAAACAAAAGGAGGTGGTTCATGTGAGGGCAAGAAGAGGCCAAGCCACTGACAGCCATAGCCTAGCTGAGAGGGTAGGCAAGTAGTTTGCATGCACTAAAATTCAGTCCCTTGATAGCTTATGTGGTAGGATTGTAGTACTTGTGTATATATAAATATATATATGTGGCAAATTAAAAAATTATATTTTCATAAAACATAGAAATAACCTCTTCATTAACATACAATATTTCAATTCTAATAAGCACACACTGTTCAGGAGAGAAGAAAGAAGATAAATGAAAGAATGAAGCGTTTACAAGATCATGTTCCAGGATGTAACAAGGTAATAATAGATCAAAGCAATTTTTAAACCAATGGTACACTTAAATGTTTCCTTTAGTCTGACTTCTAAGCCATTGCAGACAATGGGTATGACAAGGATGCTGGATGAGATAATCAGTTATGTGCAATCGCTGCAAAACCAAGTTGAGGTATCACTTCACTTGTTCAAACAAGTATTAATTTTTTCAAAATAACTGATAGGATGAACAGGTGATCATTTCTATATAAAACTTAAACTGTTAAGAACCTTACGCTTTAAAGTTCGCTAGGTCATTCAGAATATGCTTGAACATGAACCAAATGCATGGGAACCCAACTAACCCATGACCTTTGCGCACATAGTCCCAAGGGAAACAAAGGCATATAACAGAAAAAGAATAACAGGGGAACAATGTCGAGTTCAATTTATGGCACATGGATAGACACCATCCATGTGATGACATAAGACAAAGTAGCAGGGGTGACTTATATAGTATGGTTTAAAAATTTATGATCTCAATGATTAATTGTGGTACCTGATGCAGTTTCTCTCAATGGAACTCTCAGCCGCTAGCTATGTTCAAGACTACAGCATAGGCGCTGGATCCCTTTCGACAGTACAGGTGAGACGTCCTTCAGAACTAAATGTTTACAACAACATCTTAATGTGAAAATTGGATGTGTGAGGCAGAGGAAAATGGTCCATTCCTTGTACTTGTGCTTCCCAGAGCAAAAGAGTAGCAAAAAGATTGTTCATTTAAGATGATCGACAAAAAAAAATCTAATAAGTCCAGTAGTTTGTACAGGACTATGATTTATTGCCAGTTTTCAACCTGATACAGAATCCTATGTTCACTTTTAACAACCTCATAAATTAAAGTGATGTATTTATATTTTTAGAAATGTACTGAATAATGCAGCGGGTCTTAAAATTTGTGATTAGATTATCCGCCATGTTTTTTTCTGACTATCAGACACCTGATGTAGATTCCTTCATGGCCCCACAAAACCTATGTAAGAGATAAGAAGGCCAATGTAGTTCTCAATATAACTTATGGATTTTCCACAACACGCAGAAATTATTATGATGAAATGGATATAATCCAGATTCAATAGACATTATTAAAAGAGATAGATGAATTAGGAAAGTATGAACAATTATACCACTTAATACCTGAAAGCTTATGCCGAATCCAAATTAGGACTAGTTTAGCCCCAGTTTCAGTGGAAAAAGTAGAAGATTATTTTGATATTCAAATAATCATTTTGCACATTTATCTGTCAACATCAGCATTACATGAATACTGCTAAGAATGCTTAAACATCAACGTAAAACAACGAGAGAATCATCACTTAGTAGGCAGATAATGTAAAGCTAGGATGAAAGTTACTAGACATGAGCACAGAGAATTATAAGCGCCAGTTTCAATCAAGAGGGGCCAATAATTACAGAAAGTTAAAAAATGGGATATACAACAAACCATAAAGCCAAATACAGTCACAAAGAAAAGCACCCAATATTTGTTATGAAAATATGAATCTTATCTGTGCACATGTATATTTTGCAGTGACTCGCGCTTTCTAGAAAATGACAGGGGTCAATAATTCAATCTATCATGTTAATTTGTTGTCATCTTTGCAGGTAGAAAAAGCCGATGGGGCACGAGAGCCAGAGAAACTGAAGGTCATGGAAGGGCATGGAGATTGCACTAGCTTCCACTCATCAGTGCCCTTTTGACTCGTCTTTCGTCTCTTGGCTTTACGATGTCTATGACTGCATACATTGCTCCAAATCCAGCCCAAGAGATGTTTGTTCCCCACAACCCATGCATGTCACAGAAGGAACACGTAAGAGCTACATATTTTTCTGCACACAAGTGTGGTCCTTAAACAAAGACAACATAAACCGATATCTTCTTATCACTTTGTTTTATGTCCATTCAACTATCCTTTCACCAGGTCATGTATTCATTATTTCTCATCACAATTACCCTAATAATAATTTCGACTATTTAAACCCCAAAGCACAGACGAAAATCAACGAGTGTTCATTATTTAACCCTAGAGCACATTTATCCTAATAATTTGATGGCCGACATAGGATGATATGCAATAATTCAAGGAATCGTACAAGAATCGTTCGTAGGTTGACTGGACAGGAATAATTTACCAGATGAAAAAAAAAAAAAAGGATTTACCTCGTGTAATAATTTCAACAGGAGATAGAGAAGAAGGCATTAACCTTCCGTCTGCCGGAAACGGACGCCGCATAGATAACGGGAAGCGGCCGCGGCCGGTAGTAGTCCTCTCTTCACTTGGCAATGCCGCCGCCTCATTCCCCGTCCGTCACCTTCGATTCTTTCCACTGACTCACTGAGCATGAGCGACAGCCACCTGAGTACCTGACTATTTTCATATTGGGCCTGGCCTCTTACTGGGCCAATATAAATCATCTCTAGTTCGTTTTTTTTCTTCGTACTTTAATTCAGTACATATTTCCAGTATAAAATCTAGAATATTTACATGGTCCATGGAGAATTTATTGATTAATTAACAATGATTTTTTTCAACTTTTAAGCATTATGCAAAGCTTATATTGATTATACTTTTTATTATTTTTTAATAATATTTATTTGCCAATCATATTTTTATATTCATCAGAAGATGAATGGAATTTTTCTTTTCCAATCCCTAGATATGATATTCTCATTTGGACCGATAAATACTTTTGACTTAGCCAACATATTCGACTTACTTGGTCTGGTCTGCTTAGTCAACTCTTGACTCAGTCTAACTTATATTAATATGCTCAATTTACTTGATTTAACAATTTCCAATCTGCTAGACCCAACCAATTGATTTGGCTTAATCAACTTGGTTAGACATGATTCTCTTAATTTAACCAACCGAATTTTCTCACCTTTACTCATCTGACCTAATTGATTGGTTTGGCCTACTTTACCCAATCAATCATCTTGTTAAGCCCAATCTAACTAACTTGCAGAATTCATGATCTATCTGTCCAATTATTCTATTTGACTTATGTGAGCCCAAGCATATCTAACCACGTTGATAAATGAAATAGATATAGAATAACTAACCATTATTATTTCTTCTCAGTTCTATCTAAATTTATAGCAAATAAATAATTATGAAAGTTCAACGTCTAAATGACAAATATATTTACAAAAACTAGAAAAATGCCTATAATACCATTAAACAAATTAAATCCAAAAAAAAAAAAGAAAATAAAAGAGAATGGCCCAATTCTTCCTCGACACCCGGCTTGACCCTGCCCCTCACATCTTTTCCCTGCAGCTCTGCATACTCCAAATTTGAACCAGACTCCAAAAAATTCCTGCGCAATTGCATGCCAAACAGTGGCTCAGGCCTCTCTTTCCAGGCCGATCCCCAGTCCAGTAGATAATTAGACGATCGAGCACCAGAGTGGCCATCTATTCTGCCTCTCCCGTAACTTAATTGCAAACTCAGTCTTCTCCCTATTGCTCTATCTGTCTCCCATTCACTACGGAAACATAGAGTTAGAGTGCCTTTTAGCTATATATCTACCAGTAGCAGGTAGCAATGTCTGATAAAAGTAGTTCATCGTCCATCAAATATCAGGAGATGGAGCTACGGCGAGGTCCCTGGACTCTAGAGGAAGATACTCTCCTCATCCACTATATTGCCTGCCACGGCGAAGGTCGCTGGAACCTCCTCGCTAGGTCCTCAGGTTAACTCCTCGCCCGAACCTCCTCGGTCTAATTAATTATAGTTTTTCCTGATCTAAATCGTTTGATGTGTGTGTGGCAGGGTTGAAGAGAACGGCAAGAGCTGCCGTCTTCCGGTGGTTGATTATCTGAAGCCGGACATAAAGCGCGGCAATCTCTCCTCCGAGGAGCAGCTCTTGATCCTCGACTCCACTCCAAGTGGGGCAACAGGTGGTAGATATATGCAAATTTAATACTAGGAAGCTAGATATGATCCCCATTATATGAGCCAAATTAATTAAGGAAAGAAAAGCAAAATCTCAATCCCTTTTTATCTGTTAGCATGCAGATGGTCTCGGATCGCACAGTATTTACAGGGCGAACCGACAACGAGATCAGAACTACTGGCGGACGCGGGTGCAGAAGCAAGCGCGCCAGCTGCGGGTCGATGCCAACAGCAGCGTCTTCCGTGACGCCGTCCGCTGCTACTGGATGCCGCGGTTTGCTCGCGAGGCTCCGCTTCCTTCCCACCATGCGCCGCCGCGCCACTCCCTTGTTCCCACAGCACCCTCAGTTTTTACATCGTCAAGAATTTGCCAATTACCACGACAATTGCGATTCCAAGTCTTCGTCCTCACATGCCCAATCCTCTCGAACGATCAGGAGCTCGCGGGATTCGATCCTCCTCCAATGGAAGCCACCGCCATAACGACGCCGGACGATGTTAGCTTTGATCCGGCTTCAACAAGTACTCCAGTAATTGCGACGAGATAACGGTATGGATGAACTCTATGGCATGCTGAGAGGCTAATGAAATACTAGTTAGGTAGAAGACCATTCCGATCAGTTAATTGGATTGATAGGTAAAATTAGTGCAACCTTGCGAATC
>JAGFNQ010000760.1:0-56179 GCA_024364735.1 Boesenbergia rotunda
ATTTGGGTATTGTTGCGATTAATGTAACTATGACACATACATATCCTATGTGCGCCAGTTATAAACAATTCTTTTAGTTTTATTAATTTCATTTTCTTGGAAACATTTTAACAGAACCTTTTCTATTTTATACAAAAGAGCATCATCATATAAGAAAAAAGCTACAATGTATGCCAATAACAGGATCAAATCACATAACTGCATGCCAACTCAATGTCGTCAATATCAAGTAGTTTATTTATTACAACATAACAATACCATAAAGAAAGAGATAAAAATCCATCTTTTGGGGTGGACAAGCTTGAACACTATATGATAATCTCATACATTATATAGTCAATATGAACTCATAATCTATTTTATTCAACTAAAATGTTTTTTTTTCTTGTACCTTTGGAATCATGTCCAGTTGAATCTGAGATGATGGGCTAATCTTCGCCTATGTCCCTTTGGCATCTTCTTTTCAATTGTGAAAGGTTGAAAACCCTCCAAATTTCCAACATATGTAGATTCTTCAAACCCCTAATTCCATGTATGTGGAGTACTGATAGAACAGTTATGCAGTGATAGAACACGAAGAGACTTGAGATGCTTTAGCCAGCCAGGCAAGGTCGTGAGATTGGAAATTCTATGTATGTATAGTTCTTCCAACACACTGCTTGTTGGTTCTGCTATCATCAAAGACTCCAATTCATCACAACAACAAATACATAATTGTGTGACATTGTTGCGATCAATGTAACTATGCTTCAAATTTTTCCCATGCGCGCCAGTTATAAACAATTCTCTGAGTGTGTGTAAGTGTTGCAGTTGCCCTCGTACATCGACATTCTTGTAACAAATATCTACCTGGAACTTATGTAGTAAATTCAAGATTTGTACGAGTACTTCTGGCTGCATTATTATATTTGGACAACCTCTGAGACGTAGAAAACAAAGAGAACTCAGGCATCCCACTTCTGAAGGAAAGGATGCCAAATTATAACACCTGTCAATGGTCAATGAACCAATCATTTCTAGGTGTTGCATTTCATCACCAGGAAGGCATTGGAGTTGTTTGCACCCTTTGATTTCGAATGTCGTCAAAGATTTGAGGTTTCTGATGCAGCCACTAGGCAGGGATGTCATGTCGTCCATCGCCTCCACTCGAAGAACAGAAAGAGAAGTCAGTTTTCCAACACATGAGAGTAGGCTCCCACTGCAATATGATATGTCAAGGTATTGAATTCTAGGAAGTCTCGGCATACTTTTCAATTTAGGACATTTGACAATAAACAATTTCTTTAGTAAAGGGAACAATTCATGGGCACCATCAGACTCGGACCATTCCTCTAAATCATCCATCCAATCCAAGTAGAGTTCTTGAAGGGAAGAAAAGCCTCCGTGCCCATGGAACTCAGCACCCATCAGCGTAATGTTATTCATTTTGTGTAATTCAAGCTTTTTAAGAAACTGTAGATTTCCGAATGGTGGAATGTGCTCACAACCACGGCAGTTTTTAAGGCAAACTTCAACCAAATTTGGCAACTGTGACTCTATCAACCATTCTGGAAATTGTCTGCCTCCGTAATTGCATATGCTTAACTTCTTTAAGCTCCTGTTGGGATAAAGATCATCCGACATATCCTTGTCATTACTCTCTGAATGATTAAATTTTAAGCGCAGTTCATTAAGATGTTTATTCTTCAAAATTTTTCTTCCACCACAAGTGTAATTTGTAAAATTCTCTGAAAATTGAATTTTCATTTCTCCATGAAGCTTCAAATCCTCAAGTTCTAGGATTGAACATGCGCCAGCTCTATCCGCAGCAGCAAAGAAAGATAAACTTCGAAGATGAATTAGTCGTGACAACCCGTTGGGCATGTGTGTCAATCTTAAATGATGGCAATAAAGGTATTGTAAATTGGGGAGAAGGGTTATGGAGTCCGGTAGAACGTTAATCCTATTCTTAGATAAGTTGAGGTACCTCAAATGTATCAGATTTCCTATTGATGCCGGGACCTCCTTGATTTTATTGCCAGTTAACTCTAACACCCGCAAGAATTTCAGTTCTGAGAAAACAATTTCAAGTTGATCGGCGTTTAGACTAACATAGTTCAATATAAGGGTACGTAAGCACAATGGCTTCTTGCTCAAGGCCCAAGTAACCTTTGATGTATTTGCCAAGTATATGTGCAAATGATATGTTCTCTTGCCAATATCTTCGGTCGAGTCTTGAATAGAATTCCAATATGCATCTGCAGATACTGATCGTGCCAGATCATGCATCAAATCATGCATCGTGCACTTGGTCACATCGTGAGACGATGCCAAGAGAAAGAATGATCTCGACACATGATCATCAAAGACACGGTTGCCCACTGTTTCAGCATCAAAATTTCCTTCTGAACTTACGAAACCATTTGCTATCCACAGTTTGATCAGTTCATCCTTTGCCATTCTATCATTTTTTGAAAATAGAGAGGCAAATGCAAAACACTTCTTTGATCGCGGAGGGAGGGTGTCATAGCTCAACTTCAGAACTGCTAACACTTTATCTTCCTCATTTCCCAACTGCCAAATTTCACTGTTCAATACCGAGGACCAGTAAGTTTCATCCCGACTTGCGCGGAGCATGCTACCTAGAGAAATGGCGGCCAAGGGAACGCCGCCACATTTCTTAACAATCTTTCCACCAATTTCCATCAGGTTTTGATCCGCTGCTTGATCTCCAAATGCAAATTGTTGAAACAAGGACAAACAATCATCTCGGGACAACTGTTGTATTTGGAGGGTGGTATTGGATGAGTCCATAATGGAAGAAACCTGTTGGTTACGAGTCGTCACTAAAATTTTGCTTCCTCTAGTCCCACATGTTAAGACTGCTTTCAGTACACCCCACTTTAATGGGTCTTCATTCCATACATCATCCAGCACGAGTAGAAATTTCTTCCCGGATAATGCTTTTTCTAGGTTCTTACTCACTGAATCTATTTGTGAGATGTTGACCGGTGCATCAGTAGCCAGTTCTAAAACAGACTTCATTATCTTTGCCGGGTCAAATTCAGCCCCAACAACTGTCCACATTCTTGAACTATCAAAATGAGCTTTCACCACCTCATCATTGAAAACAAGCTGAGCAAGTGTAGTCTTCCCCAGGCCACCCATCCCAACAATGGTGATGACCTTCAAGGTACCATTAGTTCTACTTTCATCATCATCGTCATCCTTTGTTAACATGTTGACAATTATATTCTTCTCTGATTCTCTCCCTATAACATCAAAGCTATTGCGGGAGTGGGTCTCTCTGTAAGGAACTGGTGATATGTGGCTAATGCTTTGTGGCAAATTAGGAAGAAAGGACTTTTGTCGCAAAATAGAATCCAGACTCT
This sequence comes from Boesenbergia rotunda, assembly GCA_024364735.1. NCBI lineage: Eukaryota > Viridiplantae > Streptophyta > Magnoliopsida > Zingiberales > Zingiberaceae > Boesenbergia > Boesenbergia rotunda. The sequence goes on from JAGFNQ010000760.1 coordinate 3,372, forward strand.
TTGTTACAGCTTGTATCATATCACTTATCCTACTCGTAAACACAACTTGATTATTAGAAGAGAAGAAATCACGCACCGGCTGGAAATTGGAAGCTGTTGATCTCTGCTTCCGTAAGGCTTCGGTGTCATAGCAGTCCACAACATCCTCGATATCGTAGGCCAAGTATTTGAGCTTCCTCAACCAGTCCTTCACAGCATCTTTATTTAAAGTGTGGGACTCGACGTCTTCGATCACCATGTCAATAATCGTCGACAACTCCTTGAGATTCCCCATCTTCTCTTCGATATCAGTCATTGCCTTGAGTTTCTCGTCGAGTTGGAAGAGAATTGCCGCCTTGTCAGCTACGAAGCGAGTTGCAGCTACCAAAGCTCCTTCCATAGCTAATGGCAATATTTGGAAACTTAGAACAACAAAGATTCAGAAACTCTTCTTCGTTGTGCCGGCCTGGAAGAAGATTTGGAGAATGTAAATAACCACTGATTTAGACGAAGACAACTTTGCAATTTTTTACAATATGCATTTTTATATTATTATATACATTAAAGAAAGTCATCGATGCATACAATGATCGATAGTAAAAAATAAAATAAAAGAAAGTCTTGGATGATCCTTAAAAAAACAATGGACAACTTCTCTAGGTTTCATCGCTGCTACATAATTTACTCGTGTCAATTTCAGTGGAGCACGTTTATTAATTTTCATTTTCTTGGAAACATTTTAACAGTACCTTCTCTATTTTATACAAAAGAGCATCATCATCATATAAGAAACAAACTACAATGAATGCAAATAACAGGATCAAATCACATAACTACATGCCAACTCAATATCGTCAATATCATGTAGTTTATTTATTACAACATAACAACTCCATAAAGCAACAACAAGATCTCACATGACAACAATCCTTTAAGAGAGAAAAATCCAAGTATCATGCAATAAAATGAAGTCTAGTGTGACATCTAATTAACCACGTGTATATATAATTTTAAAGTCCACGTGAACCCTGAAATGTTGGGTTTCTGGACTGTCTACCTCGAGCACTTTCCAATTTATCCTGACGACCGATAAAAAATTTATGTGGGGCCGAATCGATCGTCCGAGATTGAAAAAACCTCATTAATCATTTAAAGTCTCACCTCGAGCACTTTCATTCAATTTTATATATTCATATATGTTGTTTTGTTTCGAAGACTATATGTCGTTACTTCTGCCTGCTTGTTGTATCTTTTTATATATCATGCGTTTGTCTATTTGATTACACACAGAGTCCGCCTAGACTCATTCAGTTATACATATTTTTATATTATTTTTTTCTGAGATTGTGTACCATTATTTCTACTTGCTTGTTATATCTTCTTATGCTATGCATTTATTTTATATATATATATATATATATTTTGTGTTGAGAATAATATGTATGAGCTTCAAATTTTCGATCATATAGAGGAGATATTATAAGTTTCTTGAGCAAGTTTGGGTCAAGGGCATGACAAAATAACTTGGGTATCATTTTTGTTGAACGAGATTGCCACAACATTGTTCTTGAGAATTCCTTTATTTGGAGACTTCTTGTGTCAATTTTAGACGAGTGCTTTTATTAATTTTCATTTTCTTGGAAACATTTTAACAGAATTGTCACGCCCCGAGGAGCTACATGTCCGACGAAAATCGGACAGCACCTCCCCTGTATGACAGGCAATCTCAACATTATACATACACCAAATGGCCTCCATGACCTCCACAGATATATATGATCAACCATATCATAAATCAAGGAATAAACAACCACCGATACTATCAAAAGCATATACCAACACCTATACTATAAAGACAAACTCCAAAATGCCCTCTGGGCAGACCGACGGTGCAAAATACATATAAAGACCATAACAATTGGTGACACATCTACCAACATATATAAACTGAGAAAAATACATCCCAACTATAAGTAAAACAAAATATAGACTAAATAAAAACAACTACGACATTTACGGGACTGGGACTGGCTACTGGGCTCTCCTGGCGGCAACGTCCTGAAAAGGAAAATTAAGCAAACGATTATGAGTCCAGGGGGACTCCGCGGGTATATAAACAGATAGATATGTATGACGGTAAAAAGTTTATACAATAGCAATATAGAAACAAACTGATACAGTCTCAAAAGAAAAATCAGGATACATGATCGGTACACTACATACAAATATACATATCCATACCCCCCTCCCCCCGCTCCTAGGGTGTGTAGGTCATAAGTCCCTGAACCTAAATGGTCGTCAGACCATAAACAAAGTACATCACTCCTGTATGTATATGTCATCCAAATGCAACAAGCATAACTCAAACAAGTGCAGCAAACACAAACAATGCAAATATGCAATTGTGCACATGATGCAATGACATGGTCACCCCTGACGCCAGTCATCCACCATCACCAGTCATGGGTGAGGTCGAGTGGGTAGGGCTATGACAATTGTACGTACTCTACCGTCACTGCTCCTGGGTGACCGAGTGGACAGGATGCTGGCGAAGGTCACACCCGTCCTACCTCAAATCATATGAGGGAGCACCGCTCTCATCTCCTCGTATCACGGAAAAGAGGAGGGATCCCTGTCTGCTACCACGCTGCGGAACCTGTTAAATACTGAAAGTTTGGAGGGTTGAAAGGCTAAAAACCGAAACTTAGGGGCTTTGTTGTGATTAGCAGAACTTAGCGGACCTTTATGCAAAAATGCAAAACTAATATAAAACCTTAAAAAACCCTAAGTTCTCCCCGATTCTTCTTTTTCCCCCGATTTCTGGTTTCCTCCCTCTCCTCTTGCGATAACTTCCGCCGCAAGTTTTCCCTGCGTGAAACCGCAGCCTCTCCCTCGAGACCGCCGACCGCCGCCAGCCCTAGCTTTCTCCTCCTTCTTCTGATTCTCTCCTTCATCTCCGGCGCCATCTTGTTTCCCTCCATCGTCGCACGTGAGGAGCCACAACGCTGCATCCCTAAGGCGCGATCCCCTTCGCCCTTGCGTGAGCCGGCCGATGCCGCAAACCCTAGCCGAGTGCTCTCTTCGCGCGAAGGAAATCGAGTTCTCCTCTACGGCGATCTCACCTGCGCGACCACGCCGACGCACGATCTCAGGTAAGGGTTGTTTGAATTTGTGTGGTCTTAGAAAGCAATTTGTAAGAGGAAATAGGTTTCACTGGTTGTGCAACTGGTGTGGCTTAATCAGTAATGGTGGTTCTGGTTGATAGTGGTTTGCTCCGCATTGACGTGGATGAGCAGTAGGATGGATTGAACATAATGATGATTCTGGTTGATTTTTTAGGTTAACGATAGTTTGATTAGAAAAATATAAAGAATCATAAGATTAAATGGTGAGTAATGTAATTAATTGAGTTCGACTTGGATTATTGTGTTCAAATGGTAATCATTTGTTGAATTGAGTTGTTGCTTTGAGTTGTTACTTTGGGTTAGATTGAGGAGTTGTATATTTCATTCAATCTCAGTTTATGTTGTAGCATTAGGTGTTTAGTTAGTATTGATCCATGCCATATACCTCAGTGTATGGATTTGTCAAGGTAAACTTGTTTAATCTTGATTACTTTGATATACCTCAATGTTTTGTTAGATGAGTTGGTTCATATAGGAAACAAGCACCGTATGGGGGTTGGGATTCAAATCTAACTAAGAGAGAACTCATTATTTATTTAAAAATTCTATAAAGTAGATATTGTGATTAAGATTTATTTTGACTTTGGTTATTGGTAGTTTAGCATATTGTCGTATCGTGTAAATAGCTAAACATAGTATCCTTTGATACAGGACTTTGATTCGTACTCGTTCAGTTGATCATGAAAGGTCCTCGTTTACGGAATTCTTCAATAAAAGGCGGGTACTTCTCCTTTGTACTCGAGTAGTTTTCTTTACCTTAAAAGCATGTCTATATTATGTCTGATAGGTTGCTTGACCTTGTTCTTTGTCGTTATTTAAAACATCGCCGTTGAGACTTATTCTTCGTTGATCTTTGAGTATTCCTAAATTCGTATCTGTACAGTCCTCTATTGGTTTTCTATTCTGTAAAGTGTCGTTTGTACACGAGCACTTAGAAGTCCATTAAACACAAATAGGTTTATTTGACATTAGAAATACCCTACCTAGTAGTGTAGGTGCATAATCGTTGGTTTTCGATTTCTGGATGGTCGTATTGATGCATCGTATACTTGTTGGATTTTGATGCATCGTTGTTTCTTCGGTTGTTTGTGCATCGTATAGCATGCACCATACTTGCACGTTGCATACTAACGACTGTTAGGTTTACATTTAGTTAAGCCGTCGTTAGTCATATTGTTGCTCGATTCACTCAACCACTTGTTATCGTGGTAGTTATTAGAGTGCGAGCATCTGTCCTGTTATGCCAAACAGTGACACCCTCACAGTTGTATTTAGAGGGATGAGTCGTTGGTGGCTCACCCTCACCGTTGTTTGTTTTTGAGGGATATTGTAGCTGTGATATCTCCCCCTAGGTATAGGGGTCTGGAGTGTGGGCTTCCCAGCATCCTGTCCACTCAACCACGCCTTATGTGGTATTATTGTTGTTGTTGGAGTGGTACAGTTGTCACAACCCTACCCACTCGGTCACACAGATGGGATGTGTTGACGGCTTGACTGGCGTTAGGGGTGACACATGTCATTGCATCATGTGCATACGTATTTCTTTTATGCATTTGCTTGTGTTTGATGCACTTATATGAGCTATGATTGTTGCACATGTTTGACATGCATGTATATCTTGATATTATTGTTGTTGAGTTGTTCTATTCCTGCTTAGTCGTTATTCGGACTTTATACCATGTCGATTTACATATGCATGATTAGGTTTCTATATTTCCTTATGGACTGTATCCTATTGGAATCTCTACTTGGTTATCTTGTCTTATGCCATGCTTATTGTCTACTCATATACCCGCAGAGTCCGCCCGGACTCACCACCCCTGCTTTCCTTTTTATTGTTTCAGATAACAGGTAGACATATCAAGTTGTTGGAGCCAGGAGAGGATCCAGTTGCCAGTCCCCAGTTTGAGTTGTTTCCGTTTTGGCTCGGGTGTTTTGTTTTCGGCACTTGGTGAGTTTAGCCTTTTATTTGTTTTCGTGTATTCGGACCGGTTTTGTTGTTATCAGAGACATTCGAGTTCTCTTTAGATTGTTGTTTTTTTTATATTTTAAGGTGGCTGAGCCACCCGTTAAATTATTATAAACTGCGTGGTTGTGTGTCTTTTATATATTGTTGTGATGCTAGCCGCATGTGGCTAAGCTATATATGTGAGATAGTATGTATTATTGTCCCATATTGTCCGCCGTACATGGGAGATGCTGCCCACTTTTCGAGCAAGCATGTACCTCTGGGGGCGTGACAGAACCACTACCCATGAGCGGTCGAGCGGAGCCTTAACAGGGCAACTACACACAGCCTCTTGATAGTATCATTAACCCATGAGTGGTAGTGTGTACAGATCCTGATATAACTGACAATCCGTATCAACCATAAGGGAGCCCAGAGATCGCCAATTATGCAATAATGTAAAAATGGTGCATGATGCTAACACCCATCAAATAACCTCAAATAATATGCACTGTCTGAATCATAAATCATGATATACCAAAAACCTACTAGGCATACAAAAATACTAGGTATCGACAAACATGTCTACTATCCAGAATCGGAATATCAAGCATAGAGACTGTATATAAGATAAATTTGAGCATGTCAAAGGTCAAGCAATAAGTACCAAGCAGAATAACCAAGAGGCAGATAAAGATAAATCCTACTACTATCCATACAGAATCATACATAAAAATCTGAAATATCTACAGAGATAAGTCAGAAAGTATCCGCCTCTAATAAAGTACGTGTAAGGAGAGAATCTTCTGTCTAGATAATCCGCGTCCAATCAGGTCCAGATCCAAATTGTAGGTTTCACTTGTCATATATAGCTTATCTGTAAAGATGCTAGTTGCCTCCATTCAGCTTCAGTATACTTGATCTATAAGAGGAAATTCCAGGATCCAAATTCGACACATCTCCCATAAATTTTCTCAGGTTCTCTATTTTCCAACATCACCTAGTAATGGCTGCAAGTCAGCCTTCCCATGTCCGATCCATCAGCCTACCATCCAGAGATCATCCTTCCCTGCTCAAAACAGAGAAAGAGCTGAGGAAGCTCAAGTCTTTTATAGCTCAATCTTCTTTAACATCCCATATGATCTTGGATGGGCTAAAAGAGCTTGGATGTTTGTATGAGTGCATCAATGAGCTTCTTCATTTGCCAAGCAGCAACTCAGATTACCAACAGAAGAAATGGATGGAAGTAGAGTTGGATGGTTCTATCAGGCTGTTAGACTTGCTTGCCGCCATCCTTCCTGATAAAAAGTTGCGGAAGAATATTCGAAGTTGCTTTAGAGCACTGAACCATATGGATGATAAAGATGCCTTGAGCTTCATTGGAGATGAGGAATTTGATTCGTTGAAGGTGTTCAAAATTTCAAAGGAAGCAAGACAGCCCGCCATTTCTCTTCTTCAGTCAGTCTTTAACTTCTCGTCCATGCCGATGCCAAGACAAAAGCCAGCAGATGGTCTCTTATTTCAAATGCATTGCGCAAGAGGAAAGTAGCATGCAAGGATGAGAGCGAGGATGCTGAAGCTAATGATGGAGGTGTGCCGAAGATTGAATTCCAATTGCAGATGTTTCAGAACAGCATTGAACATATTGAAGAAGGATTAGATTTCTTGTATAGAAGAAAAGGGTTGTTAAAATACGGAGACATAGAGGGCTTAAATGCTAATACCCTTGCCCTAAGGGTAGGGTTTGAATTTTGGAAATTTTGGGCTTTTCTGTAAAAAGCCCTCACACTAAAAACCTAATCTCAGTCACCGCAGCCCAAGCCAAAGTTGAGTCGATTCTTTTCCTTCTCCTTCACGAACCCTAGCGGAAGCCAGGCCGATCGACTCCCCTTGCTTCATCTTCTCCTCTCTGCGAACCCTAGCCGCGGTTGAAGCCGAGCGGCCGCGTTTTCTCCAGGCGATCACGGGCAAGATCGCGATCTACTCCTTCTCCTCTTCCCCTTGAACAATAAGAAGCAGCGCCGCTACGATCTTCTCCCTCGACCGAGGCCGACCCAAACTCCTCGCCTCTTCCTCGATCGGACACTTTCCCTTTCGATCTCTTGCTGCGATCTCAGCGCTCCTGCTTCTTCTTCTTTTTCTTCGACCTCATTGACTCCAACATGTGATCTCTGTATCATCATGATCGTTGTGGCCATGGGCAATCGATCCACAACTGCGGGGAATTAGATCTCAAGGTTGAGGATGATCTTCGGCGTGGTAGCATCTTATTGAGCTCCAAGCTTGGATTCGAATTCGAGCCTAGCGAAGCTTCTTCCTTACAGTCAGCTTGATCAGATCTGCGCAGGGGAGCATTGTTTCTGGCGTATTTTCAGGTGAGTGGTTGTACAACTAAGATTTCAATTGGTGGAAGTTTTCTTTGATACTCTGATCAGATTTAGGGTTGGTTTCGAATTGGATGGTTTTTGTTTTGGGCTTTCGTTTGGTTGCTGCCGTGAGATGTTTCGGAGTGGATCTGAATTTGTTCAGATGAGGTTTATGAATCCTGTCTCTGTTCTGTGTATTGCTCTTGTTTGGGATTGCGAGTTTGGAATGAGATCTGTTGGAGTGTAGTATGGTAACCTTTGAACTTGGTATATTTATGCCGTGAGTTGTGGATTGGGATTGAGGGTGTAATTAGGATTAATTAATTTGAATTAATACTATTTAATTAGTTGGTATTATTAGCTAACACCACATGAGATTAAAGCTAAATGATAAGGTTATTTTGTTACCGGTCTTGGATTAAGACATTTGGTTATTTGTGGTGGATTGTATAGTTGGTCCCTAACTGGGTTTAATTCCAATTAAATTAGGGCTAGCTTAATTGTTGGTTCAGTATTATGGTGAACCACATTTTAGTCGGGTTGGTTTAATCCGGGTATAACGTGGTGTCTAATCTAGTTAGCATTATTTGTATTGATGGCTTATGTTATGTTTTATGGATACAGAGAATTGACTTGAGCAGTTGGCTGCAAACTGTTATTTGGACGGAGGGTTTTTTTCACTTTCAGACTACTATATCAGGAGGCGGGTATCTCTGACTTTTCTTTTAGAATTGTCACAGATATATATATATTTGATATGCTTGTGTAGCAATAGAGTAATAGAATGGTGGCATGACTATTATATTTGTTTTGTCGATGCTGGTTGTGCCACAACTGATATGTGATACCTATACCTGTAGGATTTAGGATATGGTGCATGTTCCACGATCCTTGCATATCATGTTGATATAGGTGGACTAGATAGTGGATGCTATTTGACCGTTGTTATGCATCATACTGCACTGTGCATCACTGTCGAGCAGGGGCCCCTTTTGGGTGAGCTAGGTCGACAGTCATACTGACCTACCCATACGGCCACTCACGGGTTAGTGGTTGACGGAGTATGGGTAGAGTGCTCTGTGCTGTTCCGCTCATGCACTCATGGGGTAGTGAATCGGAGCGTGGTAGCAGGCAGATGTCCCTCCTTGAGTAGTCCATATACCAAGAGATGAGAGGGCGAGATCTCTCCCCCATTTATATACATGGGATAGGGGTAACACTCAGACAGAGATGTCCTCCACAGATGGCCTTAGGCTGATGGATTACCTCGCTAGGATAGGCCATGGAGTAGGGGTGTTACACCGGCAGCATCCCGTCTACTCGATCGCTCAGGAGTAGTGATGGCAGAGTATGGACGGCAGTCACAGCCCTACGTCGGAGGGTGGCCTCCGTTCAGCTTCCTCCCGTACATAGGTGACGATGTCTGACCGACGGCAGGGGTGACCATGTCATTGCACTTTGTGTATTCGTTTATTTTGCCCTTACTTGTGCTTGTGTTTACTTGATGCTGCATTATGATTGACATGCACTTACAGGAGACCCTTATGTCTGGTCTTGGCGACTCTGCGACAGTGGTATGGTAGTTCTTATTGTTCTTATGCAGTTGTGGTTTATTATATGTCAAAGATGATGGGCTAACACTTTTTGTTCCTGATCTTCTAGCTGCCATATTTCACTTCTCGACACTGAGGACCAATAGGTTTCATCAGCACCATGGAGCATGCTACCTAGGGATTTGACAGCCAAGGGAAGACCACCACATTTCTCAACAATCTCTTCACCAATTTTCATCAACTTTTGATCATCTGCATTGCCTCTGAAAGCAAATTGTCGAAACAAAGACAAACAATCATTTTTGGGTAAAGGCTCCAGTGAGAGGGTTTCGAATGCCCTCATGGTAAATGAGACTTGTCGGCTACGAGTTGTCACTAAAATTTTACTTCCCCTTAGTCCACATGTTAAGGCTGTTTCAAGTACAACCCATCGCGATTGATCTTCATTCCATACATTATCGAGGACAAGCAGAAATTTCTTCCCGGATAATGTTGTTTCTAGCTCCTGCCTCACTAAATCTATTGGTAAGATGTTGACTGGTTTACGAGTAGCCAGTTCTAAAACAGACTTCATTATCATTTTAGGATCAAATTCAGCCCCAACAACTGTCCACATTCTTAAACTTCCAAAATGAGCTTTCACCTTCTCATCGTGGAAAACAAGCTGAGCAAGTGTAGTCTTCCCCAGGCCACCCATTCCAATGATGGCGATGACTTTCACCGTATCATGGTTGCGTTCATCATCATCATCATCCTTTGTTAACATGTCTACAATCAAATTCTTCTCTGTATCTCTCCCTACAACATCCGGGCCATTAAGGGAGTGGGTCTCTCCGAGGGGACTGGTTTTCGACGTACTGTTTTGTGGCAAACCAAGAAGAGTGGACTTTTGTAGCAAAATAGAATCCAGACTCTCTGTAATGGCTTTTATCTTGCCACCCATCCTACAATTGAACCCAACTTGGTTATTAGAAGAGAAGAAATCACGCACACACCTTAAAGAAGTACTTTCTGATCTCTGCTTCTTCTGCAAGACTTTGGTGTCATAGTAATCCACAACATCCTCGAGATCGTTGGAAAAGTATTTGAGCTTCTTCAACAAGTCCTTCACAGGTTCATTAATTAAAGGGCGGGACTCGATGTCTTCAATCACCGCGTCGATGGTCGTCAACAAGTCCTTGAGCTTCTCCATCTTCCCTTTGATATCAGTCATCGCCTTGAGATTCTCGTCGAGTTGGCCGAGAATTGCCACCTTGTTGGCTAAGAAGCCAGCCGCGGCAACTGCCAAAGGTATTTCCATGGCTACGGGGAAGGATGCAGAAGTTGTTTGGTATGGATGTGGGCTAACAACAGCGTTGGAGGAGAAAAGAGATTAAGCAATAACTTGCAGGCGACGACTCCTTTGGGTCTACTTCCTTTTTGATAGATATTAAATCGATCGAGTATTTTATGGCCATGGCATTTTCAAACCAGCTCATCGAAAGGGATGCCCAAGTTATTTACATCTCAAGTTGCAAATTTTTTATGCTCTTGAAAAGAAAACTTACCAACTCTTCGATCGCATTTGATTTCTAAATACTTAATTTTAACTTGCCATGCTTTCAATTAAAATGACGTCCGTATGAGAAATTAACCAAATGATTCCCTCCCGTCCCCCCGGCACGCTATTTTTGTTAAATACAGAAATTTCAAGGGCTAAATCACATAAAATCCTAAGTTATGGATGAAATCGAAATAATTTTGGTTTGTTCCATTTTCTATTTTTATTTTTCATTTACATTTTCTCATTTTCTAAAAAATGACTTTATTTCATTTTCTAATTTTCCAGAAAACACTATGGGAGCATTTGGTTAGTTCCATTTTCTATTTTTATTTTTCAGAAAATCATATTTTTTCATTTTCTAAAGAATGACTTTATTTCATTCATAGTTTTCAGAAAACGTTATATTTTTTTCTAGAAAACAAGTCTGGAAAATACAAATCAAACACATTTTCTTGGAAAACCGTATTTTCTGTGAAAAATAAAAATGAAAACTAAGTGTACCAAACGTAGCCTATATTTTTTTCTAGAAAACAAGGTTGGAAATATAAACCAACACGTTTTTCAAAAAAATATATTTTTTAAAAATAAATAAATTAAAAAAATAAAAATGAAAAATAAACCCAACGCAGCCTTAAGTTTTCTTTTCCTCTCCCTCTTCACAACCACGCCCAAAGCAGTTCTCGTTTTTCTTCTTCTTTTTTTCTTCTTCTTTTCTTCTTCTTCATCTTGTGATTCCGCCGATCCTCTCCCTTTCGTCATCGACGAGGCTGGTTCCTTCCTCCTCTATTGCTCAGCGCCGACATTCACGCCCGATCGTCTTCCCCGTTCTAGATTGTGGGAGGCACGAGGGATTGCCATGTTTTTACATTGTCACGCCGCGAGATCCCAGGAGCCGCTGATCCAATAGAAAATCGGACAGCACCTCCCCTGTTCGGCGGACAATTTACTCATACATACATCACATATAACGTAACCACGCAGTTTAAATGGGTCTCAGACCTCAAATCAAGACAAAATATAAAATAAAACTGGGTAAACTATACCTAACTGTGGATCAGTCCGACTTACGACAAAACACAATGCATAAAGACCACCATGGCTCACAAAAGTACAACTATATCGCCGTATAGTATAACAAAACCCAACACAAAAGCAATAGCGGAAATGTAAAGTATAATAAATATAGAAAATGATACCAATAAGTACTACCAACAAAATAGAAGAAAATCTCGAAAACATCTTTACGAGTACGCGAACTGGGACAGACTGGCGGGCATGCTCCAGTCAATCATCCTGAAATAAAAACAAGGAGCTAACGGGATGAGTCCTAGAACTCAGCGAATATCTCATCATATATACAAGATAGTTTAAGCTAGCAACAGTGTAACAGACTATCGAAATAACACGTGCACAGACAGTAATAAGAACAACTGCAATAGAAAAATAAGAACTACCATACCAATGCAGCCGAGTCGCCAAAATTAGACATAAGGGTCTCCTGTAAGTACATGTCAATCATATGCAGCATCAAGTAAAACAAGCACAAGTAAGTGCAAAGTACACGTATACACAAGGTGCAATGACATGGTCACTCCTGCCGTCGGTCAGACATCGTCACCTATGTACAGGAGGAAGCTGAGCGGAGGTCACCCTCCGACGTAGGGCTGTGACTGCCGTCCATACTCGGCCATCACTACTCCTGAGCGATCGAGTAGACGAAATGTTGTCGGTGTAACACCCCTACTTCATGCCCTATCCGGGGGACATCTCTGTCTACCCCAGGCCATCTCTGGAGGACATCTCTGTCTGAGTGTTACCCCTACCTCATGTATATAAATGGGGGAGAGACCTCTCCCTCTCATCTCCTGATATATGGACTACTCAAGGAGGGACCTCTGCCTGCTATCACACTCTAATTCACTAACCCATGAGTGCACGAGCGAAGCAGCACAGAGCATGCTACCCATACTCCGTCAACCACTAACCCATGAGTGGCCGTAGGGGTAGGTCAGTATGACTGTCGACCTGACTCACCTACAAAGGGGGCCCCTGATCGACAGTGATGCACAGTGCACGATGATACATGACACTGGTCAAACAACATCCACTATCTAGTCCACCTATATCAATATGATATGCAAGGATCATAGATAATGCACCATAACCTAAGTCTTAAAGGTATAGGTATCACATGCCAGGTATAGCACAAACAGTATCAGCAAAACAAATATAAGAGTTATACTATAATCTATTACTCTATTGCTAAACAAAGCATATCCAGCATATATCTGTGACTAATCTAAAAGAAGAGTCAGAGATACCCGCTTCCAATGTAGGAATCCAAAAATGAAGAGAACCCCCCGTCCAGACAGTTCGCATCGAAGTAGAAAAGTCAAATAACATCCTATATCAAATAATATAATCAGCTATCAACACAAAAGTAATTAGCTAAGCTAACTAATCCAAACCGTATTAGAGTCTTCTCAACTACCCTGAGTTATGGATCTTAGGCTTAACTTAAGTTCAGCCTAAACCAAGCGAAACTCTAATCCAATCTAGCTGACCATCAACGTGAAGCCACTCAGCATAGCAACACCCACCCCACGACAGGTTTACCAACACAGAAACCCTAATCCCTCAAACAAGCCTCCAACAAATCAACAATACATCCACCCAACCATTTCGAACACAGAGCTGAAACATACTTGCCTTCACAATTTAACTCACCCTCAACCAATGCTACACAGGGTCAAGAACAGAAACACAAAAATAAACTAAAATCGACCAGTATCAACACTCCAAAATCATGGCAACCATCAAACGGAAAACATGAAACAACCACAAACCCTAATTCCAGAAACATTCAAAAGACAGATTAACAAACTCCAACAGGATCTACCCTCAATCCAACAATGCATTCAAACAACCCCCAATTCCAAGTCATACCCAACCAATCAAATCTAAAACATCAAACCCAAGTCAAAAACAACATACTATCCGAAATTCCCAGGTCTGAAGAACACAATCTGATCAAGAATTGCAACGACAGTGTCGATCAACAGAAATCGAACCAGAAGATAACAAATGAACTGGTTTCAACAATCAACAGATCAGGGCAAACCAACAACACAAACCGCACAGATCCTGCCCAAAGGGACTGAAGCCACTCCACTGAACAGCATGAGCAAGAAACAAAACCACAACCCCTAGCAACCCCAAAGCCGAATTCAAGATCAACCGTCCTTACCTACCAAGATGTGTCAATCAAGTCCCCTACCATCGGTGAACTTGCGAGATGAGGGATCGCAAATGTGGATGTGATCGCAAGGTAGGAGGTAGATCCCTGAGCAACGTGCGGAGTCGTGCCCTAAATCGCTGGCAATCCTTGGCGATGGTATCGCTCGGTGGCCAAATCACATGAAGAGGTAAAGATCGGAGGTCTCCTTCCTCGATCCTCCGAATCAACGCGCGAAATCACTCCCCCTCCTATCGGCTCTAACGGTGGCGATCGTCGGTGACCCACTTGGCAAGTTGCGACACCTAGATCACCCAACCCCCAACAGTTGGGTCCTAGGGCTCGCCTGAAGAAGGGCTCGCCGGCCTCCAGCGCTGGGTCGATCGCTCGGAAGAAGAGATGACGCGAGGATCGCGTGAGTTTGCCGTTTGGAAGGAGAAGAAGAAAGGGGAAATCGTCGGCCTGTCTCACGGAGAAGAAGGGGAAGGAGGAGAGGAAGAGTCGGCAACGGGATTTCGCGAGCAGACTCAGCCTTTAGGGATTTCGCGAGCAGAAACCATTCGACCGGACCGCAAGGAAAAAGAAAGGGCGTTTAAAGACCTTGCCACTTTGCAATTTAACCCCTAAACTTCAGGGTATCCCAATTATACCCGTAAGCCATGTTACTTAGCCTTTAAGCCCTCCACGTTCGTCTTTTTTCCAACAAGAGCCCTCAATTCCGAAAAAATTTATATTTTAGCCCTTAATGCTTTCGTATTTTAACATACACTCCTCTCGCGGATCGCATCTGCCTTGCCGAAGCCGAGTTCTTCCCTACATTTGCGAATCTTCCATAGAGTTGTCAGAGCCGATCATCTCTGTGGATGCCATAACGACTAATGGGTGTGATCGAAGACCAATAGCTTGGAGTGAGGTGATTGTCGAAATCCGTACCCACAGGCAAATCATGATCCCATGCCCTAACACCTCCTTACTATGGCTGATCTGAGGTAAGGATCTAGATTTCTTTTGTTGTGGTATACATGATGTTGTTTTGGATCTGTAATTAGCAAGGTTAGATTAGCGAGTAATATTGTGGGTTTTGGACTGACTTTTAGGTTTGTGATCTGTGATTTACAAAGAAGGGAAATTGGAGGAGTGAGTTGTCTGCTCGATCTTTGGATCAGAGGATTATGGATCTTCACCCTCCTCTGTGTTGCGCGGCTGGATTTGGAGCAGGGGTTTCTACCGACACCAATTTCAGGTAAGGTCGCATATGGATGCTTGTTTTAGGTTTGGAACCTATACTTGGATTTTGTTTGGTTTCTCTGGTTTTGGAAGGACTTAATAGTGGTTGCCCCGATTTTAAATTGTAGTTTAAACATGGATATGGTTAGGTTTCTGATTAGATCAGTGTTAAATATCAGAAATTGGAGGGCTCTTTTGAAATTTTTTCTAAGATTATAAACACTTCTTTGTTTTATTTTATTTTTATTTTTCTTATTCTGTCTTTTCCGTCGAAAATTCCCGCTCATCGCACGATTTCCTCTTCTCCCCGACGCCACGAACACTCTTCACACGAAACCTTTGCGGTTTTTTCTTCCTCGATCGAGTCGAAGCCTTAACGTCACACGCGAAACATTCTCTTCTCCCACCTCTGCGTCGCAAGCGAACTTCTGCCTCAGTGTTTTCCTCTTCAACTTCCTCTCCTTATCCTCTCTAAACAGCAAACATCGATGCCAACACAAGGGGAAAATTTAGGGTTGAACTTGATGGAATTTGTATGGCTTTGCAAATTGTTGTGAGTTCCAGTGACCTTGAGCCGATTTGTAAGGTTTTGCTTCTCCCTTCTCCTTGGCTTGAATCGGAATTAGGTTTAGGTTTTGATTCTTTGATCGTGGACTTAAATCTGAGCAGTGTTTTGGCTTTTGCCATGTGTTGCATTTGGAAACTCTTATCGCATGTCATAGGTTTTGGAATGACATGTTTTGAATTGTTTTTGGGTTGGATAAGCTTGTCGTGGGTTGTCTCCTGAGCTTGAGCTTTAACCATTGGATGGTTTTTCTTGGATCCTACTGTGAGGCAATCTTGGTGAATGTCCTGTCTCTGAGGTTTGGGTTTAGGTTCATTGAAAGCTTGAGGTTAGCTCTATACTGGGTAGTTGAATTTTTGGTCAGCTTTGCATGGGCTACCGTGAGCTAACCCTATGCTAGGTCTCCTGCCATGAAGCTCTATTTGGAGTTGAGGCACCCTTTGTGGTTTAATGGTGTGTTGAAGTTTATGTCGTGAGCCCTCAAATTGGAATTTGTGTTTGGAGTTTGGTCGTGAGATCCATGATTCGGGGTTGAATTAGATGTTTAACCTAATCTTGTTAAATGGGTTAAAAAGGAAATTCATAGTTGTTTTTAGATTTCGTTTAAATAGATGTTATAATAAGGATTTATCCTAATAAAGTTTAGTATCTTGTTTAGCTACTTTATTAATTGTATAAATAGCTAAATTGTTTCATTGGTACATGACTCTAAGTGGATACGAGCACCTGGACGTGAGATTTACTTGGATACGTCCTACATTTAAGGCGGGTATTTCTTGCTTGATTCTCTAGCGCCTTTTTCCTTTAAATACATGGTTATTCTGTTATCTGAGCAGGTTTGTTTACCTTAAATCTATGTTGTTTGTTTTTCTACTTGATACTTATTCCTTGCTTGATCATTAAGTTAAAAATCCAAAGCTTCAGTTATACAATCTCGACTTTTGTTCTTCCGATCCGAAGAGTACCGCTAGTACTCGTGTACTTTAGAAACATCATATGACCTATCTAGGGTTTGGTTGGCATTAGATATACCCTACCTACTAGATTAGTTGCATATATATTGGTTATGATTCTGGTTTGGGTGCATATGCGACTTTTTAATTACATGACGATTGACCTGATTTTGTCTGTGCACATTGGTTTCATGCACCATATTGTATTTGTTGCATGCTGGCGGTTATTGGCTTCCTTGTGGTTAAGTCTACTGTTAGTCATATAGTGGTCAACCCACTCAACCACTCGGGGTAGTGATAGTTGTCAGAGTGCGAGCGATCATCTTATCATGCGACTCTCAACCACTCATGGATAGTGGTAGTTGTTAGAGCAGTAGCCGACAGTGACACCCCCTCTGTTATTTATGAGGGAGAGGTAGAACGGTTGTGCTCCCCCGTTAGGTACTAGAGCAGTTGTGCTCCCCTCCCTGGAGTTAGAGGTTGTTCCTTCTTATTCTTGGGTATTAGAGTGGTTGTGCTCCCCTGGGGTATTTGATATAGAGTGGTTGTGCTCTCCCTTGTCTTGGGGTTGGGGATTGAGGTTTTTCTCCTAGCATCTTGTCCACTCGACCACTCACAGGAGATGGATGTCAGAGTGCGTACAACTCTTGCCTAGTCGGCCACATGGATATGTGTGATGGTTATAGATTGGTGTGTAAGGGTGATACATGTCATTGCATCATTTACATACAATGCATCTTGCATTTGCTTAAGATATGATTGTTACATTTGATTGACATGCATATATGTATTTGATTTGCATTTATTATTTGATTTAGATCTGCTCAGTAGTATGAGTAACTTATTTACTTGGTATGAGGGTTTCTAATCATGCCCCGCAGATATGCTTCTGTATTTGTTATGTACTCTATTTTTTGAAGATTGTATACATTGTTTCTATCTGCTTTATTTATCTTATTTACACCATGCATTTATCTATTCGCTATACCCGCAAAGTTCGACCCCGAACTCACCACCGCTTACTTTCCTTTTTGTTTCAGGTAGTAAATAGCTGTGTCTCGTGCCGTCAGGAGAGGATCTATCTATCAGTCCCCAGTCTTGGGTATTTTTGATTGTTTCATATTTTATATTTTCTTATTCATTAGACTCGTGTATCTTTAGTGAACTTGTACTTAATTTCATTGGACTTCATTTGGTTCTGCATTTATTTTATGAAGTTTACGATGGCTTTATTAACTGTGATATTGTATTATTTTATCCTTTTATTTTTGTTGCTACCAACCGTGTTGGTTGTGTATATATTGTTGGACCTTTGATGGCTAGAGAGGGGGGAGTGAATAGCCAGACACACAAAGATTTGGCTCTTTGAACTTTTCTGCACTTAGGGTTAGCAGCGGAAGAGCTACAGAAACAAAACATGAAATGCAAAAATTAAGAACACAAACCAGACGCTAACACGGAGAGTTTACAAGGTTCGGGGATAACTTGCCCCTACTCCTTAGCGTGCCCGTAAGGTGAGCGATCCCTTGATCGTCGGCAGATCAAACCCCGGAACTCCGGATATAAAAGCCTCCTTTTCGGTGGAGTAATCTCTCCACAGATCTCACAGATGAATGGACTTGAGTACAGGAGATCACGAGAAGAAAACTCACACAATAGATGTAGCAGCAAAAACTCAAGCAAGAACACTACAGAGAGCTCAAAACAACCCAGCAAAACCCTTCTCTAGTTTTCTGTCTGTTCTCATGCGCTCCTTGATAGATTCCATTTTATTGATCATTTGAGTTGCTTAAATCCCTGTTTGATCTATATTTTTATTGCTAAAATTGTGAAATTGCCTAGGTTTGAGAACTTATTCATATTTTGGACTTAAATGCAAAATCACACATATTTGAGTTAATTGGCCACTAAATTCTTGATTTATTTTTGTAGGCATCAAAGGTTCCTGGACCTAGAGCATATTGAGTCAAACCTGAGTCGGATGTGAACCGGATCGAATTATCAAGCCTACGATTAATCCGGACCGTTCGATTCAAGAGCGGCTAGATCTGAGCCATCCGGGACGATCTGAAGCAATCCAAGCTAGGGTTAGGGTTGATCAAGCTCTATGATCAAGATCTGAAGGTTTCATCCCAATCAGAGCTAGATCAACCGTTGGATCAAGCAAGGAGGGCTCTAGAGCGTCCAATCACAGATAGAGTTGATCTGGACCATCCGTTGCATATCTGGAGGATCCGAGCTACCACAAGGCAGATCCTGACCCCAGATCATCATCATAAAAGTTTGGCTCAAATCAGACCAAGATCTACCGTTGGATCTTCTCAAATGAATCACAGCCGTCCATTGATGGCTATTTAATCAAAAATCGCCGCAGCCTTCTCCTTTGTCGCGTCTCCGCCGCACTGTTCATCTCCTTCGCGTTTTCTTAGTTTTTTTTTCAGCATTTCTTCTTCCAAGGGGCGCGACCCCTCAAATCCTTCAATAGAACAAGTGTTAGGTCAGTGGGGATTGCTCGTGAGAAGTTTCCAGCTTGATTTTGCCCAAAGACAGAGATTCGTGAGGTTTCAGTAGCTTTGTCACTTGAGTTCGTCGAGCTCAGCTGTGCTCCATTTCCACTGCATCCGAGCTGACCAGAGGGGTTCCCTGGAAGGCTCGGAGCATTCCCAATTCATCGGCGCAATCCACCACAGCGAGATTGAAGAATTCAATGGCTGTTTTCAGCTTGAGCAGAATTTAAATGGATTGAATCGCAAGGGCTGTTCTCCACTGATTTGTTGAGCTTGCGGGTCCGAGGCTCACCCTTGCTTGACAACCAAGGAGCATTTGAGCTTAAGGAGAGTTGAGGAGTAGTTTAGATCCTTAATTTCCAATGTTTTAGCTGTAAACTTTATATTCTGCACTTGTTCTGTTTTTGCAGTTTAATACCAGCAACTTAGTCGTAATTCTGAATGGTTTGAGCTTAATTAGGGTTTAATTCTTAGATGCTAAGTAGTTAAGAGCTTGTTTTAGTGATAATTAGATCCAAATTTGAGTAGTTTGCAGTTTAAATTGTGGCGTGCCAACTACATAGCTGTGTGCCATTTCATTTCTGAAATTTCTGAGTTAGTTGCTGTAATCTCCTTGTTTGGACCGTTTCTTTCTCAATTGGAGGCTCATCCTTGAGTGACAGCAAGGATTCGAAGCTGAGATGAGAGATTGAAGCTTTGCTTAGCTGAATTCCATTGCAATTAGCTGTAGTTTTTCTGAATTCTGCAATTGTTCAGTTTTGATTGTCGATCCAGCCACCTAGTTTCCTTTCTGCAACTTTTATTTAGTTTCTGCCTTCTTCAGTTTCTTTCACTTTTAGAATGTTAATTTAGTTGATATAAGTAGTTTCATTCCTAGTTTCAAATCTGAGTTTTGTTCAGCTCAGTAATTTTGCAATTCAGTTGGTATCATTGCGTATCAGTTTTCCTTGTGCAAGTGTTCAATCCAAATTCTGTTAACTTGCAGTTGATGCTGCTGTAGTTTGAATCAAGTAACCCTTAGATTTTTAAATCGTGTGCGAGCACTGTAATGTTGACTTGAATTCAGTTTGGCTTGTTGTGTTTATTCTGAATTTGAAGTTCCTGCACATGTAGAAAAAAAACAGTTTCAATTGGCGTATCAGTCCATCAGCACATTCATTTGCTTCTGACAATTGCACTTTCATTGTTTACCTCATACCCACTTGTTTCACAGCAGTAGTGTTTGTCTTTGCATCCAAATTGCAGCCGACTTTCCCACTGCATTTCTGAAAATTCAGCAATTCATTGCTGCAACTTTGCAGTTCTGAAATTCTTCAATGTTCCTGCTGTGTACTGCAGTTTATGCAGTTGCGTTTGTGTCAAGAGCTGGAAATTCTTCCCAAGCATTGGTTTAGGCACCTGAGCTCAGTTCGTCTTGGGAATTTATGCATTTAACTTGCACCTACCTTAATCAGTCCTCAAGTTCGAATTTCTGCATTCCAAATCTGCATGGAGTTTAATTCCTTCAATTCCCTGTTTAATTGGGTTTGTTCCTGCTTAGGTCAGTCTCGGGCTTGAGATAGTTTCCTTCATCCTTGCAGTAAACCTTATTGATCGCCTAGCCCTCTTCGAGCCGAATTAATCAGCTATATAATTCTGCAACAGCCTCAAGAATTGGCACATGAGTTTCCTTTACTTGTGTATCAAGTTGTTTCAATCCCTTGCCATGTATCAAGCTAGGTTTCGGCTTTAATTGATAATCTTCCAAGTTAAAATTCAACTGTAGTGTATTC
This sequence comes from Boesenbergia rotunda, assembly GCA_024364735.1. Classification (NCBI taxonomy): domain Eukaryota; kingdom Viridiplantae; phylum Streptophyta; class Magnoliopsida; order Zingiberales; family Zingiberaceae; genus Boesenbergia; species Boesenbergia rotunda. The sequence continues at coordinate 24,205 of JAGFNQ010000760.1, forward strand.
TTGCATCTGAATTAAGTTTGATTCCTGAATTGTGCCAAAGTGCTTTAGATGATTGAGTGGTCAATTGGTTGAGTCATAAATTGCATTCACCTTGTTTAGTCAGTAGTTAAATCTACTTGCTTTTCATTGCTTCTCTATTCTTATTATGATCCAAAACCCAAATTTATTTCTTTGAAACCCAAAACACAAACGACACCTAAATACAAGCGCGAATCAAACAAACCTTCAACTAGTCCCTGAGAAAAATACGACCTGTGGCCCCTATATTACATTATCAGATTTTGATTGTAAAAGGGTTTCCAGCATTTCATTTCATTTATAAATTCTAAATTTGATGAGCCCATACATTTCGTGACAAATTAATTAGTATATTTGGGCCTGTCACTCCTCTGCTTCCCAACTTCTTCTTAAGCCTCTGCTCACCCGGTGCGTCTGCAAACTCTGATCGTCATCACTGACCCACTGACCTCTACTGGGCTCAGTCCTCTGAAACCACTTCAGCTGAGCCTTAGGTCAGTCGCCGCTACACCAGACAGTTGCCAGCCCGCGCCAAAAGCCGTTGAATCCTGCGAAGGGAAAATGGGCAAACCTGACCGAAGCGAAAGCCGCCAATTGACCCTCCTTCTTGGTTTGAGTCATCCCTGTCTCACCTGCACACTCAACAGAAGCTTAGCACAGTAAATTATAATTAAATCAGAGAAATCAGATGCGATTCAGAGAAGTCTGACGCCGTTTTCAAATTAAAGTTCAGACACTGATCGGTCACCCTGACCAATCAATGATGATCTTGATCGATCAGGCTCCTGTCTGATCGATCTAGGGAAGCTCTGATTGATCACCTTGACCGATCAAAGAACTGGGATCGGTCACCAGACCGATCCACCAGTTCACTAGGACTTCAAGGCCACAACCCGCAGCTTTTCCCAACCAAAGCCACCTGATCGGTCAAGTGACCGATCAGATCACTCCCTAACCAATCAGGAGGCATCCTGATCGATCAGGAGATCAGACAGCGATCCTTGATCAGTCAGACAGACCGATCAGGTTGCTTACAGAGATCTTCTGAGATTTCTCTGATCGTTCACCAGAACGATCAAAAGCCAAACAGAAACATTTTGTTCCCTCTCTGTTTGTTCAACAGAATGATCAGGAGCCAAACAAAAACCTTCTGTTCTCTTTCTGATCGTTCACCAGAACGATCAGACGCCCTGGATCGGTCACTAGATGATCCACAACCAGGAGTTAGTCTCAACTCCCTGATCGGACCACAGACCGATCCAGCTCCGACCATTTCAACCCTAAGTCCAGAGAACAGGCTCCCTAGCCTTCTCTGACTAATTCCGGTCCTGGAGAAAGAGCTCATGTGCCCTTCTCCGACCAGTACACTTAATGCTCAGTCCCCCGGACCAAGACTTCATGCCCAACTTCACTTACTGGGACTTTGTTCAACCTAGCTTCACTCACTAGGACCTGGCTTCACTCACCAGGGTTTCCTTCACCTAGCTTCACTCGCTAGGACCTAGCTTCACTCACCGGGATTTCCGTCACCTAGCTTCACTCGCTAGAACCCGGCTTCACTCACCGGGATTTCCTGCACCTAGCTTCACTCGCTAGGACCCGACTTCACTCACCGGGATTTCCGTCACCTAGCTTCACTCGTTAGGACATGGCTTCACTCACCGGGATTTCCTGAACCTAGCTGTTAGTGATATGAGAGAAGTGTCCTAAGGCAATCGCCTTATGATTGTAATCATTTATTCTAATAAATGAATATTCACTATTTGAGTATGCATGTTTGTGTATTTGATTGAGATCTTAAACTCATTTACTGAATGTCCGCAATACAATTCACAGCATGAGAGAATTTGTGATGAATTCACAACTAGTGATTATCTCTACATATGCAATTGTAAAGTATTGAAATTGTCCCTAGTCGATGAATTGATAAATACGGACACTATCAATTCTGTTGAGACTAGCATGGGTTATTCTCTAATCAGCTGATTCTCACTGGCTGGTGACATTGAGATGTCCGGAGATAAACATGAATGCTAGTTAAGGGAACTAGTTCATTGGAGTGACTGACTGTAAAACTTCATATGGTAGTCTATATATAGATATGTCAGTGAAGTTCTTACTGCAGCTTAAGTGCGATGTTCCTTTGACTTGCGGTGTTCAAGTCATCTTGGTCATGGAGACTTATACTTTGACATCTTAAGCAAGCATCTCCAAGGAGGTGTGGACCCAGAATGATTGGGTATAAGCCGAAGTGCCCGAATATATTTGAATAACCTACAAAGGATTCACCACTCCTTGCGAGGAGATGTATACCCGAGGTCTATCGTCGGATTGTTACTCGAAGCCTCTAGCCAGAGCATCACATGTTCAGAGTATGAATCTCTTAAATACATGAGAGTAATTAGAATCCGTAGGACGAGAAAACGTTACTTGGGCTAGGTGTGACGTAGTCAGCCTAGTGGGGACTGACACACATAGATCATGTCCTGAACCAAGTGGGTATAAGATTGTGAAGGCAATGGGGCACGATTCATTATAGCTACTGAAGAGTTTCAGAATTGTTTCTGAGGTCAACCGTTGATCTTTCGATTAATTAGGGATCATGATGTACTACTAGGTGTCACTCATGATCGTTCTACAATTAATTGATTAATTATAGACGACCAACATAAATCGAAAGCCTATTTAGTCACACGCACTATGAGTAATCCGAGGGATTTAAAACGAGTTGAAAATTAGATTTTCCAATCAAGAGAGATTAAGTTTGGTTGAGCCAAACGATAAGTCGAATCTGAATTTTTCAGAGACGCATCGGAAGCGTAAAATGGCTAAGTCTTTTGAAGACTTAATAGATAAATTAAATAAGTTTAATTCATTTGGGCGTGGCTTGGATGGGGCGGCCAAAGAGGGCCTCGATCCTCTTTGCTTGGCTGGCCACAACAAAGGGAGAGAAGCAAGTTTTTGGTTCAAATTTATAAAATAAACCAAGTGTGGTTTGTTTTATAAAATTATGGATGATATAAATTTTTTATATAATAAACCAAGGTTTGATTTATTTCTTCATGGAAATTAAAATGAATCATGGATTGATTTATTTTATAAAATCAATCATGGATTGATTTACCATGATAAGGAAATTTATTCCATAGAAGAGAAGAGACTTGATTGATTTTTATCATGAATTAAAATATGATTTTAACCATAATATAAAATCAAACTTGGCATAATGGAATAAGTTATTCCATATTTGAGAGGCTTAATGGTTGAGAGGCCACTATATAAAGGACCTAAGGCATAGGCTCTCTCCCGCTCTTTCTCTTCTTCTCTTCTCCCCTTCTTGCCGTGCGCCAACCTGCCCCAAGAAGGAGCACCGGCCGGGCCGCCCCTGCCCTTTCCCTGCCGACCACCACCTGCTGCCGAAGAAGGATGCTCCGGCCATCTCTTGGCCAGAAGAAGGTGCTATCGGAATTAGAGTTTGCCGCAAGGATCTTTTTGCCGCAAGCCTCTTCTTTTGCTTCGCCGGAATTTTGATTCCGGCCATCCTTTTGTGGTTAGTCTTCCGACTTCTCTCTTGATTTTTCTTGTCGCGTTCTCGGAGAATCTAGTAGTTCTCAAGAACACGAAACTCGTGGCTTTGTGAAGTCATCCCAAAGATACTCGGCGTGGACGCGAATAGAGGCAGAGCTTCCAAGGGACGCTTACGGTTGGATCTCGTCCCTTTCTTCGAGTTACGCGAGGTAATACGTAAATTAGTTTACGTTTCTGTAAAATTTTAAATATATGATCATGTCTACACAAGATAAAATTGCATGCTTAGATGTGTGGTTAAATAATTTGAGAAATTATTTATGCTAAACCTTCCGCTGCACGTAATTAATTTTAAAATTACGAACCCGCATCCATGTCAACATGCACCCGGTCCCAACAGTGGTATCAAAGTGAGTTTTGTGTTCGACATAATCATATAATTGTTTTGCGGAAAGCTTTGTCATGATCTCAATTTTAGAAAATTTTCCAATTATGGAAACTTTCCAATTATGGTAAATTTTCGATTTAGGAAATTCAAAGTTTGGAAATCCTCATGAAATTTCGCAAACTTTTGAAATATCTCTGTTTCTGAAATTTTATGATAATTGTGAAAACTTTCCATTTTTGGAAACTTTCTAATTTTTGAAATTTCTAATTTTGGAAATACGCAAGTTTTCTTTGTACCAGAAACTTACAATTATTCTGAAAACCTTTTATTTTTGGAAACTTTCCATTTATGGAAACCTCGCAATTTTGGATACTTTCTTTCAAGAAAGTCTAGACAAATTATGGGAATATTAATTGACATTTAAATTCATAATTGGAAATTAAATTATTTACAAAATTCTTTATTTTGGATTGAGCCTCGGGGAGCCGTCCAATTTAAAATTAGTTGTTATAATTAAATTTCCTAAATTGAATTTAAGCTGTCAAATATTTAATTTAGATTGAGCCTCGGGGAGCCATCCAAATTAAGTTATTTAATTTTCCATTAATAAAATATGTGATCAAATCTTGAAAATTTTTGAGGTGATTCTCAAACGATAATTTCCTTATTTGATTTATGAGGTGATGCTCTTACATATTATTGTCTCCAAAATTAATTAGGAAAATTGTTTCCTATAGAGTATATTTCCTTAAATAAGATTTTCATAAAAATAATATGTGGTTGAATTAAGGGAATCTGTCTCTTAATTTAATAAGATTTGATTTAGAGAAATCAAAGTCTTAAACATATTATTTCCGAAATTGATTATGATAATTTAGGAAATTGTTTCCCAAAACAATTCCTTGAATAAAGTATGAAATTAGAATTAGGAAATCCGGTTCCTAATTCAATTAATGAGACTTGATAAATTAAGTCACATACATACTTTATTAAGGAAATCGTTAGAACATGACATAATTATATGTCATGAATGTGCATACAAGAAAAAAGGATGAGACCCAAAACCCCTTACAAAATATTAAGGCCAACACCTTCCATTAATATGGTTAGAACCGGAGTTTTGTTTCTGGTTTGGGTTGATGGACACATCCATGCCCGGCTTGAACCTCAACATGTTCAAACCATGGAATTAGTTTATGATTAATATAGTTGGAGTCAGAGGTCAATCCTTAGTTTTGGTTGTTGGACACATCCAAGCCTACTAAACGGTTGAATGAGCTCCAACCATATTAAAACTATTTCTTGATTAATGGGTCAGCCTTAAGCTTGGAGCATCGATTTGTTGTGCCACAGCCAAGGTCGATGTAAAGAGAGGTGCAGTTGGGTGCTATGTATATTGTTGCATACTTGTTAATGAGTTAACAACCCAATGATTTATGCAAACATTCAATTAGTTGATAGCATAATGTGATAGTTACATATGTATATGTAATCGGTATAATTACCTACCTTCATAGCTAAGAATAACTTGATGGACTCTAGCCATGGTTGTTCTTATCTATGGTTGAATATCAACCTATTTGGAGATGTTCCTACGATCTCCCGAATTGATAAAAAGGTTATTCAATTCGAAAAATAAATAGGATTTAATTAATGTATATTGATGCATTCTTTATCATTCTTATCACATAAGCTCAATTTGTATTTCTAGGATAATCACCTGATCATGTCTTCTCTGAATTTGCGTTCCATTTTGGACACCAATAAGCTGACTGGGCCAAACTTCATGGACTGGCTTCGAAACCTGAGGATAGTCCTCAAGGCAGAAAAGCTTGCTTATGTCCTTGAAGAACAACTTCCAACCATCCTCCTGAAGATGCAACTCCAGACCAGTTAGTGGCCTATAGAAAATGTGCCGATTCTGAACTTGGAGTTGCATCATGCTGGCCGCTATGGTACTAGCTACAAAAGCAGCATGAGCATATGGATGCTCATACCATCATCTTCCATCTTCATGAGCTGTTTGACTAGCAGGCGAGATCCGAAAGGTTTGAGGTCTCCAAACTCCTCTTCACCTCTAAGATTGAAAAGGCACCAAAAGGCACTTGCCATCACTGTGGCATGGAGGGCCACTGGCGAAGAAACTACAAGGTTTATCTTGAGTCCTTGAAGAAGAAGGCATCCGATGCCCCATCCTCTTCAGGTATCTTCGTTATTGAATGTCACTTTATTTCCTCGTACACCTGGGTACTTGATACTGGGTGTAGCTCACATATATGTAATGACATACAGGGGCTAAGGAATAGAAGAAGACTCGTCAAGGGAGAAACGAATTTGCGAGTTGGAAATGGAGCAAAGATTGCTGCTGTTTCCATCGGAACATATTTGCTAAAGCTCCCTACTGGACTTGTCTTAGAATTGGATAATTGTTATTTTGTTCCTTCGTTAATAAAGAACATTGTATCTATTTCATGCTTGAATGAAAAGGGTTATCATTTAACTTTTAGTAACAATTGTTGTTACATAACTTTAAATGGTGTTCTTTATGGGACCGGAACTTTATGCAATGGTATCTACACGTTAGATTTATCCGGTGACGTTTTCAATATCGAAGTTAGCAACAAACGTGCTCGAATAGATAATCAAATAGACTCCTATACGTGGCATTGTCGTCTTGGCCATGTAAGTAAGAAACGCATGACCAAATTACACCGATGTGGAATTCTGGAATCATTTGAACCCGGTTCATTTGATACATGCGAATCATGCTTAAAAGGCAAGATGACCAAATTACCCTTTTCCGGAAAAGGTAAACCAGTGGGAGAATTGCTTGGTCTAATACATACTGATGTATGTGGACCAATGTCAACTCTTGCACAAGGAGGTTATAGCTACTTCATTACCTTTATCGATGATCACTCACGATTCGGGTATGTGTTCTTAATGAAACACAAATCTGAAGCTTTTGAGAAATTCAAAGAGTTCAGAAGTGAAGTAGAGAAACAGCTTGGCAAAAGTATTAAGATACTTCGATCCGATCGGGGTGGTGAATACTTAAGTCAAGAGTTTCAAGATTATCTTAGGGACAATGGGATATTGTCTCAATGGACTCCGCCATATACACCACAGCATAATGGTGTATCTGAGAGGCGTAACCGAACCTTGATGGACATGGTTAGATCTATGATGAATCATGCAACTCTTCCAAAATCCTTTTGGGGCTATGCGCTTAAGACAGCTGTTTACTTACTAAACAGAGTCCCGACCAAGGTAGTCTCTACTACTCCATATGAGACGTGGAATAGTAAGAAACCTCATTTATCTCACCTAAAGATATGGGGTTGTCCTGCTTATGTAAAGCGGACTGTATCAGACAAATTGGATGCTAAGTCTGATAAATGTCTATTTATTGGATACCCTAAGGAAACGAAAGGTTACCAATTCTATCATCCCTTGGAACAAAAGGTGTTTGTTTCAAGGCATGCTGTATTTCTACAAAAAGAATTTTTTTACAAGAAAGCAGTGGGAGTAGCATTGAACTTGAAGAAGTTCAAGAAAATCCAATATACATTACAGGGACACCTAGTCTAGACCCACAACCAATAACTCATAATGATAAGCTATCAGTTGAACCTAAAACACCACCACTTCTTCGTAGGTCTGATAGGACACGCAATATTCCAGAGAGATACGGATTTTTCCTAAGTGAATCGAACGACGTGTTACTTATTAACGATGACGAACCTATCATTATGAAGATGTTCTGAATAATTTAGAAAGGGATAAATGGTATGAAGCCATATAGTCGGAAATGGATTCCATGTACAAAAATTAAGTATGGGACTTGGTTAACCCACCTGAAGGGATTAAGCCCATAGGGTGCAAGTGGGTTTTCAAAAGAAAACCGACATGGAAGGTAATGTTGTTACCTTTAAGGCTAGATTAGTGGAAAAAGGATATCGTCAGAAATAAGGAATTGATTATGACGAAACCTATTCGCCAGTAGCTATGCTTAAATCCATTCGGATGCTCCTGGCCATAGCAACTCATTATGATTATGAGATATGACAAATGGATGTGAAAACAACTTTCCTTAATGGAAACCTGCTTGAGGATGTATACATGATACAACCTGAAGGTTTCACATCGGTTAATAAAACTAAAGTATGCAAGCTACGACGATCCATATATGGACTAAAGCAAGCATCTAGGAGCTGGAACATCCGTTTTGATGAGACAATCAAAGAGTTTGATTTCTCACAAAATCCTGACGAACCTTGTGTGTATAAGAAGGTTAGTGGGAGTGCAGTCGTATTCCTAGTGTTATAGGTCAATGACATATTACTTATAGGAAACGATATATCAGTCTTACAGTCAGTTAAAATTTGGTTGTCCAAAATTTTCTCCATGAAAGACCTGGGAGAAGCAACCTATATCCTTGGGATTAGAATCTATAGAGATAGATCAAAACGATTGCTTGGTCTTTCACAGTCTACATATATAGACCGAGTGCTAGAAAGGTTTAGCATGTCGGAATCCAAGAAAGGTTACCTTCCCATCAGGCATGGGATCAACCTTTCGAAGTCTATGTGTCCGCGCACAGAAGACGAGAGGATTTGCATGAATAAGATTCTTATGCATCCGCGATAGGATCTATCATGTATGCTATGTTATGTACTAGGCCCGATGTATCGTATGCTCTGAGCGTCACAAGCAGATACCAGTCTGATCCTGGAATGGATCATTGGGTGGCTGTCAAGACAATCCTCAAGTATGTAAGAAGAACTAAGGATGTGTTCCTAATTTATGGAGAAGGTGATATGGTAATACGTGGGTATACAGATGTCAGTTTCTAGACAGATAAGGATGACTCCAAATCTCAGTCTGGATACGTATTTATTTTGAATAGAGGCGCAATAAGTTGGAAGAGTTCCAAGCAAGACACCGTAGCAGATTCTACCACGGAAGTGGAATATATTGCAGCTTCGGAAGCAGCAAAGGAAGTAGTCAGGATTAAGAAGTTGGTCTCAGAACTTGGTGTGGTTCCAACCATTGATGAAGCAATACCGGTTTATTGCGACAACAATGGAGCTATTGCACAAGCGAAGGAACCAAGGTCTCATCAGCGATCCAAACATGTTTATCCGCTATCATATGATCAGAGAGATTATAAGTAGGAATGATATACAAATTGAGAAAATTCCCACTGAAAGGAATTTAGCGGATCCTTTAACTAAGGCCTTGCCTCAAAGTAAGTTTGAGGGTCATGTTAGACCTGTGGTATTGGGTACCGTAGCGATTGACATTAGGCCAAGTGGGAGTTTGTTAGTGATATGAGAGAAGTGTCCTAAGGCAATCGCCTTATGATTATAATCATTTATTCTAATAAATGAATATTTACTATTTGAGTATACATGTTTGTGTATTTGATTGAAATCTTAAACTCATTTACTGAATGTCCGCAATAAAATTCACAGCATGAGAGAATTTGTGATGAATTCACTACAACTAGTGATTATCTCTACATATGCAATTGTAAAGTATTGAAATTGTCCCTAGTCGATGAATTGATAAATACGGACACTATCAATTCTGTTGAGACTAGCATGGGTTATTCTCTAATCAGCTGATTCTCACTTGCTGGTGACATTGAGATGTCCGGAGATAAACATGAATGCTAGTTAAGGGAACTAGTTCATTGGAGTGACTGGCTGTAAAACTTCATATGGTAGTCTACATATAGATATGTCAGTGAAGTTCTTACTGCAGCATAAGTGCGATGTTCCTTTGACTTGCGGTGTTCAAGTCATCTTGGTCATGGAGACTTATACTTTGACATCTTAAGCAAGCATCTCCAAGGAGGTGTGGACCCAGGATGATTGGGTATAAGCCGAAGTGCCCGAAGATGTTTGAACAGCCTACAAAGGATTCACCACTCCTTGCGAGGAGATGTATACCCGAGGCCTATCGTCGGATTGTTACTCGAACCCTCTGGCCAGAGCATGACATGTTCAGAGTATGAATCTCTTAAATATATGAGAGTAATTAGAATCCGTAGGATGAGAAAACGTTACTTGGGCTAGGTGTGACGTAGTCAGCCTAGTGGGGACTGACACACATAGATCATGTCCTGAACCAAGTGGGTATAAGATGGTGAAGGGAATGTGGCACGATTCATTATAGCTGCTGAAGGGTTTCAGAATTGTTTCTGAGGTCAACCGTTGATCTTTCGATTAATTGGGGATCATGATGTACTACTAGGTGTCACTCATGATCGTTCTATAATTAATTGATTAATTATAGACGGCCAACATAAATCAAAACCTATTTAGTCACACGTACTACGTGTAACAACCCGTCTTCTGGTGCTAAGCTGTAAGGCGGATCGCTACTAACTACTAACTGACTGACTAACTGACTAATTAATGATTTCTTATAATGCTAAACCAACTGGGAGAATTTAAAAAAAAATTCTTATTTCACTATTTGCTGAACTAACAATTTATAATCATGTCGAAAGTACTAACTAGCCTAAAATAAAGCAAAACTTGTATTTTATTATCTTGGCAGGACTTGATCCCCCAACCTCTACATTGCATGGCTAAAGCACTAACCAGCTGCTCTACAACAGTTTTGTTTTACACAATACCAGTCGACTGCTATATGCCAGTCGACTGGTCGGGCCACAGAATGTTTCCGTGCTCGATACCAGGCGACTGGTATTTTCCCAGTCGACTGGTAGTTCTGAAAACCCAGATTTCAGAGTTTCAGAATGTGCCAAAGTCGAACTATTCTGTACCAAATGCTCCATAAATTCATATCTAATCTTCCTAACAGGTCTACAATGATTCTAGGGCATTTGATACATGTTTTTAGGGGGTTTCTAGCATGTATAGCAACTTAGAAATCATAAAACAACATGTAAAAGCATAAACATGAAAGTGCCAAGTTTGTATCAACTTCTTATGGAAACCATTCGTTATTCATATCTAAGGGCATTCATAGCTACTACATGTCATTCTATATGGTGCATATATCTTAGAACAAGCATATCCTATGTATTTAGCATGTAAATCAAAAGTATCAAGTTCTTATCTCTAAAGCTTAAGCATGGATCTAAATTACCATATTACAAGTAGATGACTCATGACATTCAAGCATTCACAAAATCAATATTAAGTCAGGTAAGTAAACTACTTCAAGCATACTAGGCACCACGAATACAAGTCTAATTAAATTCATACATGGTTCACATAATTTATTGCGGAATAACTAAAGGAGCATAATAAAGATTTTCTATGCTTTGCAAGTTCCGAAGACTTTTATTTCAACTCCACCACCACACACACTTTGCATCAAGCTGTATCTGCAGTATAAGGAAATGCAAACTAATAAGCATAAAGCTTAGTAAGTACCATCTAGCCTCACAAAACTATGAAAACTCGAATTATGCTTTTGTAAAACATGCTATGCACATACATGCTCATATCCATAAGTAATCATGCTAGGCTCATGCTAACTTACATATCATAGAATGTCATGGCATATAACTGAGACATGGCACATACTGAACTAAAACTGAAAAGTAAGCTATAGCATGGAATACATATCTGAACTGGAACTGAAATTAACTAACATAAAACTAACTATTAAATTCACCACAGGCTAATATGAATTTCTGAAAACTAAATACATATACTAGGTGAAAATAATAATCAATTGTTATGGGCCCGACAATGTACCAACTGTGCGCGCATCCCTAATAAACCCGAGGTAGCAAATCCCGAATCCATTAGGGTTCTACTAGGTTATCTAAACCTAGGGGCAACTAGGAGCCCATCCCATACTAGGTTATCTAAACCTAGAGGCAACTTGGAGCCTATCCCTGGACCGAAGTCCGATACAATGCCAACTGAAAATAAAATAGTTCTTTTATACTTTTCTTTTTCTCTTCTGATTCTTGCTTTCACTAGGTTATCTAAACCTAGGGGCAACTAGGAGCCCATCCCGTTGGACCTTGATCCCAATCATAAACTGAAGCAAGAATTTCTATTCTTTAATACTTTCTATAGCATTAACTGAACTGAACATTTTAACAACCACCTAACGTGCGTGCTTGTTCATAATTTACGATTTCTAATCGTAAAGCATAAATACAAGGAAATAAGGCATATGAAAAATCAACCGAAACTACTTATACTGCAGGTGAGGGATACTTACATCCTGCGCTTGTTCTTACGACTCTAAAGCGTAGGTTTTTGGAAAAAAGAACGATCCTTAGAGTTTCGGAGAGCTTCTAACGGAGAATTCTTCCTCGGAGAGATTCCCTAATGTAGTCTCCTTCTTAAATCCTCTGGATCTTCCCTTGGTTCGCGCGCACGGGAGAGAGGGCGAGAGGAGAGGTCGCGTGCGTGAGGAAGGGCGTCGGCGTCGCTGGGTTGGGAGATAATTAACCTAAAACTCGTAACTCCCTCTTTTATACTTATGGGGGCGAATTTAACTAATTCTACCTTATCTATTATTTCTCTTAATCAATTTCAACAAAAGCAAACCATCTTAGTCGGTCCGCCCATTCTCCTCTCAAAATTAGGTTTAGGGATCAAATCCCCCTTAAGTGATTTTTCCTTTTTATCCCTTTTTGCCATTTTCGTTTATGGAAAAATTCTATAAAAATATCCATAAATTCGGGATAAATTCTAAGATATTTCTAAAATTAGTTTCGAGAATTTTCGGGCGTTACAATCCCCCATACCTTATAAAAAGTTCATCCTCGAACTTAAAACAACTCTGGGTATTTCTGTCTCATGCTGTCCTCTGGTTCCCATGTTGCCTCTTCTACTCTGTGATTTTGCCATATGACTCACTAATGGTACCTCCTTGTTTCGCAATTTCTTAACTGCTCGGTCTATTATCTGAATAGGCCGACTATCATAACTGAGATCTTCGCGAATTTGTACCGTCTGTGGCTCTATCACCTGGGTGGCATCTGGGATATGCTTCTTCAGCATGGAAACATGAAATACATTGTGGATAGCTGACATCTCCTGAGGTAGCTCTAACTCATAAGCTACTTTGCCAACTCTTCTAGTGATGGGGTATGGTCCTACATATCTGGGACTTAGCTTGCCCTTCTTCCCAAAACGCATTACTCCCTTCATGGGAGCCACTCTGAGGAACACTGAATCCCCAACTTCAAACTCTAATGGTCTGCGCCGTGTATCAGCATAGCTCTTCTGGCGGCTTTGAGCTGTTTCTATTCTCTGGCGGATCTGCTGTATGGCTACGGTGGTATCATCTATAAGATCTGTCTGTAGGCCTAACTCTTGCCTCTCACCACCCTCGTACCAGCAGATAGGAGATCTACACCTCCGCCCATATAAAGCCTCATAGGGTGCCATGCCGATAGTGGCCTGATAACTATTGTTGTAGCGAATTCGCTAAGCACAAGTATCTGCACCAACTGCCCTTGAAATCTAAAGCACAAGCTCTGAGCATATCTTCTAGTACTTGATTAACTCTCTCTGTCTGACCATCTGTCTGAGGATGGAAAGCTGTGCTAAACTTCAGTTTGGTGCCTAGAGCTGTCTGTACGCACTCCCAGAAGTGCGAAGTGAACCTACTGTCCCTATCTGAAATGATAGTCCTAGGGACTCCATGTAGTCTGACGATCTCCTTGAGGTATAACTGAGCTAGTTGTTCCATGGAATAGGAGATCCTGATAGCTAGGAAGTGGGCAGACTTAGTCAATCTGTCTACTATTACCCAGATTGCATCATATCCATTCGTTGTTCTGGGTAGTCCCACTATAAAATCCATGGAAATATCTTCCCATTTCCATTCTGGAATCTGAATAGGCTGCAGAACTCCACCTGGTCTCTGATGTTCTGCCTTGACTCTTTGGCATGTCAGACAGGTACTGACATATCTGGCGATGTCTCTCTTCATCCCAGGCCACCAAAAACGTCCCCTGAGGTCTTGGTACATTTTGGTGGAACCAGGATGCATCACATAAGGAGATCTATGTGCGTCCTCTAGGATCTTCCTTCGGAGCTCTTCTTGGTTCGGAACACATAAGCGGTCACCGTAGTACAGTGTCCCATTATCTGATAGGCGAAATTCTCCATTTTCGGCTTCTGTCATCTCCTGCTTGATTTTCTGAAGGTCAGGATCTTGATCCTGTGCTGTCTGGATGTCTTCAATCAGGGTGGACACTAATGTCAAAGTGGAGAGCTGCCCAACTAAAATTTCCAGTCCGAACTCTGATAACTCTTTCTGAAGGGGCTGTGACATCGTGGACAAAGCTAGTAGGGTGGCACTAGATTTTCTGCTAAGTGCATCTGCCACCTTATTAGCTTTACCTGGATGGTAGAGGATGTCAATGTCATAATCCTTGACTAGCTCAAGCCACCTGCGTTGTCTCATGTTCAGATCCTTCTGAGTAAAGAAATACTTTAGACTCTGATGATCTGTGAAAATCCTACACTGGGCTCCGTATAAGTAATGCCTACAAATCTTGAGAGCGAACACTACTGCAGCTAGCTCAAGGTCATGGGTAGGGTAATTCTTCTCATAATCCTTGAGTTGTCTAGAGGCATAGGCAATAACCTTGCCATTCTGCATCAGTACTGCTCCAAGTCCTAATTTAGATGCATCGCTATATATGTCAAAGCTGTCAGTGGTCTCAGGAAGAGTCAGGATGGGAGCACTAGTCAATCTTCTCTTTAATTCTGTAAAACTGTTCTCGCAGTCCTCTGTCCACTGAAACTTCCTGTTCTTTCTGGTAAGAGCTGTCAGTGGGAAGGCTATTCTGGAGAAATTCTCTACGAACTTCCTGTAGTAACCGGCTAGACCCAGAAAACTTCTGATCTCACTGGCATTCTTCGGTCTGATCCAGTTACTTACTGCTTCTATTTTGCTGGGGTCTACCATCACCCCTTCCTTGGAGATGATGTGACCTAGAAAAGACACCTGATCGAGCCAAAACTCACATTTTGAGAATTTTGCATACAGTTGGCTCTGCTGAAGAATCTGCAATACTGTCCTGAGATGTTCAGCATGTTCCTCCTGAGTTCCTGAGTAGATAAGAATGTCATCAATGAAGACGATGACAAACTTATCTAAGTATTCCCGGAATGCTCTGTTCATGAGGTCCATGAATGTCGCTGGAGCATTTGTGACCCCAAAAGGCATGACTACAAACTCGTAGTGCCCATATCTGGTTCTGAAAGCTGTCTTTGGAATATCACCCTCTCTGACTTTGACCTGGTGATAGCCGGATCTCAAATCTATCTTTGAGAAGACTGTGGATCCCTTTAGCTGGTCGAACAAATCATCGATCCTGGGTAGAGGGTACCGGTTCTTGATGGTGACTTGATTCAGTGCCCGGTAATTTATACACAGGCGCATGGACCCGTCTTTCTTCTTCACGAACAACACTGGAGCTCCCCAAGGTGAATGACTAGGGCGTATGAAGTCCTTGTCGAGCAGCTCCTGTAGTTGCTCCCAAAGTTCTCTTAATTCTGCTGGAGCCATACGGTATGGTGCTTTTGAAATGGGGTTGATACCTAGAATGAGATCTATCTCAAACTCTATCTCCCTGTCTGGTGCTAAGCCTGGTAGCTCGTCAGGGAAGACTGCTGGGTAGTCACATACCACTGGGACCTCTTCTAGCTTTTGGTCCTTGACTGGTTTGTCATGGACTACATGTGCTAGAAATCCAGCACATCCTGTAGTCAGTAGTTTCCGTGCTTTCATGGCGGAGAGAAATTTCTTGGCCTTCTTCTTCGGTTCTCCGATGTATTCAAACTGCTCTCCTGTCTCTGGTTGGAATACGACTTTCCTTTTTCAGCACTCTATAGAAGCGCCGTATTTGCTCAGGAAGTTCATCCCAAAAATGATATCATAGTCGGACATATTCAGTATTACCAAATCACAGTAAAGCTCTCTGTCTGAAATGCTGACTGGTATGGCACAGAGCCAGTGCGTAGATGCCATGATGTCTCCGGAGGGCAGAGTAGTCAGGAACTGACCACTAAGTACATCTGGAGGTACTGCTAGTTTTCCGGCGAATGTCCTGGATACATATGAATGGGTTGCCCCAGTATCGAAAAGTACAGATGCATGCAGGTTTAAAATACTAATCTGACCTGTAACAACTGTAGAGGCGGTGGCTACATCCTCTCTGGTCAGTGAGAAAACCCGTGCATTGGTGGTAGCTGGTGGAGCTTCTAATCTGCCTTGACTGATCTGAGGACCCTCTAGTGCAGTCTGCATCAGGTGAAGCTGGGCCGGCTTACCTCCATACTGAATAGGCTGTAGGGGAGGTAAGTTGGCCTTGTTAGGGCATTGCTTGGCCATATGCCCTTCCTGACCACAGGTGTAGCACCCTCGGGTGCCCAGGCGGCAGACTCCTGAGTGCTGTCTCCCACAGTTGGAACAAGTGGGATACTTGGTTTGCTTATTGGCTGGCTCCCCTTTCGGATTGTTCCACTGCTTTCTTTTGCCTTGATTCTTTCCTTTCCAGTTAGAGTTGGAGCCCTGGGGTTTCTGAGTTCCTGTGCTACTGCTTTGGCCCTTATTCTCTGTCACGGCTGCCTTCTGCTGTCGCATGTTGTTCAGGTAATGCTCGGTGATCAGAGCACTGCTAACTAGTTCCTCTGAGGTTTGCGGCCTATGGACGCCGCTGGCCACATTCAGTGCTATCTCTGGCCTTAGCATCTTGAGCATTAGCCTGACTCGCTCTCGTTCAGTACTGACCAGCTCAGGGCACAGGCGAGCCAGTCTGTTGAATCTTTTCACGGCTTCCTCTACTGATAGGTTGCCCTACCGAAATTCAGTGAACTCGTCGTAGTGGCGGTTTGTGACCCGCATGTGGAAGAATTCTTCAAAGAACTCTTCCGCAAAACTAGCCCAGGTCATCTAATTGACTGGGCGTTTCATCTTGATACGCTCCCACCACATACGCGCGTCTCCGGCTAGGCAGAAGGAGGCACACTTCACTTTCTCGTGCTCTGGCCAGTCTAGGAGCTCCATGGTACTCTCTAGTGTCTTGAACCAAGCTTGGGCATCCCATGGTTCACTGGTTCCTGAGAAGGTCTCTGGCTTGATCTTCTGCCACTGGATCAGATAAGCTTCCCTCTTTGCCCCTACTGATAGGGCTACTGGCATGACTGGTGGGACTGGTGCCACAGGTGGAACCTCCGTCACTATCGGCGTCTCCACCTGGGGCTCTGGGGTAACAGTGGGAGTAGCCTGCTGATTAGCGGTTAGAGCAGCAATTATTTGCTGCTGTTCCGCTACCTGTCTCTGCAGTCGTGCTACTACCTCTGCCAGGTCCGCTGGAGGCACTGAGTGGTCTGCCTCCTGCTGAGGCTCAGTAACTGGTGCTCTTCTAACTGAGCGTCCTCTTGCCATTATCTAGAATAGAGGAGGATCATACAATTCATATTTTAATTCTAAAACATGCAATCCGATATAAACTAAGGTATTAACCATGCTTCCGTTAACTGTAAACAAGAACTGGCTAGAAACAGATGGCATGAATAACATGAAAATACTATGAATCTGGAAGCAAAAAAATATAGTAATGTGAGAGATACTCTTACTTGGAAGCTGCAGGTCTGATGCTGATGTGTGTGGGGAGGAAAGATGGAACTTGCTCTGATACCACTCTGTAACGACCCGCCTTCTGGTGCTAAGCTGTAAGGCGGATCGCTACTAACTACTATCTGACTAACTAACTGACTAATTAATGATTTCTTATAATGCTAAACCAACTGGGAGAATTTTAAAAAAAATTCTTATTTCACTATTTGCTGAACTAACAATTTATAATCATGTCGAAAGTAACTAACTAGCCTAAAATAAAACAAAACTTGTATTTTATTATCTTGGCAAGTCTTGATCCCCTAACCTCTACATTGCATGGCTAAAGCACTAACCAGCTGCTCTACACCAGTTTTGTTTTATACAGTACCAGTCGACTACTATATGCCAGTCGACTGCTATATGCCAGTCGACTGCTATATGCCAGTCGACTGGTCGGGCCACAGAATGTTTCTGTGCTCGATACCAGGCGACTGGTATTTTCCCAGTCGACTGGTAGTTCTGAAAACCCAGATTTCAGAGTTTCAGAATGTGCCAAAGTCGAACTATTCCGTACCAAATGCTCCATAAATTCATATCTAAGCTTCCTAACAGGTCTACAATGATTCTAGGGCATTTGATACATGTTTTTAGGGGGTTTCTAGCATGTATAGCAACTTAGAAATCATAAAAGCGACATGTAAAAGCATAAACATGAAAGTGCCAAGTTTGTATCAACTTCTTATGGAAACCATTCGTTATTCATATCTAAGGGCATTCATAGCTACTACATGTCATTCTATATGGTGCATATATCTTAGAACAAGCATATCCTATGTATTTAGCATGTAAATCAAAAGTATCAAGTTCTTATCTCTAAAGCTTAAGCACGGATCTAAATTACCATATTACAAGTAGATGACTCATGATATTCAAGCATTCACAAAATCAATATTAAGTCAGGTAAGTAAACTACTTCAAGCATACTAGGCACCACAAATACAAGTCTAATTAAATTCATACATGGTTCACATAATTTATTGCGGAATAACTAAAGGAGCATAATAAAGATTTTCTATGCTTTGCAAGTTCCGAAGACTTTTATTCCAACTCCACCACCACACACACTTTGCATTAAGCCCGCCGCCTCCGCTACTAGTGCTTTCCTTTACCTGTATCTGCAGTATAAGGAAATGCAAACTAATAAGCATAAAGCTTAGTAAGTACCATCTAGCCTCACAAAACTATGAAAACTCGAATTATGATTTTGTAAAACATGCTATGCACATACATGCTCATATCCATAAGTAATCATGCTAGGCTCATGCTAACTTACATATCATAGAATGTCATGGCATATAACTGAGACATGACACATACTGAACTAAAACTGAAAAGTAAGGTATAGCATGGAATACATATCTGAACTGGAACTGAAATTAACTAACATAAAACTAACTATTAAATTCACCACAGGCTAATATGAATTTCTGAAAACTAAATACATATACTAGGTGAAAATAATAATCAACTGCTATGGGCCCGGCAATGTACCAACTGTGCGCGCATCCCTAATAAACCCGAGGTAGCAAATCCCGAATCCATTAGGGTTCTACTAGGTTATCTAAACCTAGGGGCAACTA
Organism: Boesenbergia rotunda; assembly: GCA_024364735.1. Taxonomy (NCBI): domain Eukaryota; kingdom Viridiplantae; phylum Streptophyta; class Magnoliopsida; order Zingiberales; family Zingiberaceae; genus Boesenbergia; species Boesenbergia rotunda. The sequence goes on from JAGFNQ010000760.1 coordinate 43,366, forward strand.
GGAGCTCATCCCATACTAGGTTATCTAAACCTAGAGGCAACTTGGAGCCTATCCCTGGACCGAAGTCCGGTACAATGCCAACTGAAAATAAAATAGTTCTATTATACTTTTCTTTTTCTCTTCTGATTCTTGCTTTCACTAGGTTATCTAAACCTAGGGGCAACTAGGAGCCCATCCCGTTGGACCTTGATCTCAATCATAAACTGAAGCAAGAATTTCTATTCTTTAATACTTTCTATAGCATTAACTGAACTGAACATTTTAACAACCACCTAACGTGCGTGCTTGTTCATAATTTACGATTTCTAATCGTAAAGCATAAATACAAGGAAATAAGGCATATGAAAAATCAACCGAAACTACTTATATTGCAGGTGAGGGATACATACATCCTGCGCTTGTTCTTACGACTCTAAAGCGTAGGTTTTTGGAAAAAAGAACGATCCTTAGAGTTTCGGAGAGCTTCTAACGGAGAATTCTTCCTCGGAGAGATTCCCTAATGTAGTCTCCTTCTTAAATCCTCTGGATCTTCCCTTGGTTCGCGCGCAAGGGAGAGAGGGCGAGAGGAGAGGTCGCGTGCGTGAGGAAGGGCGTCGACGTCGCTGGGTTGGGAGATAATTAACCTAAAACTCGTAACTCCCTCTTTTATACTTATGGGGGCGAATTTAACTAATTCTACCTTATCTATTATTTCTCTTAATCTATTTCAACAAAAGCAAACCATCTCAGTCGGTCCGCCCATTTTCCTCTCGATCTTAGGTTTAGGGATCAAATCCCCCTTAAGTGTTTTTTCCTTTTTATCCCTTTCTGCCATTTTCGTTTATGAAAAAATTCTATAAAAATATCCATAAATTCGGGATAAATTCTAAGATATTTCTAAAATTAGTTTCGAGAATTTTCGGGCGTTACACTACGAGTAATCCGAGGGATGTAAAACGAGTTGAAATTGGATTTTCCAATCAAGAGAGATTAAATTTGGTTGAGCCAAACGATAAGTCGAATTTGAATTTTTCAGAGACGCATCGGAAGCGTAAAATGGCTAAGTCTTTTAAAGACTTAATAGATGAATTAAATAAGTTTAATTCATTGGGGCGTGGCTTGGATGAGCCGGCCAAAGAGGGCCTCCATCCTCTTTGCTTGGCCGACCACAACAAAGGGAGAGAACCAAGTTTTTGGTTCAAATTTATAAAATAAACCAAGTGTGATTTGTTTTATAAAATTATGGATGATATAAATTTTTTATACAATAAACCAAGGTTTGGTTTATTTCTTCATGGAAATTAAAATGAACCATGGATTGATTTATTTTATAAAATCAATCATGGATTGATTTACCATGATAAGGAAATTTATTCCATAGAAGAGAAGAGACTTGATTGATTTTTATCATGAATTAAAATATGATTTTAACCATGATATAAAATCAAACTTGGCATGATGGAATAAGTTATTCCATATTTGAGAGGCTTGATGGTTGAGAGGCCACTATATAAAGGACCCAAGGCATAGGCTCTCTCCCGCTTTTCTCTTCTTCTCTTCTCCCCTTCTTGCCGTGCGCCAACCTGCCCCAAGAAGGAGCACCAACCGGGCCGCCCCTGCCCTTTCCCTGCCGACCACCACCTGCTGCCGGAGAAGGAAGCTCCGGCCATCTGTTGGCCGGAAGAAGGTGCTGCCGGAATTAGAGTTTGCCGTAAGGATCTTTTTGCCGCAAGCCTCTTCTTTTGCTTCGCCAGAATTTTGATTCCGGCCATCCTTTTGTGGTTAGTCTTCCGACTTCTCTCTTGGTTTTTCTTGTCGCGTTCTCAGAGAATCTAGTAGTTCTCGAGAACACGAAACTCGTGGCTTTGCGAAGTCATCCGAAGATACTCGGCATGGACGCGAATAGAGGCGGAGCTTCCAAGGGACGCTTACGGTTGGATCTCATCCCTTCCTTCGAGTTACGCGAGGTAATACGTAAATTAGTTTACGTTTCTGCAAAATTTTAAATATATGATCATGTCCACACAAGATAAAATTGCATGCTTAGATGTGTGGTTAAATAATTTGAGAAATTATTTATGTTAAACCTTCCGCTGCACGTAATTAATTTAAAATTACGAACCACATCCATGTCAACATGCACCTGATCCCAACACTAGCTTCACTCGCTAGGACCCGGCTTCACTCACCGGGGTTTCCGTCACTTGGCCTCACTCACCAGGACCCGACTTCACTCACCGTTGTTTTCCAGGACCCGGCTTCACTCACCGGGATTTCCGTCACCTGGCTTCACTCACCAGGACCCGGCTTCACTCACCGGGATTTCATCATTCGGCTTCACTCACCGGGACCCGGCTTCACTCACCGGGATTTCAGTCACCCGGCTTCACTCACAGAGACCCGTTTCACTCACTGGGGTTTCCATCATCCGACTTCACTCATCGGGATTTCATTCACCCGACTTCACTCACCGGGACCCGGCTTCACTAACCGGGGTTTCCATCACCCGGCTTCACTCACCGGGGTTCGTGCCCAGTCCCCGACCAAGACTTAAACCGAACTTATCTTACTCACCTAAACTTAAATTGGTGCCAACACCAAAACAACAATCAAGTTAGACTGCGTCAATATATATACTGTGTTGAGTTGTTGTAGATAAGATTCAGATTGTCCGCTGTACAATGGAGATGCTGTCCATTTTTCGAGCAAGCATGAGCCTATGGGGGCGTGACAATTTAGTTGTATCAGAGCGTCGATGTACGAGTGTAACTTGGGAGTTTCTTTTCAGATTTTTGTAGAGATTATCTGATACCAAATTAGTGGTATTAGAGCGTAAATTTTTGAGGTTACTTGGGTATTTGTGGATTTGTATGAAGTTTGTCTGATATCAATTTATTTGGTATCAGAGTGTCGGTTTTGCGAGAGTTTTGGAAATCTTCGAAATTCTTGTGTTATGGGATTTTTGGAGTTTTACATAGTCTTTCTGATACCAAACCTTATGTTGGGACTTGGTGGTTATAGAATTCTCCAGGCGACAAGAAGTATATCTCTTTGGAATTCTCCTACTTTATGTATTCATTGTCTGGTGTAGAGTGTTAGGACCTTGACGTTTAGGTAGAGGGGGTGAATAGCTACTTTTCAATTTTCTTCCTACATGTGTTAGCAAACGCAAGCAGAAAACTAAAACAATAACCTAAAACAATGCTAACACCAAACCTTTACGTGGTTCGGAGATAATACTCCTACTCCACGGCTGCCTGTAAGGTGGACGATCCTGATCCGTCGGTGGATGACTCCTCGGAACGCCTCCGGCTAGCTCTTGTCACTCCTTTGGGTGGAGAAACCTTGCCATAATTCCTTGACAACTCCTGAGCAATTGTAGGCTACTAACAGGCTTTACCCAAGCTTGTTTCGCCAACTCTTTCCTAGCTAAACTGAGCTCTTTTAAATAGAGCTCATAGCTGAAAAGAGCTGTTACCAGTTGACTGGTCCAAGCACCAGTCGGCTGGTCCAACTTAGATTCGAACGTTACAACCCAACGTTCTAATTCCAGCCGCCATCAGTCGACTGATCCAAGGATCAGTCGACTGATCTTTCTGTGCGCTTCATCAGTCGACTAATCCAAGCATCAGTCGACTGGTCCACCCCTAAACCTAGGATTTCCCTTCCCGAGTACAATTCTCTCAGCACTCGAACCCTAGGGTTTCCCTTCCCGAGTACAATTCTCTTAGCACTAGAACCCTCACGACTTAGCTGACTCTTCATTCAGCAGTCTCGACCTGTTACCTTCAAGCCTTCTTCGACTTTGGCTCTCGTCCCTCAGATGTATGCAAGCCCACGGCTCGTCTCCCCATGCCATCCTTCGTGTATGCCTCGAAGTGCGCTTCCCTCGGCTCATCATTCCTGCTTCCAACTGCCTCAACCTGTTGCTTTCAAGTCTTCTTCGACTTCAGCTCTCGTCCCTCGGATGCATGCAAGCCCACGACTCGTCTCCCCATGTCATCCTTCGCGTATGCCTCGAAGTTTGTGTTGGTGCAAGTTGCATCAATGGTATTCCTCTTTAAGTGTTTTAATGTTTGACAATACACTTAAGTCAGTGATACATTGAACAGACAAAGGGGAGCAAAAGGGAAGTAACCTTAGCTGAAGAAAAGTCCTAGTTAATCTAGGCATCGAAACCCTAAGTCCCAGTAAAGGGCTGCTGGGCACCTAGCGAAGAGCTGCTAGGTATCGAAACCCTAAGACCTAGCGAAGGGCTGCTAGGCACCTAGCGAAGGGCTGCTAGGTATAGAAGACCTAGCGAAGGGCTGCCAGGCATAGAAGACCTAGCGAAGGGCTGCTAGGCACCTGGCGAAGGACTGTTAGGGAAAGAAGACCTGGCGAAGGACTGCTAGGCACCTGGCGAAGGATTGCTAGGGAATGAAGTCTTGGTCCGAGGGACTAAGCAACTTAGTTGAGCGATGACTAAGGACAGGAGTAGAGACGAGTCAGGGTTTGGGCGTCTCGAGGTCCGGAAGTATCGGAAGCTAAGCAAAAGTCCACCCGAAGGGCTGGGTGGCAACCGTCTCCTGAAAGGAGTAGGTGAAGGGCAAGTTCTCGAGGATGGGAACTTGTGCCGGTTCGACCTAGGGTTTCGTGGAGATCCGAAGTCCGAACCAAGTCCTTAAGACTAAAATTACATGTATATGTGCTATGTGGTTATGAATCTTGCAGGTACCAAGAATGATAGATGTTGTAAGCTGCTGGAAGCCCTAAGCAGGGCGCCCCATCATTGGGGGCGCCCCATGCAACCAGGGCGCCCCCAACAGTGGGGGCACCCCCAGACAAAGGTAAAAAGTGGGTTTTGGTGAAGCAGGCAGAACAGGTGTCAAGCGGGGCGCCCGGGTTCAAACCTGTATTTGCTGTTTCGACTCCGAAACATAGATAAGCCTCCATGAGGGCGCCCTGGTCAAAGCTGTTATCAGCTGCGGCGAGGTAGGCGCAGGGATAAAGTTTGACCGAGTCTTCCGGGGCGCCCCCGACGTCCAGGGCGCCCCCAGGAGTGCTATAAAAGGGGCTTCGACCCCTCTGCTTCAGACACGACATTCTAGATCCATTCTGATCATTCCGACCAACGACAACGCGCTAAAGACGAGGTTGTACGACCCGGAGGCTCCAGGAGGAAGTGCGCGGCACTTCGGAGGTACAGATCAGCCAAGCTTCATACTTGTTCTGTTCGGTTTGCTTTAATTACACTGCAATTAGTTTCTTATATTTTTGATTGTAATCTTGCACTGTAAGTCGGGTTTCTCCGCCTCCGAAAAGTCCGAGAAGGAGACCAACAGTGGACGGGCGTTCCCGTGCATAGGCCTTGGATGTACTGACCCTGGGGGGTCGGGAACCAAGTAAAAATCCGCTGTGTCTTCTGCTTTGTTTTTCTTCGTTCTATTTATTTTCCGCTGCTACTAATATCTTAAGTCTAGAACGATCCGAGTTTTCTACGAGGTTCCTCAAAAGATTTTTCACGATCGATATTCACCCCCCCTCTATCGACGGCACCGGTCCTACAGTTTGCTTCCCTCGGCTCATCGTCCCTACTTTGTCCACGAACCCTCGGATGCATGAAAGCCCACAGCTCGTCTCCCCATGCCATCCTTCACTGGACCCGAAGACGTCCAACTAAGTCAATGTGTATCCTACAAACCTGCACACTCAAATACACATATCAAACACAAGGGTGAACCTAACTTAAACCCTTTGCCCAAACATTAGAACACATGGTCATTCCGGACCATAGATTGCCCCAACATAGAGTTGTTGGATATTCCATGTTTAGTGGGATTGTATATTTGTTTTATACCGGACGAGTTGATACTTATATACTTACCTTGATGACATGTAGTTAATTTGCTTATTTCACGATCGTGGTTAGGGTCGACCATGGAGGCGACCAGTTGACACATTGTGAAATCAACCTTGGAATGGAGAATATTGATTATCTCGTAGCATCGACTGTTGAGTTGGAAAAAAAACTAAAGTCTAGTCTGTCAACAATTATTCGAGATCAAGGATTACAATTTTCCTGCTACCTTACTATTAGTAGTACTAGTACTAGCTTGGTGAGAGTAAATCCGACTATATGACTCTCACCGACCTAGAGAAGGTTGAGTTAGCTACTTACCACCGTCATATGGTGGAACATGTAGAAGACCATTATTGGGTAGCAGCACGTTACTTGGGTTTCATTCCGAGAGGCCTTGGACCGAGCTCTACTCACAGAGATGACCTAGCAGGGTTTGTACGGTGACAAGAAGAAAGACACAGCCAACCCAGGATTTAGTGGTGACTCAGAGACAGCAGATAATACTCCCACTAGTTCAGATCTATTGTGTATCTGGGCACGCCCCCGCACCAACAACATCCTAGTATTCTGTGACAGGATCACATCATCAATCATACTCAGCATACCAGCCTGGAGTTTACTAGCCTCAGCAGTTGGACAGAGCTACCGTTTATCATCCTTAACAGTCGGTCGAACCTTTAGTACCTTAGCCTTAGTAGATTTTGACGTTGTCGTCTACAGTTCCTGAGACGGATCGAATATATGCTGTCACCATAGAGGAGGCACCGCGGGCCGAGTGATCAGTCTTTCGCGGTATGATTTCGATTTATGGTTTCTAAGTTGGGATGCCAGGCAACCCGAAGGACATCTATGGGCTATTGAAGAGTAAGGTATATCACTAGCGGTGATTGTATTTTTTAGATTCACTACCTTGTTTAGCTATTATTAGACAAGTTGAACTTCATAGAAAATAAGATAGGGTTGGATAGACTGTCTCCAATTTAGTTGGATTGGGTAGCTATTTCTATATATGTCTGTTAGAGACTCTCTAACTTCTGTTTTAGCATGATGTCACTCAGTGAGCCAGTTCTATTCGAAATTATGGATGGGATCAACCACAGACGCTACTAGTTGACACTTAGGATCCAACCCTGATATAGAGAATGTTGATTCTTCTGAAGCACCGACAAATGATAAGTCAGAAAGCAAGGATCTAAACTAGCAATCATTTTTGGTAGGTTAAGGAGCACATTCTCTGTAAATACTGACAACAATACCGCCTTGCCACTACCAATTGGGTAATGGATAATGAGTGTATACCTACTAGGCCAATTAATAGGGGGTTGATGCCCTCTATTCCATGGGAAATTTTGATTTATGGATCACTCATACATGGTTAGATAATTACGAAGATATATTTGAATTTAGGGGCCACGGTGTGATGCTTCATTCTCAGTACAAAGACCTTTCTATTATCAATCTTCTTATACTACTAGAGGAGGGTTACACTGGTTGCCTTACTACAAGTATTATAAAGATTGTAAGGATTCGATTAGGCTTAAATATTGATTTAGCAAGCTCCCAATTTAAGAGCTTACAGTATGTGCATGATCGAGTTCTCTGTTGTGGTTGATTCAGAGAACTACTTCTACCCGTTAGACCATCCTGCCAAACCATTGCATTGAATTGACAAGCACACGGAAAAAAAAAACTCCAAGGCCATTAGTTTCAAGAACCACTTGCACTTGATCTCACTTGTCTGGACATGCATGTCTCTATCAAATGTTTTGAATTTCAACTCTTGAGGGTTTAGAGTATTAGGGCAGCATGACTTGTTTACTTGCTACTTGTATGCCGATCTTTGATTTTGATATGCACGAAATTTACTCTGAGAACACGCTATTTATAACAAGAACTCTGTGGTCCACATCTTAAAATCCAGAGAAATCTATGTGAAGCCATATTTTCCCCTACCACCTTTCTTGGGTCGAACGTTCTCACAATCTAATATTCTGCTTGCAATCAGCCTAATTACTTTATAAATGCATTTAACAAAACATTTTTCACTAAAAACTTTTTGCTTTGACAATTGAAGGTACAAATCTATTTCTTTGACTCCTTCTAGCCTAACTCGAAATGCTGGATTTTAATGTACCTGACTACTATTAAATAACAATCAAATCTTAATGCTACCTGTCATCTCCTAATGTATCTTTCACTTCATTCAAGATGCAGCGACGGTAGACTACTTGCATTCAAAGTTAACCTTATTGAGTTTCATATTTCTTTTGTCTAGTATAATTTTAAATGCAGAGAAATACCAGTTGCAATATAGTTATGACTCTTCACTTCATTGAACAATTTATACATAGTCGACCCCAAATAATTATAGCCTTTTAGTGTGGTTGTTGCATAGTCGACCCCAAATAATTATAAAAAAAATGATGAATCAGACAATAGACAAATTGAACTTGGAGTGACCGACCCGACCTCATGAAAATTTCCCACCAGTCACCAGGGTAAATCAGGAAGCGCTCGCGGTGGGCAGTCTAGAAGCCCAACGTCCCAGGGTTCGCGCCTCATTTGGAGGAAAAATTTCTACAAAATGTATCGTAGCTGGGGATGAAACTGCGGATGCCTGAGTTAACGATGACCCCAAATAATTATAACCCTTTAGTGTGATTGTTGCATAGTTGACCCTAAATAATTATAACCCTTTAGTGTGGTTGTTAAACAACTTTTGCATATTAGTGGAGGATAGAATAGTTGATGGGTTTTGCCAGAGAAACAAGATTGTGTACTATAATGTCGCCATTAAATCGTATTAGGGTGTAACAAGGGCTCTCACTAGTGAGGTATTTTGGAGGTGAGGAAATATCATCAACGAGCCTTTATAAGTGTGGGAGACTAAAAGATAGGTAGAGAAGAGGATTCGTCTAGTTTGTGCGTCTAGAGAGGAAAGAAGGGCATAAGGTACGTCAGCTGAATTGATTTCATTGTACTTGCTGTCAACTACTATGAACAAAGTTGTTTGGTATGGATGTGGCTAACAACAGCGTTGGAGGAGAAAAAGATTAAGCAATAACTTGCAGGCGACGACTCCTTTGGGTCTTTCTTTTTGATGGACATTAAATCGATCGAGTATTTTATAGCCATGGCATTTTCAAACCAGCTCATCGAAAGGGATGTCCAAGTTATTTACATCTCAAGTTGCAAATATTTTATGCTCTTGAAAAGAAAACTTCCCAACTCATCGATCGCATTTGATTTCTAAATACTTAATTTCAACTTGGCATGCTTTCAATTAAAATGACGTACGTATGAGAAATTAACCAAATGATTTTCCCTCAGCGCGCTGTTTTTGTTAAATACAGAAATTTCAACGGTTAAAGCACATAAAATCCTAAGTTATGGGTGAAATCGAAATAACCTTTTAGAAGGGTCTTTCTGTAAAGTTGCTTTAAACTTATAAAACCTAAAATTTTCTTTTTCTCCACTTTTTGCAGCCACACCCAAGTAGACCCGACCACGGTTCGGAACCGACGGTTCGACGGTTCGGAACCGCCGGTTCGACGGTTCGGAACCGCCGGTTCGACGGTTCGTGGGAGGTCGACCCTTAACCTTAACCGCCCAAGACGGTTACGGTTCACGGTTCGGAACCGCCAGTTCACGGTTCGCCACGGTTCGGCACGGTTCAAGATTATTATATTAAAAAAATTAAAAATTAAAAATTAAAATAAAAAAAAATAAATTTTATTAAAAAAGGGCTTGCACTTATATAAGTTGCCTACGTATCCCCTTAGGGTATAGGGGAATAAAAGCCCACGTAGTTCTTTTACATTTTTACCCTTTTATATTTTCACATTTCTCACTCACTTGCATTTCCTCCTGTTCCCGTTGTATTTGTTCCTTCGGTATCAAATTCTTCGGCTTCGTCTTCTGAAAGTTGCATTCCTTGGATTCGCTTTTCGGCTCTGGTCCAATCATCAAGTAATGCTTGAGCTTCCAATGAGTCGGGAGACATGGTTGATCGTCGTTCATCTAATATGTTGCCGCCGGCACTGAACGTCTGCTCCACAGCAACAGTCGACACTGGAGAAGCTAAAATTTCTTTTACGATCACGGAGAGAACGGGAAAGCTTTGAGCCTTCTGTGACCACCACTTCAAGATGTCGAAGTCTTCGCTATCTGCTTCATTAAAATCAAAAGAAATCGTAAAATAATTCTCAAGTTCCTGTGTGGAACTTGAGGATCCTCGTGGACGTTTCGTCCGTTCTTTTAATAAAAGTTGGGCTTTTGTAAGTTTTAAATTAATAGTAGTAGGTTGTTGTGTTTCAGAAATATTAGTTTGTGTTCCATATTTAACATAATATTGATTATAAAGATCATATAAATAATTTCTAATATTATATACAATATTAGCTGGATCCGGAGAGGAAGAATCCTTAATAGGAATTAATGCGTCATAATATAAAGTTAACATTTCTTGTAAAACTTCTAATTTAAATCTAGGATCTAAAGCAAATGCAATTAAATAAATTTCAGGAATTAAATAAAAATATTTTTCCCATTTAGTTTTCATAGCTATTATACATAAAGTTAAAGCTTCATCATTTACATGTTCATTTAATATTAATACTATACTACAAAAATTTACTAAAATTAAATGAGCAGTAGGATAATAAACACCAGAAAGTTGTTCAGTTGCATCGTTAAAAACTTTTAAAATTTCACAAATACTACTACAAATATTCCATTGTTGTGAAAATAAATATATATTAGTATTACTATTTTGTGCAAAAAAATAAACATAATAAATCTTTATATTGAAAAGAATCTTGTAATAATTGATATGTTGAATTCCAACGTGTTGGAACATCACGTGGAAATTTTTTTGGTCGCATTCCATTAGCTTTACAAAATCTACCCCATTGTTTCATCATAGATGGATGAGACCATAAGTATGAAATTGCGGTTCTAATTGGTTGAATATAATTTTGTAAAAGTTTTAATCCATCTTGAACACATAAGTTTAAAATATGGCATACACAACGAATATGAAAAAATAAACCACCAATGACAGGTTGGCAAATAAATTTTAATTCATCTATTGAAGCGGTATTAGAACTAGCATTGTCTAATGATATTGAAAATATTTGATGAGTCAATCCATATTCTTCTAAAACTATGTGTAATAATTGTGCAATGTTATGAGCAGTGTGTGATTCATCAAAAACTCTATAAGCTAATAATCTCTTTTAAAGGATCCAAGAGTTATCAATCCAATGACATGTTATACCCATATAAGAATGAGTTTGCCAATGATCACTCCAAATATCGGAACATAAAGAAACTTTATTATTTAATTTACTAAATTCTTCAATTAAATTTTTTTTTCCTTGTTTTACTATTCTTTTAATTGTGCGAGTTAGTGTAGTCCTAGGTACACGTTTAGCAGCAGGATTAAGAGATTCTTTACACAAATCTTCAAATGTGCATTTAGCTCCAAAACTAAAAGAAAGATGTTCTACGGAAACAAATTTAGCTAATGATTCTCTTAATTTATTATCTGAATATAAAAATAAACCAGAATCAGTACTACTACCGCTAGAAAATCTAGATAATTGTGTTTGAGAGCGGTCAAGCCCATATTTTGTCGGGTGCTTCGTTTCTACATGTCGTTTGAACGACTCATAGCCGCCGCCGGCTTGGAATTTGTAGGAAGCACTACAATGCTTGCATTTTGCACGCATTTCTCCCGACGGAAGTGTGACCTTCTCAAATTGTTTAGTGAAAATAGACGATTTTAAAGGAGGATTATCCCGAACCTTAGAAGTAATCGCATCGGTACTTCCTTGCGTTTCGGGGATCGGAGGGCGTTGGGGCTGAGCCTCGGTCTCATCATCGGTAGATTGAATTTGAAGGTTGGGATCCTCGTATGCAATTTCTTTTCCCCTCCGAGATCGAGATGATGAAGCTCCGTGACCTCCTTCCATTATCGTCGATGAAGAACGCGGAGAGAAGTTGAGAGTTAGAGAGTTGAGAATGAGAGATTGAGAGAAGAGAAGTTGTTTTGTGAGTGAAAATGATGAAATGAGCTCCCTATTTATAGAGTTCAGATCATAACGGTCACTAAATCGTAGCCATTGATCAAAAAACGGTCAAATGATCTCATCCGTCCAAAAAAAACAAAAAATTCAAAAACTGCCCAACGGCACTGAACCGGCGGTTCAGTGCCGTTGGAACCGGCGGTTAACCGCCGGTTCACGGTTCTGAGGGCCTGGAACCGGAACCGGCCCGGCATCCTGCCGGGCCGGTTCCAGTTCGGCCCGGCGAACCGGGTCAACGGGCCAACCGGCCCGTTGACCCGGGCCGGTTCCGGGCCGGGTCTACACCCAAGGCAGTTCCTTTCTTCTTCTTTTTTTATTCTTCCTCTTGTGATTCAGTTTCATTTTTCTTTTCTTTTTTATTTTCCTTTGTGATTCCGCCGATTACTCTCGCTTTCGTCATCAACGAGGCGGGTTACTTCCTCCTCTATTGCTCGACATCGTCATTCACGCCCGATCGTCTTCCCCGTTCTAGATTGCGGGAGACACGTGGGGTCGCCATGTTTTTTCACTCCTCTCGCGGACTGCATCCAGCCTTATCGGAGGAGTTGTCACACCCCCAGCGGCCCATGCTTGTTCGAAAATCAGACAGCATCTCCCCTGTACGACAGACAAGTGGGGACAAATATACATAAACTCCAATAATAAAAGATGACTCAACCATCATAACAGGAAATAAAACAAACCAAACAGTTTTATATTAATATGAAAGATAACGGATGGACTAGCCACCTTAAACATAAAGAAATTTACAACCAAAGAGAACTTCACAACAAAACAAACCCGACCAATAAGAAATGACTACAATTAGCCAAGACCATACCAGATAAAAAATAAATGTGGAAAAGAAGAAACTACAGATAATCTGAAACAACAACTCCATATAAAACAACCTGGTGAAACTGGG
>JAGFNQ010000760.1:56204-91076 GCA_024364735.1 Boesenbergia rotunda
GATTTGGTTAATCGATCAACGATCACCCAAATCGCATCGTGCCCTCTCCTAGTCCTGGGCAGTCCCACCACAAAATCCATCGTAATGTGTTCCCATTTCCACTCGGGAATGGGAATCCTCTGAAGTAACCCAGCAGGTCTCTGGTGCTCTGCCTTAACCTGCTGGCAGACGAGACATCTAGCAACAAAACTCGCAATGTCTCTCTTCATGTTGTTCCACCAATAGGAACGCCTCAAATCACGATACATCCGAGTCCCGCCTGGGTGTATAGCGAACCGCGAACGATGAGCCTCCTGTAACAACTCCTCCATGACTGGGTGCGACTCTGGCACACATAGTCTCCCTCGGAAAAACAGAATGCCCTCATCGTCCCGCGTAAAGTCAGACGGCTGCCCGGCGGAAATGCGACTGCCCAGAGACTGCAGATGTGGTCACTGGCCTGCGCCTCTCTGATCCTGGACCTAATAGCTGACTGCGCAACCATAGTCACCAGCAAACCCCTCTCTGTCTGGGACCGCTCCTCTAATCCCAGCTCCGAAAAACTCTGGATCAACTCTGTGACAATCACCCGCTGACAGGCTAAGACTGCTCTGGTCTTCCTACTCAGTGCGTCCGCTACCACATTGGCTTTCCCAGGATGATAGCCAATGGTGCAATCGTAGTCCTTCAAGAACTCCATCCATCTCCTCTGTCGAAGATTCAGCTCTCGCTGAGTGAAGAGATACTGAAGGCTCCGGTGGTCCGTGAAAATCTCGAAGGTGATCCCGTAAAGAAGGTGCCTCCAGATCTTCAGCGCAAAAATAATAGTGGCCAACTCTAAATCGTGGACGGGGTAGTTCCTCTCATGCTCCTTCAGCTGCCGAGAAGCATAAGCAACCACCCGTCCATGCTGCATGAGTACCGCGCCCAATCCCAGGAGTGATGCATCAGTGAACAGAGTGAATCCATCCTCTCCTGAAGGTAGTACTAAAACTGGCACAGATACCAGCCTCTGCTTCAGCTCCTGAAAGCTGGTCTCGCAATCGTCGGTCCATACAAACTTCATTCCCTTCCTGGTCAGGCGCGTGAGTGGAGAGGCAATGCTGGAGAATCCCTCGACAAAGCGTCGGTAATAGCCAGCCAAACCTAGAAAACTGCGCACGTCATGGACTGACTGGGGCTGCTCCCAACTGGTGACTGCCTCGATCTTCTGGGGGTCTACTGAGATGCCTCCACTGGATACTACATGTCCAAGAAAACCCACAGAAGATAACCAAAATGCACACTTGCTGTACTTCGCATAGAGCTTCTCCTTTCGGAGAACCTCCAAAACGATGCGAAGATGGCGAGTGTGCTCCTCCTCGGACCGAGAATATATCAGAATATCATTGATGAATACTATAACAAACTGATCCAAGTACGGGAGGAATACCCTGTTTATGAGATCCATGAACATGACCGGGGCATTGGTGAGCCCAAATGGCATCACCAAGAACTCATAATGCCCATAACGGGTGCGAAATGCCGTCTTCTGGATGTCTGAATCTCTGACTCTCAGCTGATGATAACCAGATCGCAAATCAATCTTGGAGTACACAGAGGTACCCCTCAGCTGATCAAACAGATCATCAATACGCGGCAGAGGATACTTGTTCCTGACCGTGACTGTGTTAAGCTGTCTATAATCAATGCAAAGTCGCATAGAACCGTCCTTTTTCTTCACAAAAAGGACCGGAGAACCCCACGGAGAAACACTCGGTCGGATAAATCCACGATCTAGTAACTCCTGGAGTTGGACCTTCAGCTCGTCCAACTCTCGCGGTGCCATCCGATATGGTGCCTTCGATGCCGGCGCAGTCCCCGGTATCAACTCAATAGCAAACTTGACCTCCCTCCGGGGAGGCAAGCCCGGTAACTCATCTGGAAATACATCCGGAAAATCCCTGACCACTGGAACGTCGGAGATCTGAGGAGTACTACCCTCTGAGGTGCTAAGTAATGACACCAAAAAACCCTGACAACCCTGCGTAATGAGTCTCTGCGCCTGTAGTGCGGAGATAACCGCTATACCGTCATCCCGGATGCCAAGGAATTTCCACGAGGGTTGGTCTGGAGGTCGGAAAGTGACCACCCTCGAATGGCAGTCAACGATGGCATGTGATGTTGAGCCAGTCCATGCCCAGAATGATGTCGAACTCTATCATATCCAGCACAGACAGGTCCACGGTAAGGGTGACCCTCCCAAAATCCAGGGGACACCCTCTGACCTCCTGGGTAACCTCCAGAACATCTCCTGAAGGTAAGGACACTGATAACCGATGTGCCCTAAGGGTCGGCAACCTACAGATCTTGCTCAAGAATGCCCGTGAAATAAAAGAATATGAACTACCAATATCTATGAGCAAATCTGCAGGGAATGCATAAAGTAAAACTGTACCTCGGAAAACGGATCCATCCGCTCGATGAGCCTCCTCTCGGGTAACAGCATACACCCGACCCGACTCTGGTGGGGGTGGGGGTGGGGGTAATGCCTGAACAGTCGGTACTGAAGGTAGCTGAGGCACCGGGGCTCTAGAAATCGGAGACTGCTGATAGACCGGTAGCTGATACCCGGTATACAACTGCTGACGAGGCTCTGCAACAAAAGGCTGAAATGGAGACTGGGATACCACGGATGATGATGTAGTCTCCTGACCCTGACCAAATAGGCAGTAGAGCTGAATCGGTGGAGTGGCAGCCTGCTGCTGTCGGGTAGAAGTCTGGGCCTTCCGGCCTCCTCGCTGGGCCCCTGACTGGCCAGAAGATCCTCCTACAGCTGTGCCTCTCGTAACCGCATCCTGTACTCTTTGCGAGCAGTCACGTCTCTGATGGCCAGGCTGTTTGCAATGGAAACAAACAGCCCGTCCAATAGTACAACCCGACTTACCGTGCCCCTTGGAACCACACCAAGTGCACTGATAAGTCGTGGTCCTCTGCTGGTCCTGTCCTGAGGCCTGAGCAGCTCCTGACGTAGAACCTCCCTCCTTCCGAGGCCGAGAGGCGGCCCCAGAAGCATCCTGCGTCGACTGCTCCTGTCTGCCCCGCTTTCGCGAGGATTGAGACTGAGAAGTCTGTGAGGTCTTCTTCTCCTTCTTCCGCTCTGATGATAGTCTCTGCTGCATCGCCTCGACATGTAAGGCGCGGTCCAGTGCCTGTCCGTATGAGATCAGATCCCAGGGAATCATCCGAGACTGGATGTAGGAAGCCAACCCTCTAACGAAATGGCGCATCCTCTCACGATCTCCGGGAAACATCTCAGGACAAGTCTCGGACAGTCGGTGGAACTCAGCATCATAATCTGCCACCGACTGCTCTCCCTGACGAATCTCCAAGAACTCCTGCCATCGGGTCATCTGCTGGGCAGCTGGGAAGTACTGAGTGGTGAAGACCTGGCGAAATCTCTCCCAAGTGACCGGCTGAGTGCCCATAACCGATCGCTGAGTGATCCACCATGTCTCCGCTCGACCGCGCAGATGATATGCCGCAAGCTCAACCCGCTCCAGGTCAGTACACTCTAGGTATGGGAATGTCCTCTCTAGCGTCTCCAACCAAGAGTGAGCCACGGTCGGATCAGCAGCTCCCTGGAACTGGGTAAGACAGCCCTTGGCCGCCTGTGCTAATGCCGGAATCCGAGCCACAGATCGGCTCGGAACAGTAGTAGAAGAAGAAGGTGTCGCCGGGGGTAATGCAGAATCTCCAAATGGTACAGTCGATCCCGATGGCTGTATCGGCTGTGCAGTCTGAGGCTCTGACTAAACAGGAGCAGATGCTGGTGGAGCAGATGGTGCGACAGCCTGTGTCTGAAACATCTGCTGCATCATCTGCTGCTGGTGTGTCAACTGCTGCATCATCTGCTGATGCTGCGCCATCTGCTGCTGCATCATCTGCTGATGTTGCGCCATCTGCTGCTGCATCATCTGCTGCATCATCGATGATGTAGTATCCTGAGGAGCTGCAGCAGGCGCCACTGGGACTGACGCTGGGGTGGGTCCTACCGGAGGTACCACCGGTACTGCAGTCAGAAGGGGCGACGGTATCCGAGGGGACTGAGATCTCTGATCATCATGAGTTTCGGAAGAAGATCGTCCTCGGCCACGAAACCCTGTCCGTGTCCGTCTCACAGGAACCCTCTCTGTCCCAGACACCGTCGCTCGCTGAGACACTTGCGTCGTCCGATGCGAGGGTCGACCTGGCCCACCAGGTCGGCGGGGTGGAGTCAACTCAATGCGTCGCGGCATACCTGTAGGGATACGCCAAATATTATTTCTTGCCTTAAAAATTCTAGAACTAATAGCAAAACCTGCAACAGAATGTAAGATCGTCGTCTGGAGCTGTCCTGTCGCCGCCATGTCCCAATCACGTCCAACGAGAAAATAACTCCGACACAAAAAATCCGAAAACACCCACAAGATTACAAGGTATCTCAAGAACTTGGCTCTGATACCAAATAAATTGTCACGCCCCGAGGAGCTGCCCGTCCGATACCGACCGGACTGCCACCCCCTCGACCAACGGACAATTCATAAACTAGCCTCTACGACCAACTAGCCTCTACGACCACCTCAGTCGGCTGTACCACAACCTATAGGGCTGGAACAACCGTCCGAAAAATCCGAAAACGAAACGACGATAAAAACTGCGTACCGGTACGACTTACGACAGACACAAAGCACAAGGCCTCCATGGCTCACAAAAGTACAACTATACCGCCGTAAAAATGACAAAACCAAACACGAATACAGCAGCGGAAAAGTAAAGTAAAAGAATAGAAAATGGGTACCAACATGTACCACCAACAAAGTAAAGAAAACATCCCGGAATCATCTCGAAAGAATACGCGCACTGGGACAGGCTGCCGGGCACTCCAGACAATCATCCTGAAATAAAAACAGGGAGCTAACGGGGTGAGTCACAGTACTCAGCGGATATCTCATCAGATATACAAGATAGTCTAAGCTAGCAATAGTGTAACATGCTGTCCAAATAACACAGGTACAGGTAATGGTAAGAATAACTGAACAGGAACAAAAAATATCATACCAATGTGGCTGAGTCGCCGAAACCAGACATAAGGGTCTCCTGTATGTGCATGTCAAACATATGCAACATCCAAGTATAACAAGCACGAGCAAATGCAAAATATACGTATGCACATGGTGCAATGACATGGTCACCTCTGTCGCCGGTCAGACATCGTCACCTATGTACGGGAGGAAGCTGAACGGAGGCCACCCTCCGGCGTAGAGCTGCGACTGTCGTTCGTACTCTGCCATCACTGCTCCTGAGCGACCGAGTAGACGATATGCTGTCGGCGTAACACCCCTACCCCATGACCTATCCGGGGGATATCTCTACCTGAATGTTTCCTCACTGTCGGAGTAACATCCCTACCCCAGGTCCTCTATGGGGGATATCTCTACCTGAGTGTTAACACCTACCCCATGTATATAAATGGGGGAGAGACCTCTCTCTCTCATCTCCTGGTATATGGACTACTCAAGGAGGGACCTCTGCCTGCCACCACGCTCCGATTCACTAACCCATGAGTGCATGAGCTGAGCAGCACAGAGCACACTACCCATATTTCGTCAACCACTAACCCATGAGTGGTCGTATGGATAGGTCAGTATGACTATCAACCTGACTCACCCATAAGGGGGCCCCTGATCGACAGTGATGCACAGTGCACGATGATGCATGACTCTGGTCAAACAGCATCCACTATCTAGTCCACCTATATCAACATGATATGCAAGGATCATAGATAATGCACCATAGCCTAGGTCCTAAAGGTATAGGTATCATATGTCAGATATATCATAAACAGTATCAGCCAAGGTAGAGCAGGTATATGATACTACATTACCCTACCGCTAAACATAGCATATCAAGCATATCAACTAGGACTAATCTAAAAGATAAGTCAGAGGTACCCACCTCCGATATAGAAGTCCGCAACCGTCGAGAACCCCCCGTCCAAAATATAATATCCGCGACAAGAATCTAAGTCAACACCCTGCATAACAGAATAATAATTATTTAGCTAAAACCATACAGGATATATATAACTAAATAACTATTAAAATTAATCAAGGTCAATTAATTAACCTAACTTTTGTACCATATATAAACCTAAGTTAATATCACATCAATTAACCCTTGGACAGTCCCCCCCTCAACTCACGGCCCCAAAGTACACCAAGAACCCAAATAGATCGCAGCAATAAACCCTAGATCATGGTAACCCCCAACAGAAGAATGACACAAACAACCCAAGTCAACACAGAGCACCATGAACAGATCACAATAGTGATCAGAAACCAAAACACACTAATCTGTTCCAAGGCTCTCGACAATCCTAAACCAATCAACCTTAATAGAGTAACAACAACAGCCAAAAATCAGAGATCAAGATTAATTAGTAATTGACCACAAACAGTAGGAAGCGAAGCAGCATTTCAAATCAAGAACACAAAATTCATCCAGACCTACAAAATTCAGTGAACTCACCAAGTTGAGATCTCGTACCTGAAAGAACAAATTCCGTCTTCCGATTGATACCCCCAGCACAAGATCAATGCAAATACAGAAATCGAAATCCAAATACCAACTCAAAGCCTAAGCCACAGATCCCATTCGACACCACCTCGAGATCAATCGAAAACCCAGTCGAAGAACCACTTCTTACCTAATTCCAAAATCAAACATCTATCAGCCACAAGATCGAGTTCAAATTTACACATAACAGCCCAACTCACCTGGCGTGTATACTGGCAGCACCCTTCAACCCCGAATCATAACCACTGCTCAAGATCCAGCTTCCCTCCTCAAGATCGCGCAAGAAGGAGATGACCAATACTGGAAACCGAATCACTCGGCCGAGAAGAAGGGAGATCTGCCATCATTACAACGCGAATCAACCCTAATCCACTAAGATCTACTCGATCATAACCGAAAGAGCACAGAAGAGAAACTTACTCCTTTGGTTTTCCCCAAATGGCGAACCCTAGCGGAGAGAAACCCCCAATCACCGCCTTCTGGATCGCGTCCGCTACCGCCTTCTAACTGGATCGTCCTTCTACGAACCGAGGCTTACCCTCCGACGAGAAGAGACAGAATCGCCGACTCCGACTGAACGAGCAGCGATAGGCGATCGGAGGAGAAGAAGAAGAACGAGGAAAAGAGAAGAGAAAGGTGCGCGAGATCTGAGCCTGCGCTCGGCCAAGAGGAGACTTTAAGGGCTGGCTATTTGCGCTTTAACCCTCCAAAAATTTCGACATTCCCAAATTAAACCTTAATTTAGGAAAAATTACACTTTAGCCCTTAAAGTTTCCTAAATGTTAACATAAAATCCTAAGTTATGGGTGAAATCGAAATAACCTTTTAGAAGGGTCTTTCTGTAAAGTTGCTTTAAACTTATAAAACCTAAAATTTTCTTTTTCTCCACTTTTTGCAGCCACACCCAAGTAGACCCGACCACGGTTCAGAACCGACGGTTCGACGGTTCGGAATCGCCGGTTCGACGGTTCGTGGGAGGTCGACCCTTAACCTTAACCGCCCAAGACGGTTACGGTTCACGATTCGGAACCGCCAGTTCACGGTCCGGTTCACGGTTCGCCACGGTTCGGCACGGTTCAAGATTATTATATTAAAAAAATTAAAAATTAAAAATTAAAATAAAAAAAATAAATTTTATTAAAAAAGGGCTTGCACTTATATAAGTTGCCTACGTATCCCCTTAGGGTATAGGGGAATCAAAGCCCACGTAGTTCTTTTACATTTTTACCCTTTTACATTTTTACATTTCTCACTCACTTGCATTTCGTCCCGTTCCCGTTGTATTTGTTCCTTCGGTATCAAATTCTTCGGCTTCGTCTTCTGAAAGTTGCATTCCTTGGATTCGCTTTTCGACTCTGGTCCAATCATCAAGTAATGCTTGAGCTTCCAATGAGTCGGGAGACATGGTTGATGGTCGTTCATCTAATATGTTGCCGCCGGCACTGAACGTCTGCTCCACAGCAACAGTCGACACTGGAGAAGCTAAAATTTCTTTTACGATCACGGAGAGAACGGGAAAGCTTTGAGCCTTCTGTGACCACCACTTCAAGATGTCGAAGTCTTCGCTATCTGCTTCATTAAAATCAAAAGAAGTCGTAAAATAATTCTCAAGTTCCTGTGTGGAACTTGGGATCCTCGTGGACGTTTCGTCCATTCTTTTAATAAAAGTTGGGTTTTTGTAAGTTTTAAATTAGTAGTAGTAGGTTGTTGTGTTTCAGAAATATTAGTTTGTGTTCCATATTTAACATAATATTGATTATAAAGATCATATAAATAATTTCTAATATTATATACAATATTAGCTGGATCCGGAGAGGAAGAATCCTTAATAGGAATTAATGCGTCATAATATAAAGTTAACATTTCTTATAAAACTTCTAATTTAAATCTAGGATCTAAAGCAAATGCAATTAAATAAATTTCAGGAATTAAATAAAAATATTTTTCCCATTTAGTTTTCATAGCTATTATACATAAAGTTAAAGCTTCATCATTTACATGTTCATTTAATATTAATACTATACTACAAAAATTTACTAAAATTAAATGAGCAGTAGGATAATAAACACCAGAAAGTTGTTCAGTTGCATCGTTAAAAACTTTTAAAATTTCACAAATACTACTACAAATATTCCATTGTTGTGAAAATAAATATATATTAGTATTACTATTTTGTGCAAAAAATAAACATAATAAATCTTTATATTAAAAGAATCTTGTAATAATTGATATGTTGAATTCCAACGTGTTGGAACATCACGTGGAAATTTTTTTGGTCGCATTCCATTAGCTTTACAAAATCTACCCCATTGTTTCATCATAGATGGATGAGACCATAAGTATGAAATTGCGGTTCTAATTGGTTGAATATAATTTTGTAAAAGTTTTAATCCATCTTGAACACATAAGTTTAAAATATGGCATACACAACGAATATGAAAAAATAAACCACCAATGACAGGTTGGCAAATAAATTTTAATTCATCTATTGAAGCGGTATTAGAACTAGCATTGTCTAATGATATTGAAAATATTTGATGAGTCAATCCATATTCTTCTAAAACTATGTGTAATAATTGTGCAATGTTATGAGCAGTGTGTGATTCATCAAAAACTCTATAAGCTAATAATCTCTTTTGAAGGATCCAAGAGTTATCAATCCAATGGCATGTTATACCCATATAAGAATGAGTTTGCCAATGATCACTCCAAATATCGGAACATAAAGAAACTTTATTATTTAATTTACTAAATTCTTCAATTAAATTCTTTTTTCCTTGTTTTACTAATCTTTTAATTGTGCGAGTTAGTGTAGTCCTAGGTACACGTTTAGCAGCAGGATTAAGAGATTCTTTACACAAATCTTCAAATGTGCATTTAGCTCCAAAACTAAAAGAAAGATGTTCTACGGAAACAAATTTAGCTAATGATTCTCTTAATTTATTATCTGAATATAAAAATAAACCAGAATCAGTACTACTACCGCTAGAAAATCTAGATAATTGTGTTTGAGAGCGGTCAAGCCCATATTATGTCGGGTGCTTCATTTCTACATGTCGTTTGAATGACCCATAGCCGCCGCCGGCTTGGAATTTGTAGGAAGCATTACAATGCTTGCATTTTGCACGCATTTCTCCCGACGGAAGTGTGACCTTCTCAAAATGTTTAGTGAAAATAGACGATTTTAAAGGAGGATTATCCCGAACCTTAGAAGTAATCGCATCGGTACTTCCTTGCGTTTCGGGGATCGGAGGGCGTTGGGGCTGAGCCTCGGTCTCATCATCGGTAGATTGAATTTGAAGGTTGGGATCCTCGTATGCAATTTCTTTTCCCCTCCGAGATCGAGATGATGAAGCTCCGTGACCTCCTTCCATTATCGTCGATGAAGAACGCGGAGAGAAGTTGAGAGTTAGAGAGTTGAGAATGAGAGATTGAGAGAAGAGAAGTTGTTTTGTGAGTGAAAATGATGAAATGAGCTCCCTATTTATAGAGTTCAGATCATAACGGTCACTAAATCGTAGCCATTGATCAAAAAACGGTCAAATGATCTCATCCGTCCAAAAAAAAAAATTCAAAAACTGCCCAACGGCACTGAACCGGCGGTTCAGTGCCGTTGGAACCGGCGGTTAACCGCCGGTTCACGGTTCCGGGGGCCTGGAACCGGAACCGGCCCGGCGAACCGGGTCAACGGGCCAACCGGCCCGTTGACCCGGGCCGGTTCCGGGCCGGGTCCGGGCTGGACCCGGCCCGGGGTCGGGTCTACACCCAAGGCAGTTCTCATTTTTCTTCTTCTTTTTTTATTCTTCCTCTTGTGATTCCGCCGATACTCTCGCTTTCGTCATCAACGAGGCGGGTTACTTCCTCCTCTATTGCTCGGCATCGTCATTCACGCCCGATCGTCTTCCCCGTTCTAGATTGCGGGAGACACGTGGGGTCGCCATGTTTTTTCACTCCTCTCGCGGACTGCATCCAGCCTTATCGGAGGAGTTGTCACACCCCCAGCGGCCCATGCTTGTTCGAAAATCAGACAGCATCTCCCCTGTACGACAGACAAGTGGGGACAAATATACATAAACTCCAATAATAAAAGATGACTCAACCATCATAACAGGAAATAAAAACAAACCAAACAGTTTTATATTAATATGAAAGATAACGGATGGCTCAGCCACCTTAAACATAAAAGAAATTTACAACCAAAGAGAACTTCACAACAAACAAACCCGACCAATAAGAAATGACTACAAATTAGCCAAGACCATACCAGATAATAAAATAAATGTGGAAAAGAAGAAACTACAGATAATCTGAAACAACTCCATATAAAACAACCCGGTGAAACTGGGGGACTGAGGAACTGAGGGGCTGACAACCGGATCCTCTCCTGGCTCCAAGTAAAACATCTACCTACTACCTGAAACAAAAATGAGTGATAACGGTGGTGAGTCCGGGCGGACTCAGCGGGTATATGAGTCGACAATTGCATGACATAATAAAAGATAAACTAAGTAGAGAAATAACAAGTACAGTCTCTAAGAAATATAAGAATACCTAAACATGTATAACATATAAAATAATATGGTATAAAACAAAACGACAACTAAACATGTACGAAAAACCTCATGATATCACAATATCAAAACATACATGTATATCAACCAAATGCAGCAAACATAACTTATATAAATGCAACAACCACAAGAAAATGCAACAAATACCATTAATACACGTGGTTGAGTGGACAGGATGCTGGGGAATCAACTGCTCCAAACCCCGAAATAAAGGGGGAGCTTTCAACAGTTCTAATGCTAGGGAGTCAACTGCTCCAAACCCTGAAATAAAGGGGGAGCTATCAACAGCTCTAATATCCCTCTATGCTTACAACTCCAACATATGTGACTTAACAGGACAGTTGCTCGCACTCTAGCAACTACCACGACAACAAGTGGTTGATTGAATTGAGCAACTAAATGACTAACGATGACTTAATCAAATGAAAGCCAATAGTCGTTAGTATGCAACGTACAGATATGGTGGATGATACAAGATGCACGAATAACTGGAAAACAACGATGCGCCGGTAGAAACAACAAATATCAGAAACCAACTAAGAACCAACTAGAAGCCAACTAGAAACCAACGAACATGCAACTAAACTACTAGGTAGGATATTTCTAATATCAAATAAACCTAGTTGTGTTTAATGAACCTCAAAGTACTCACGTACAAGCGGTACTTTACAGAACAAAAATTCAACGGAAGACTGTACGGATACAAAATTTTGAATACTCTAAGATCAACGAACAAAGTATCAACGACGATGTTAAAATAACAAATGACAAAGAACAAGGTCAAGCAACCTATTTAGACATAAAACAATCATACTTAAAGGTAAAAGAACTACACCAGTACAAAAGAGAAGTACCCGTCTTAATTACAGAAGTCCGTAAGCACAAAGAGAATCTCCCATGATCAACCGTACAAGTCCAAATCAAGGTCCTGTATCAAGGGCATAGTTTAGCTATTTAACAAAACAGTAATTAGCTAAACTAACTATTAACTGTATAGAAGTAGTCCTAATTATCATCTTCATCATTTAATATCAATTAAATGATTTAACTCCAAATTAATCCATACCATCATGGTTAGCTTCCATATATTTTTAATCTTATATTAAACTCAACACTAATTTCTAGTTAAACTAAGAAGACATCAAACCTAATAAAAACAACCTATTCCCTTCATTGATGCTCACGGCAAGGATGATTAAAGCATCCATAAGCTAACATTCAATTCCAACATGAAATAGAACCCAATGA
Source organism: Boesenbergia rotunda (assembly GCA_024364735.1). Classification (NCBI taxonomy): domain Eukaryota; kingdom Viridiplantae; phylum Streptophyta; class Magnoliopsida; order Zingiberales; family Zingiberaceae; genus Boesenbergia; species Boesenbergia rotunda. The sequence continues at coordinate 68,600 of JAGFNQ010000760.1, forward strand.
CATGTAAGACCAAAAAGATCTAAGTGAACTAGGGAAGCAACTAAGATCAATATCAACTACTCTAAAATACATCAAAGTCCAAGAATCTCCTAGCAATGATACAAGGTTAATCCACTCTTTAGAATGAACTCATAGCAACAGAAAGGAGAACCAAATTACAACATCCAACCCCAATCTCACGGCAACAGCAGGGAGAACCAAATTACAACATAGAACAATACCAAAATCAAATCTTCCCTAACCCACAGAACAATACCATCAAGCCTCCATCGTATTGCTAATGCAAGGCACGACACTCACCAAAGATTTGCAACTGATCAGAACACCCAAAACATTTATCTATTGACCTAGCAAACCTATCCATACCAAGTTAAAATTCATGAAGCCACAACCCTACCCGACACAGCATCCAACTCCACGCAAAATCACAAAAATTTGCCACCTTACCTCTTAAATGTCGTCGTCTCCACTGTCCAGAGTCCGGCGAAATCAGCACGGCGAGGTTGACACGTCGAAATCCCAACCCACAGCGAGAGGCAGAGCGGGGGGAGGAGGAGATCGAGCCGTGCTCAGCGGTATCCTTCACCTACGACAATGAGAAGGAAAGAGGAAGAAGAACACGGAGAAGATGGGGTCGGCAGTGTTCGGTGCAGCGCAGAGGTGGGGAAGAGAAGAAACATCTGGGAAAACCTAGGGTGTGCAGAAAACTGAAACGGGGGAGAGGGATTTTGAGAGAAGTCTTATTGTTTTGGCTATTTTGCAAAAAGGCCCCTCTAATATGGTTAATTCCAACAATGCCCTTATGTTCCGAATTTTCTATTTAATCCCATAAAATTTTGGTATTTAACACGAGTTCTTCCCTGCACTCGCGAATCTTCCATAGAGTCGGCAGAGCCGATCATCTCTGTGGATGCCATAGCGACTAATGGGTGCGATCGAAGACCAATAGCTTGGAGTGAGGTGATTGTCGAAATCCGTACCCATAGGCAAATCGCGATCCCGTGCCCTAACACCTCCTTACTATGGCTGATCAGAGGAATTGATATCTGAGGTAAGGATCTAGATTTTTTTTGTTGTGGAACACATGATGTTGTTTTGGATCTGTAATTAGCAAGGTTAGATCAGCTAGTAATATTGTGGGTTTTGGACTGACTTTTAGGTTTGTGATCTGTGATTTACAAAGAGAGAAAATTGGAGGAGTGAGTTGTCTGCTCGATCTTTGGATCAGAGGATTATGGATCTTCATCCTCCTCTGTGTTGCGTGGTCGGATTTGGAGCAGGGTTTTCTACCGGCACCAATTTCAGGTAAGGTCGCATATGGATGCTTGTTTTAGGTTTGGAACCTATACTTGGATATAGTTTGGTTTCTCTGATCTTGGAAGGATTTAATAGTGGTAGCCCTGATTTTAAATTGTAGTTTGAACATGGATATGGTTAGGTTTCTCATTAGATTAGTGTTAAATATCAGAAATTGGAGGGCTTTTCTGAAAGTTTTCCTAAGGTTATAAACATTCTTTGTTTTATTTTATTTTTATTTTTCTTATTCTCTCTTTTCCTTCTAAAATTCCCTCTCATCACACGATTTCCTCTTCTACCCGACGCCGTGAGCTCTCTTCACACAAAACCTTTGTGGTTTCTTCTTCCTCGATCAAGTCGAAGCTCAACGTTGCACGCGAAACATTCTCTTCTCCCACCTCCGCGCCGCACACGAACCTCTACCTCAGTGTTTTCCTCTTCAACTTCCTCTCCTTATCCTCTCTAAATAGCAAACGACGATGCCAACACAGGTAAGGGGAATGTTTATTGTTGAATATGATGGAATTTGTACGACTTTGCAAATTGTTATGAGTTTCCTACTTGATATTTATTCCTTGCTTGATCTTTGAGTTAAAAATCTAAAGTTTCAGTTATATAATCTCGACTTTTGTTTTTCTGATTCGTAGAGTCCCGCTAGTATGCGTGTACTTTAGAAACATCATGTGACTTATCTAGGATTTGGTTGGCATTAGATATATCCTACCCACTAGATTAGTTGCATATTTATTGGTTATTGTTCTGGTTTAATTAGGTGCATGTGTGACTTATTGATTATATGACAGTTGACCTGATTTCGTCTGTGCACATTGGTATCATGCACCATATTGCATGCTAGCAGTTATCGGCTTTCTTGTGGTTAAGTCTACCGTCAATCATATAGTGGTCAGCCCAGTCAACCACTCGGGGTAGTGGTAGTTGTCAGAGTGCGAGTGGTCATCCAGTCGCGCGACGCTCAACCACTCATGGGTAGTGGTAGTTGTTGGAGCAGTAGCCGACAGTGACACCCCCTCTGTTATTTATAAGGGATAAGTAGAGTGGTTGTGCTCTCTCGTTGGGTACTAGAGCGGTTGTGCTCACTTTCCTAAAGTTAGAGGTTATTCCTTCTTGTTCTTGGGTATTAGAGCGGTTGTGCTCCACTAGGGTCTTTGATATAGAGTGGTTGTGTTCTCCCTTGTCTTAGAGTTCAGGATTGAGATTTTTCTCCCAACATCCTGTCCACTCGGCTACTTATAAGAGATGGATGTCATAGTCCGTACAGTTGTCACAGCTCTTGCCTTGTCGGCCATGCAGATATGTGTGATGATTGTAGATTGGTGTGTAGGGGTGGCATATGTCATTGCATCATTTGTATACGATGCATCTTGCATTTGTTTAAGATATGATTGTCGCATTTGATTGACATGCATATATGTATTTGATTTGCATTTGTTATTTGATTTGGATTTACTCAGTAGTATGAGCAGCTTATTGACTTGGTATAAGAGTTTTTGATCATACCTGTCACGCCCCGAGACCCCAGGAGCCGCTGATCCAATAGAAAATCGGACAGCACCTCCCCTGTCCGGCGGACAATTCACACATACACATACCACATAAAACACAACCGCACAGTTAAAATGGCCTCAGGACTCAAAACAAGACAGAATATAATATAAAAACCAGGTAAACCATACCTGACTGCGGACCGGTCCGACTTACGACAAAACACAAAGCATAAAGGTCTCACAAACGTACAACTATACTGCCGTATAGTATGACTAAATCCAACAAAAGCAACAGCGGAAGAAAATAATAGAAAATACTAGCAACACACTAGACGATAAATCCCGAAGACATCTCGACAAGTACGCGAACTGGGACAGGCTGTCGGGCACGCTCCAGTCAGTCATCCTCAAATAAAAACAAGGAGCTAACGGTATGAGTAATAAAACTCAGCGAATATCTCATCATATATATACAAGATATTCTAAGATAGCAACAGGGTAATAGACTACCAAAATAAACATATATGGGCAGGAATAAGAACAACTGCATAAGAACAATAAGAACTACCATACCACTGTCGTAGCGTCGCCAAGACCAGACATAAGGTCTCCTGTACGTGCATGTCAATAATATACAACATCAAGTATAAACAAGCACAAATAAGAGCAAAATAAACGAACACACAAAGTGCAATGACATGGTCTGGTCACCCCTGCCGTCGGTCAGACATCGTCACCTATGTACGGGAGGAAGCTGAACGGAGGCCACCCTCCGACGTAGGGCTGTGACTGCCGTCCCTACTCTGCCATCGCTACTACTGAGCAACCGAGTAGACGGTATGCTGTGGGTGTAACACTCCTACGCGAGGCCTATCCTGGCGATATCACTATCAGCCTCAGGTCATCTCTGGAGTACATCTCTGTCTGAGTGTTAACCCTACCCCATGTATATAATGGGGGAGAGATATCTCCCTCTCATCTCCTGGTATCTGGACAACGCAAGGAGGGACATCTGCCTGCTACCACGCTCCGATTCACTAACCCATGAGTGCATGAGCGGAGCAGCACAGAGCACACTACCCAATACTCCGTCAACCACTAATCCATGAGTGGCCGTATGGGTAGGTCAGTATGACTGTCGACCTAGCTCACCCAAAAGGGGCCCCTGCTCGACAGTGATGCACAGTGCAGTATGATGCATAACAACAGTCAAATAGCATCCACTATCTAGTCCACCTATATCAACATGATATGCAAGGATCGTGGAACATGCACCATATCCTAAATCCTACAGGTATAGGTATCACATATCAGTTGTGGCACAACCAGCATCGACAAAACAAATATAATAGTCATGCCACCATTCTATTACTCTATTGCTACATAAGCATATCAAATATATATATATCTGTGACAATTCTAAAATAAGAGTCAGAGATACCCGCCTCCGATGTAGTAGTCCGAACGCGACGAGAACCCCCGTCTGAAATAATATCCGCCGCCAGTGGAATCCAAAATAGCCGAGTCAATAACCTGTATCAAGTGATATAATTTAGCTATCATAACAGATGTTATTCAGCTAAAACCAATTAATCACTCGTATTAGCACTAATCTCAATTACTCCAAGTATAGGACTTAGGCTCACCCTAGGTTAACCTAATCCTAATCACAACTCCATCAAACCCCCAGCAAAACAAAATCTCCCCAAAACAACCGATCTAGCCATAATCAAATAAATCCTAAAATTAATTAACGGAACACAAGAACACCTTAATTCAACATCCACAATTGATCACATCCTAGCAGATAAACCATCAAGACCCCTCACTAGTCTGCCACGAACAACTGAGCAAAACTCTTTCACAAACCTGCATCAGATCTCAACACAATACCACGAAGGAAACTCCAGATTCAAACCTGATTACAAGCTTCATCAAATTCACAGCCCATCCAATCAATAGATTCCGAAACCAATACAACAACGAAACCCTCCAAACTGTAGCTTAAGGAAAAACATGGAAACCCAAAACCAAGCTATGCACGCTCACGACAAATCTATACAGAGCCAAATCCTCCAAAACATCATACAGATCCTAGCCAACCCTTCGACCAATTCTGATCAAGATTAACATCACACCAAGCATCTCCTTACCTGTAATGCTGCGCCAGTCGCAAACCCCAACTCTAACCCAGTTGGAAGAAGAAATGTCCTCGTCTAGATCCAAATCTGAGCTCAGAACTCCTCCGAACCCTAGATCGCAGGTATCACACCCAAGAATCAAACGAAGTTAAGAAAGGGTTCCAAAAATCGAACTCACGCACAATCCAACAACCGAAATCTATCATCAAACACAAGAATTTGATCATATACAAGAACGATATCAATTTCAAAAACCGATCGAATCACAAACCCCTTCCTTACCCGAGATTTGGCAGCAATCGATGACTCCCCACTCAGATTCGGCGTGATCAGAAGCAACAACCAGGGATCCACGGAAGAGAGCTGGATCTAGGGTTTTCCCGACGTCGCCAACCCACCTCCGACAACACCTAAACACCGCTCATCATCTGCGTGCGTGAGATCGAGAGGAGTAGTCATCGTCAATGGGATTAAGCTGCGACTAGGGCTTGCAACCAAATGGAAGAAGGAGGGATCGGAAGCTGCGATCTATGCCACGCGAGGGAGAGACGAAGTCGGCGCCTGGCTGGGATTTAGGGCACACAATTTGCCGAAAAGGGAAGAAGAAGGGGGCGCGTGATTTGCCGAAATGGAAAGAAAGTAAAAAAAAGGAAATAAAATAAAGGCTTGGTCTTTTGCAAAAACCCCCCTTGAACTTGTAGTATTTGCACACAAGCCCCCAACGCTTGAGTTTATTGTCCTCTTTTTTTTTCCATATTCTAACATTCTCCCCCACTTACAAAAATTTGGTCCCCAAATTTGTCATGGCTAACCGTAAATACTAACAATGGTATAAATGAAGTATGCATGCTGAAGTGAACTCCCAACACATACCTCAGACAAATAAATGGGGATATCGAGCTCGGATAGTGTCCTCGAGCTCCCAAGTCACCCTTGCATCCGAGTGGTGCTGTCATCCAACTCTGACCCGCCGGATCGTTTTGTTCCGTAGCTGACGCTCCTGGAATCCCCAGATCTGTACAGTACCTCCTCATAAGTAGCGTCAGGCAGAAGCGGAACAGACATCTCGGATAGGATATGTGGGATCTGGCACATATCCTCGAAATATAGATACATGGAACTCATCCTGGATGTCGGTCAAGGACGATGGAAGTACTAAGCGATAAGCTACAGCTCCATTCCTCTTCAGAATCTAGAACGGACCAATATACCGTGGGGCTAGCTTACCTCTGAGGCCAAAACGTTTCACCCCCCTTCCTTCGTGGGTGAAATTCGCAGAAAAACATGATCCCCAGCAGCAACCTCTAAGGGTCTGCATCTCCGGTCAGCATAACTCTTATGGCGATCCTGTGCTGCTGATAATCTCTGTCGGATAGTTCGTACTAACTCTACCTCGTGCTGAACTCTCTGGGGTCCCAACAGCTGAGTCTCTCCGACCTCCTCCAAAAAGAGTGGGTGTCCTGCACGCCCTACCGTACAACGCCTCAAACGGTGCCATTTGTATCGCCGAATGAAAGTCGTGGTTGTAGGCGAACTCTACCCAATGCAAATGGTCCTCCCAGCTGCCCCCAAAGTCCATCACACACGAGCGCAGTAAATCCTCCAAGGTCTGAATAGTACGCTCTAACTAACCATCTGTCTGGAGATGAAAAGCTGTGCTGAGACGGAGCTCTGTACCCATAGCCCTCTGCAGACTCTGCCAAAACCGAGATGTAAAACGCGGATCCCTATTCGAGATAATACTCAAAGGAACTCCATAAAATTTGCCTGTCTCCTGACAATACAACTCTGCCAATCTATCAAGAGAATCTGTCTTCCGGATAGCTTAGAAGTGAGCAGGTTTGGTTATCCACGACTACCCAAATCGCATCATGACCTCTCCTAGTCCTCAGCAAACCCACCATGAACTTCATGGTGATATGCTCACACTTCCACCCCAGAATGGGAATCATCTGGAGGAGTCCAGCAGGTCCCGAGTGCTCTGCCTTAACCTGCTGACAACCGAGACATCTAGCAACAGAATCCGCGATGTTCCTCTTTATGTCGTCCCACCAATAGGAAACGTCTCCACTCACAATACATACAAGTGCTACCAGGATGAGTAGCAAAACGTGATTGGTGGCCTCCTGCAGTAACTCCTCTAAGACAGGGTGCGCCTCTTCTACACACAACCTCCCTCGGAAGTACAGAACACCCTCCTCATCACGTGTAAAATCCGGCTGCTTTCCTAAAATCGCCTGACTGCCCAGAAACTGAATATACTGGTCACAGGCTAAGCCTCTCTGATTCTCGTCCGAATCTCTGACTGAGCTATTAAGGTTACTAGTAATCTCCTCTCTCTGTCCGAGGCTGCTCCTCTAACCCCAGCTCAGAGAAATTCTGAACCAAATATGTGATCATCACTCTGTTGCATGCGAAAACAGCTCTGAACATACAACTGAGGGCGTCAGCGACTACATTTGCTTTCCCCGGATGGTAGCTAATGGTGCAATCATAATCCTTCAGAAACTCTATCCATCTCTTCTGCCGAAGATTCAGCTCTCGCTGAGTGAATAGATATTGAAGACTCCTATGGTTCGTGAAGATCTCGAAGGTGATCTCGTAATCATGATGCCTCCAGATCTTCAACGCACAAATGATAGCGCCCAACTCTAATTCGTGAACGGTGTAGTTCCTCTCATGCTCCTTCAGCTGCCGAGAAGCATAAATAACTACCGTCCATGCTGCATGAGTATCGCGCCCAGTCCCAGGAGAGATGCATCAGTATACAGAGTAAAACCATCCTCTCCAGAAGGCAGTACTAGCACTGGCGCAGATACCAACCTCCGCTTCAGCTCCTGAAAGCTGGTCCCGCAGGCTTCAGTCCATACAAACTTCACGCCTTTCCCGGTCAGGCGTGCAAGTGGTGAAGACATGCTGGAGAACTCTCAACCAAGCATCGATTATAGCCAACCAAACCCAGGGAACTGCGCAAATTGGAACGATCACCCAATTCACTTCAAATCCTCCCTGAGTCCTAAGTAAATCCCCAACAAGGTCCTTAATACCTATTCCTATTTCCAATCATAAATTGGAAACGTCTAATATAACTCAGTGGATCCCTAAGGTTCAACCTTCATCTACTAACCCACCAAACATCTAACCACAACATCCGCGATATTCATCCCCATATCGGTCCACCAACGGAAACGCCTCAAGTCTCTATATCTTCGGTATTACCTGCAAAACACACAAACCAAGAATGGTAAGCCTCCCTTGCCCCTTAGGTGAGATAATCAAGGACGCTCCTCCGTAAATAGGTCAAAAAATTTTCAAACCATAGAAAACGCTAGAACACTCCTTCAGACATACATCCGAAAATTCTCGAACTACGGAAACGTCCGAGAGCTAAAGCTACCACTGTCATCAGTACGGCCAAGTGACAGTAGAAAACCCTAACGTCCACGTACTAGGACCGCTAGCCCAGAGACGAGAAGATAACTGTAACCTCGCCGTCTCTGATACCAATGAACCACCACATGGACTGGTTTGGAGGTCAACTCGTAACCACTCGCGCTTGACCACCAACGGTCTATAACATTCACCCGTTACAGTCAAATTTCACCGTTATCACGCTGCTAAGACCTATTCCACCGCATCCCAGCGGATCATGCCTCTCGATAAGCTATCGAGAATATCTCACATGTACGGTCTGTCTATGAGTCATGAAACCTCATAAACTAGAATGGCGTAAGACGAGTCGTCTAACCGTCTTCTCGTAATCCAATATTTCTCCGGTTCTCCATTCAAGGTTCAGAAACCTCGGAGTTCCACTCCATAACATAGAGACATGCTATGCCTCAAGAGTATCTCAACAAAATCACGAAGTGATTCTTAGTTCTTTGATAGCTTCCTCAATATTTTCCACCCAAAGGTGGTCTAAGCTCGTAAGTGATTCGCCTCAGCGCAAATCATAAGTACGTATGTACCTCCTTGGTACACCAAACCAAGTACAAACTGTAACCTGAAAGGGGCAAGCAACTAATTACACACCTTTCCAGATCGATACCAATTACATCTGACTGTACCTTTTGGCTATCTAACCACGCATAATAACTCTGAGATCAAAAGTCCCATGAAAATAGGATATCTCTATCCTCTATCAACCGAGATAGTAAACAACAAATATCATCTCTGCTGTATCACAACAGACCATGTCCTCCCGACATGTCCTTTAGGATATCTATCAATAACTGAAGCTCCATGAGCTAAAGTGAGTTGATCTCATAGCTGATAAAGTCAACTAAGACCTACAACCAACAATAAGTTGTCGTCTGATTCAACCCAAGTCCCCGACCCCTCAGTCGGCACTATCGGAGAATCAACATTCTCCGCTATACAATTGAAATCATCATGTCTAACACTACACTAGACAATAGGTACAAAAGAGGTAAATGAAACACAACATATACCTCGTGACGTCTGGAGGAGTCCCGTCGCCGCCATATCCCAATCACGTCTATCGAGAAAACGACTCTGACATAGAATCCGAAAAAAAACACCCACAAGACCACAAGGTATCTCGAGAACCTTGCTCTGATACCAAATAAATTGTCACGCCCCGAGACCCCAGGAGCCGCTGATCCAATAGAAAATCGGACAGCACCTCCCCTGTCCGGCGGACAATTCACACATACACATACCACATAAAACACAACCGCACAGTTAAAATGGCCTCAGGCCTCAAAACAAGACAGAATATAATATAAAAACCGGGTAAACCATACCTGACTGCGGACCGGTCCGACTTACGACAAAACACAAAGCATAAAGGTCTCACAAACGTACAACTATACTGCCGTATAGTATGACTAAATCCAACGAAAGCAACAGCGGAAGAAAACAATAGAAAATACTAGCAACACACTAGACAATAAATCCCGAAGACATCTCGACAAGTACGCGAACTGGGACAGGCTGTCGGGCACGCTCCAGTCAGTCACCCTGAAATAAAAACAAGGAGCTAACGGTATGAGTAATAAAACTTAGCGAATATCTCATCATATATATACAAGATATTCTAAGATAGCAACAGGGTAATAGACTACCGAAATAAACATGTATGAGCAGGAATAAGAACAACTGCATAAGAACAATAAGAACTACCATACCACTGTCGTAGCGTCGCCAAGACCAGACATAAGGTCTCCTGTACGTGCATGTCAATAATATACAACATCAAGTATAAACAAGCACAAATAAGAGCAAAATAAACGAACACACAAAGTGCAATGACATGGTCTGGTCACCCCTGCCGTCGGTCAGACATCGTCACCTATGTACGGGAGGAAGCTGAACGGAGGCCACCCTCCGACATAGGGCTGTGACTGCCGTCCCTACTCTGCCATCGCTACTACTAAGCAACCGAGTAGACGGTATGCTGTGGGTGTAACACTCCTACGCGAGGCCTATCCTGGCGATATCACTATCAGTCTCAGGTCATCTCTGGAGTACATCTCTGTCTGAGTGTTAACCCTACCCCATGTATATAATGGGGGAGAGATATCTCCCTCTCATCTCCTGGTATCTGGACAACGCAAGGAGGGACATCTGCCTGCTACCACGCTCCGATTCACTAACCCATGAGTGCATGAGCGGAGCAGCACAGAGCACACTACCCAATACTCCGTCAACCACTAATCCATGAGTGGCCGTATGGGTAGGTCAGTATGACTGTCGACCTAGCTCACCCAAAAGGGGCCCCTGCTCGACAGTGATGCACAGTGCAGTATGATGCATAACAACAGTCAAATAGCATCCACTATCTAGTCCACCTATATCAACATGATATGCAAGGATCGTGGAACATGCACCATATCCTAAATCCTACAGGTATAGGTATCACATATCAGTTGTGGCACAACCAGCATCGACAAAACAAATATAATAGTCATGCCACCATTCTATTACTCTATTGCTACATAAGCATATCAAATATATATATATCTGTGACAATTCTAAAAGAAGAGTCAGAGATACCCGCCTCCGATGTAGTAGTCCGAACGCGACGAGAACCCCCGTCTGAAATAATATCCGCCGCCAGTGGAATCCAAAATAGCCGAGTCAATAACCTGTATCAAGTGATATAATTTAGCTATCATAACAGATGTTATTCAGCTAAAACCAATTAATCACTCGTATTAGCACTAATCTCAATTACTCCAAGTATAGGACTTAGGCTCACCCTAGGTTAACCTAATCCTAATCACAACTCCATCAAACCCCCAGCAAAATAGAATCTCCCCAAAACAACCGATCTAGCCATAATCAAATAAATCCTAAAATTAATTAACGGAACACAAGAACACCTTAATTCAACATCCACAATTGATCACATCCCAGCAGATAAACCATCAAGACCCCTCACTAGTCTGCCACGAACAACTGAGCAAAACTCTTTCACAAACCTTCATCAGATCTCAACACAATACCACGAAGGAAACTCCAGATTCAAACTTGATTACAAGCTTCATCAAATTCACAACCCATCCAATCAATAGATTCCGAAACCAATACAACAACGAAACCCTCCAAACTGCAGCTTAAGGAAAAACATGGAAACCCAAAACCAAGCTATGCACGCTCACGACAAATCTATACAGAGCCAAATCCTCCAAAACATCATACAGATCCTAGCCAACCCTTCGACCAATTCTGATCAAGATTAACATCACACCAAGCATCTCCTTACCTGTAATGTTGCGCCAGTCGCAAACCCCAACTCTAACCCAGTTGGAAGAAGAAATGTCCTCGTCTAGATCCAAATCTGAGCTCAGAACTCCTCCGAACCCTAGATCGCAGGTATCACACCCAAGAATCAAACGAAGTTAAGAAAGGGTTCCAAAAATCGATCTCACGCACAATCCAACAACCGAAATCTATCATCAAACACAAGAATTTGATCATATACAAGAATGATATCAATTTCAAAAACCGATCGAATCACAAACCCCTTCCTTACCCGAGATTTGGCAGCAATCGATGACTCCCCACTCAGATCCGGCGTGATCAGAAGCAACAACCAGGGATCCACGGAAGAGAGCTGGATCTAGGGTTTTCCCGACGTCGCCAACCCACCTCTGACAGCACCTAAACACCGTTCATCATCTGCGTGCGTGAGATCGAGAGGAGTAGTCATCGTCAATGGGATTAAGCTGCGACTAGGGCTTGCAACCAAATGGAAGAAGGAGGGAACGGAAGCTGCGATCTATGCCACGCGAGGGAGAGACGAAGTCGGCGCCTGGCTGGGATTTAGGGCACGTAATTTGCCGAAAAGGGAAGAAGAAGGGGGCGCGTGATTTGCCGAAATGGAAAGAAAGTAAAAAAAGGAAATAAAATAAAGGCTTGGTCTTTTGCAAAAACCCCCCTTGAACTTGTAGTATTTGCACACAAGCCCCCAACGCTTGAGTTTATTGTCCTCTTTTTTTTTCCATATTCTAACAATACCCCACATGTATGCTTCCACATTTGTTATGTACTCTACTTTTCAGAGACTGTATATCTTGTTTCTATTTGTTTTATTTATCTTGTTTATAGCATGCATTTATCTATTCGCTACACCCGTAAAGTTCGACCTCGAACTCATCACTGCTTGCTTTCCTTTTTGTTTCAAGTAATAGATAGATGCGTCTTGCACCGCCAGGAGAGGATCTATCTCTCAGTCCCCAATCTTGGGTATTTTTGGTTGTTTCGTATTTTATATTTTCTTATTCATTAAACTCATGTATCTTTAGTGGACTTGTACTTAATTTCGTTAGACTTTCGTTTGGTTCTACATTTATTTTATGAAGTTTACGACGGCTTTATTAACTGTGATATTGTATTATGTTATCCTTTTATTTCTGTTGCTACCAACCGTGTTGGCTATGTATATATACTGTGTTGAGATGATGTAGACAAGATTCAGATTGTCCGTCGTACAGGGGAGATGTTGTCCATTTTTTGAGCAAGCATTGGCCTTTGAGGGCGTGACAATCATTGCATGTAATTTAGAACTCCTTCTTGGGATCGAATTGGGTTGTGAAGGCCCTGTAATTCTCTTTCGGTTTGGGTGGCTTCTACATTAGGTTTTGGAGCTCTAGAGGTTGTCGTGAGCATTAATAGAATGTCAAGTTGAATTTGTTTCTCTTGGCTTTGCATGCTTGTCGTGAACTTCCTTGATGCTCTATTTTGTGTTTGACGTTGTGGTGAGTTGGTAGTTGCTAATGTGAGATGTTTTTCATTGGCTAGTTGGGTTAGGTTTAGGTTGAACCCAAACAGAACCTAAAATGAACCTGATCTTGGTAACTTGGAATAACTATGGATTAAACATTTAATTATGGTTAATTAAATGAAACAGGATAATTAAGATGATCCTAATTAATTAGGATAGCTCGTTTAGCTAAATATCATGTGTTGTAATAGTTAAACTTATATCTTTTATTACATGATCCTGATTTGACACAGATTAGCTGAATGAGAGGTCCTTTTCGATATTTTACACATTATTTACGAGGCGGGTACCTTCTAATTTATCTCTGTAGATATTTTAGATTTCTATGCATGGTTTATTTTATGGATAATAGTAGAATGTACCTTTATCTGCTTTTTGTTTATCCTATTTAACACTTACTGCTTGACCCTTTGACATACTCAAATTTTATTTTTAATATAGTCTACATGCTTGGTACTCTGGTTCTAAAGAGTACACGTATTATTGATACCTAGTAGGTTATTTGTATGTCATGATTTATGCTTTAGACTTATGCATGTCATTTTGAAATTTGCTTAATGGGTGTTAGCGTCATGTACTATCTTTGCATTATTGCATAACTGACGATCCTTGGCTCTTGTGTGATTGAGATGGATCGTTAGTCATATCAAGATTTGCACACACTGGCACTCATGAGTTAGTGGTACTATTAGGAGGGTGTGTGCAGTTGCCCTATCAAGGCTCCGCTCGGCCACTCATGGTAGTGGTATCCGCAGTGTGGTAGAAGACAGAGATCTCTCCTCTTTCCCGTGATACGAGGAAATAAGAGCGGTGCTCCCCCATATGATTTGGGGTAGGACGGGTGTGACCTCCGCCAGCATCCTGTTCACTCGGTCACTCAGAAGCAGTGATGGCAGAGTGTGTATAGTTGTCATAACCCTACCCACTCGACTTCACCCATGACCGGTGATGGTGGCTGACTGGCGTCAGGGGTGACCATATCATTGCATCATGTGCACGGTTGCATAGATTGCATTTGTTTGTATTTGCTGTACTTGTTTGAGCTATGATTGCTTATTTGGATGATATGCACATATAGGAAGTATTTTATTTATTATGGTCTAGTGACCATTCAGGTTCGGGGATTTAGGACTTTCGTACCCTGCATGTGAGTTTGATATGAGTATACTTGCATGTAGAGTATCGATCATGTATTCAGATTTTTCCTTTGAGACCGTATCTGCTTACTTCTATACTGCTATTATATGTCCTTTTTACAGCCATGCATATCTATCTAATTGTATACCCGTGGAGTCACCCTGGACTCACAATCAATTGCCATGTTTTTCTTTTCAGGCTAGAATACTCGGAGTCGCCAGGAGAGAGCCCTACCGCTTGCTCCACTTCTCGTCGGATTGACTTCGTCTTGGTATTGGTACTTACGGATATTTTATTTACTATTTTTATGGATATAGATGCATGTTTTATGTTATTTGTGTGCCCTAGGGGGCTTTTAAAATTTTTTTATTATTGTTAGTCATACCGGTATGCGTCTTTCATGTCTGAGTTTCATTTATTTCTTATTATGCGTTAATTTCTAACCGTATTGGCTGAAGATGATGAGATGGCCGTATACGTTTTATATCGAAGATTCATATTGTCCGTCATATAGGGGAGGTATTGTCCGATTTTATTTGACGAACCTGTTCTTGGGACGTGACAGTTTTAAAATATAATAAATTCAGTTCCATTTTAAATAATTCACTTCCTCAATTTTTTTTTATTGAAAGCATAATTTTGCCAATTCTTCCATTTAGAACACTTTTGCTTTTTTCCCCCATGAGCACATTAGGTTCCTTGAACAAATTAGGCTCCTTGAAAATGATTTTTAGTTTTTACACAAGGGGAGCTGAACAACTTGCTCTACTTCAGAGTATATATCAAGGTTAGTGATCCTGTCGGAGGTGAGCGAGTAGGTGCTCTTCGATGACGAAGCACGTTGTTGACCACAAGAGAACAAGGAGACCAAGAAGAATGGGCGGCTAGTTGTTTCAGCAGCTGCCAAAGAATAAAAAGGAAAATCGTTAGAGGCCAGTCAAGGGGTCTGTGACGCAAATACTCCGACAATCAAGCCAAAAAAAAAAAAATTTAGTAGAGCAAACTGTAGATAAGCTTGCAAGAGAGAATTCGGATAAAATTTATTTGCGTCTAGAAGAGGACTCTTTTTAAAGACATCTTTTTCTAGCCTCCGCTCCAGAAAGGCATTTTTTCCCCCTTTGACCTAGCGTCTTATCATATAGTTTGCATCAGGTACAAGTCATGTCACTGTTCAAATAGTAGTCATCATAATTTCCTTAATTATTAAGGAACATTTATTGAGTATCTTTGAGAGGATATTGTTGCCTCTGCCAAGCGTACAAGGAACCTCGCGGGTGACGCGCTTAGGCGTTCTTGGGCTATGTCTGGGAGATTGTATAAGGCCCAATGAGGGTCGTCGATTATTGGTTGTCAGCCGACCGACCGACTCATTGGATCAGCCCAGTCAATTTGAGTCGTTGACCTGACCAGCCTGGTTGAGCTATTGACCCGACCGACCTGACAGCTCAAGCCAGTCGAGAAGCTAGTCTAGCCGATCAGGAAACTTGCTTAGCTGACGCTTTTTAACGTCCCATTCCCTTCCTATATCCCGCAGGGAGACCTCTGGCCATCCAAACTGGTTCGCTCTCCCCAGGTCACAGCTGCTCGGGCCAGACGACCAGACGATTAGCTATGCCAATCAACATTCCTAAGGAACCTTTGACTTCCTCATCAATGATAGGCTCTCAGGGTCCACATCTTCCTACTGGATCAGTTACTATTGAGTGGACAAGTTTAAGGTCGTGAGATTGGAAATTCCACGCATGTTTAGTTCTTCTATCACAACAACAAATACCTAATTGTGTGGTATTGTTGCGATTAATGTAACTATGACACATACATATCCTATGTGCGCCAGTTATAAACAATTCTTTTAGTTTTATTAATTTCATTTTCTTGGAAACATTTTAATATAACCTTTTCTATTTTATACAAAAGACCATCATCATATAGGAAAAAAGCTACAATGTATAATGTATGCAAATAACAGGATCAAATCACATAACTACATGCCAACTCAATGTCGTCAATATCAAGTAGTTTATTTATTACAACATAACAACACCATAAAGTAAGAGAGAAAAATCCATGTTTTGGGGTGGACAAGCTTGAACACTATATCATTTTTTCAATTAAAGAAAAGAAAAGTGCAACCAATACAAATATATATGATAATCTCATACATTATATAGTCAATATGAACTCATAATCTATATTATTCAACTAAAATGTTTTTTTTTTCTTGTACCTTTGGAATCATATCCAGTTGAATCTGAGATGATGGGCTAATCTTCGCCTATGTCCCTTTGGCATCTTCTTTTCAATTGTGAAAGGTTGAAAACCCTCCAAATTTCCAACATATGTAGATTCTTCAAACCCCTAATTCCATGTATGTGGAGTACTGATAGAACAGTTATGCAGTGATAGAACACGAAGAGACTTGAGATGCTTTAGCCAGCCAGGCAAGGTCGTGAGATTGGAAATTCTATGTATGTATAGTTCTTCCAACACACTGATTGTTGGCTCTGCTATCATCAAAGACTCCAATTCATCACAACAACAAATACATAATTGTGTGACATTGTTGCGATCAATGTAACTATGCTTCAAATTTTTCCCATGCGCACCAGTTATAAACAATTCTCTGAGTGTGTGTAAGTGTTGCAGTTGCCCTCGTACATCGACATTCTTGTAACAAATATCTACCTGGAACTTATGTAGTAAATTCAAGATTTGTACGAGTACTTCTGGCCGCACTATTATATTTGGACAACCTCTGAGACGTAGAAAACAAAGAGAACCCAGGCATCCCACTTCTGAAGGAAAGGATGACAAATTATAACACCTGTCAATGGTCAATGAATGAATCATGTCTAGGTGTTGCATTTCATCGCCAGGAAGATCTTGGAGTTGTTTGCACCCTTTGATTTCAAACGTCGTCAAAGATTTGAGGTTTCTGATGCAGCCACTAGGCAGGGATGTCATGTCGTCCATCGCCTCCACTCGAAGAACAGAAAGAGAAGTCAGTTTTCCAACACATGAGAGTAGGCTCCCACTGCAATATGATATGTCAAGGTATTGAATTCTAGGAAGTCTCGGCATACTTTTCAATTTAGGACATTTGACAATAAACAATTTCTTTAGTAAAGGGAACAATTCATGGGCACCATCAGACCCGGACCATTCCTCTAAATCATCCATCCTATCCAAGTAGAGTTCTTGAAGTGAAGAAAAGCCTCTGTGCCCATGGAACTCAGCACCCATCAGCGTAATGCCGTTCATTTTGTGTAATTCAAGCTTCTTAAGAAACTGTAGATTTCCGAATGGTGGAATGTGCTCACAACTACGGCAGTTTTTAAGGCAAACTTCAACCAAAGTTGGCAACTGTGACTCTATCAACCATTCTGGAAATTGTCTGCCTCCGTAATTGCATATGCTTAACTTCTTTAAGCTCCTGTTGGGATAAAGATCATCCAACATATCCTTGTCATTACTCTCTGAATGATTAAACTTTAAACGCAGTTCATTAAGATGTTTATTCTTCAAAATTTTTCTTCCACCACAAGAGTAATTTGTAAAATTCTCTGAAAATTGAATTTTCATTTCTCCATGAAGCTTCAAATCCTCAAGTTCTAGGATTGAACATGCGCCAGCTCTATCCGCAGCAGCAAAGAAAGATAAACTTCGAAGATGAATTAGTCGTGACAACCCGTTGGGCATGTGTGTCAATCTTAAATGATGGCAATAAAGATATTGTAAATTGGGGAGAAGGGTTATGGAGTCCGGTAGAACGTTAATCCTATTCTTAGATAAGTTGAGGTACCTCAAATGTATCAGATTTCCTATTGATGCCGGGACCTCCTTGATTTTATTGCCAGTTAACTCTAACACCCGCAAAAATTTCAGTTCTGAGAAAACAATTTCAAGTTGATCGGCGTTTAGACTAACATAGTTCAATATAAGGGTACGTAAGCACAATGGCTTCTTGCTCAAGGCCCAAGTAACCTTTGATGTATTTGCCAAGTATATGTGCAAATGATATGTTCTCTTGCCAATATCTTCGGTCGAGTCTTGAATAGAATTCCAATATGCATCTGCAGATACTGATCGTGCCAGATCATGCATCAAATCATGCATCGTGCACTTGGTTACATCGTGAGACGTTGCCAAGAGAAAGAATGATCTCGACACAAGATCATCAAAGACACGGTTCCCCACTGTTTCAGCATCAAAATTTCCTTCTGAACTTACGAAACCATTTGCTATCCACAGTTTGATTAGTTCATCCTTTGCCATTCTATCATTTTTTGAAAATAGAGAGGCAAATGCAAAACACTTCTTTGATCGCGGAGGGAGAGTGTCATAGCTCAACTTCACTACTGCTAACACTTTATCTTCCTCGTTTCCCAACTGCCAAATTTCACTGTTCAATACCGAGGACCAATAAGTTTCATCCCGACTTGCGCGGAGCATGCTACCTAGAGAAATGGCAGCCAAGGGAACGCCGCCACATTTCTTAACAATCTTTCCACCAATTTCCATCAGGTTTTGATTCGCTGCTTGATCTCCAAATGCAAATTGTTGAAACAAGGACAAACAATCATCTCGGGACAACTGTTGTATTTGGAGGGTGGTATTGGACGAGTCCATAATGGAAGAAACCTGTTGGTTACGAGTCGTCACTAAAATTTTGCTTCCTCTAGTCCCGCATGTTAAGACTGCCTTCAGTACACCCCACTTTAATGGGTCTTCATTCCATACATCATCCAGCACGAGTAGAAATTTCTTCCCCGATAATGCTTTTTCTAGGTTCTTCCTCACTGAATCTATTTGTGAGATGTTGACCGGTGCATCAGTAGCCAGTTCTAAAACAGACTTCATTATCTTTGCCGGGTCAAATTCAGCCCCAACAACAGTCCACATTCTTGAACTATCAAAATGAGCTTTCACCACCTCATCATTGAAAACAAGCTGAGCAAGTGTAGTCTTCCCCAGGCCACCCATCCCAACAATGGTGATGACCTTCAATGTACCATTAGTTCTACTTTCATCATCATCGTCATCCTTCGTTAACATGTTGATAATTATATTCTTCTCTGGTTCTCTGCCTATAACATCAAAGCTATTGCGGGAGTGGGTCTCTCTGTAAGGACTTGGTGACATGTGGCTAATTCTTTGTGGCAAATTAGGAAGAAAGGACTTTTGTCGCAAAATAGAATCCAGACTCTTTGTTACAGCTTGTATCATATCACTTATCCTACTCGTAAACACAACTTGATTATTAGAAGAGAAGAAATCACGCACCGGCTGGAAATTGGAAGCTGTTGATCTCTGCTTCCGTAAGGCTTCGGTGTCATAGCAGTCCACAACATCCTCGATATCGTAGGCCAAGTATTTGAGCTTCCTCAACCAGTCCTTCACAGCATCTCTATTTAAAGTGTGGGACTCGACGTCTTCGATCACCATGTCAATAATCGTCGACAACTCCCTGAGATTCCCCATCTTCTCTTCGATATCAGTCATTGCCTTGAGTTTCTCGTCGAGTTGGAAGAGAATTGCCGCCTTGTCAGCTACGAAGCGAGTTGCAGCTACCAAAGCTCCTTCCATAGCTAATGGCAATATTTGAAAACTTAGAACAACAAATTAGATTCAGAAGCTCTCCTTCGTTGTGCCGGCCTGGAAGAAGATTTGGAGAATGTAAATAACCACTGATTAGACGAAGACAACTTTGCAATTTTTTACAATATGCATTTGTATATACATTAAAGAAAGTCATCGATGTATACAATGATCGATAGTAAAAAATAAAATAAAAGAAAGTCTTGGATGATCCTTAAGAAAACAATGGACAACTTCTCTAGGTTTCATCGCTGCTACACAATTTACTCGTGTCAATTTCAGTCGAGTGCGTTTATTAATTCATTTTCTTGGAAACATTTTAAAAGAACCTTTTCTATTTTATACAAAAGAGCATCATCATATAAGAAACAAGCTACAATGAATGCAAATAACATGATCAAATCACATAACTACATGCCAACTCAATGTCGTCAATATCAAGTAGTTTATTTATTACAACATAACAACACCATAAAGCAACAACAAGATCTCACGGCAACAATCCTTTAAGAGAGAAAAATCCAAGTATCATGCAATAAAATGAAGTCTAGTGTGACATATAATTAACCACATGTATATATATTTTTAAAGTCCGTGCGAACCCTGAAATGTTGGGTTTCTGGATTGTCCACCTCGAACACTTTCCAATTTACCTTGACGACCGATGAAAAATTTCTATGGGGCCGAATCGATCGCCCGAGACTGAAAAAACCTCGTTAATCATTTAAAGTCTCACCTCGAGCACTTTCATTCAATTTTATATATTTATATATGTTGTTTTGTTTAGGAGACTATATGTCGTTACTTCTACCTGCTTGTTGTATCTTTATATATATCATGCGTTTGTCTATTTGATTACTCACAGAGTCCGCCTAGACTCATTCAGTTATACATGTTTTTATATTACTTTTTTTCTGAGATTGTATACCATTATTTCTACCTACTTGTTATATCTTCTTATGTTATGCATTTATCTATCTTTATACCTGCAGAGTCCACCTGGATTCACCACCCCCTGCGTTTAATTCTATTTCAGGTAGTCGATAATTGCGTTACTTGGTGCCAGGAGAGGATCCATCTGTCAGTCCCCCAATATAGAGGCTTTGGTCACTTCGTAATTTCATTGTTAGACTTATATTTATTCCTTTAGTGAACTTGCCTTTATTTTTTTTCTTTAGTAGATTTGTATTTATTCCATGGCTGTTTGGTTTGTCACATTATTTTCAAAGTTTATTTATGGTGTAGTTATTATTAATTGTATGATTGCGATATTTTATTATTTTGTTTCTGTTGTTGTTAGTCGTGTTGGCTATATATATATATATATATATATATATATATATATATATATATATATATATATATATATATATATATATATATATATATATATATTGTGTTGAGAATAATATGTATGAGCTTCAAATTTTCCATCGAATAGAGGAGATAGTATGTGTTTCTTGAGCAAGTATAGGTAGGGGCATGACAAAATAACTTGGGTATCATTTTTGTTGAATGAGATTGCCACAATATTGTTCATGAGAATTCCTTTATTGGAGACTTCTTGTGTCAATTTTAGTAGAGTGCTTTTATTAATTCCCATTTTCTTGGAAACATTTTAATAGAACTGTCATGCCTCGAGGGGCTACATGTCCGACGAAAATCGAACATCACCTCCCCTGTATGACAGACAATCTCAACATTATACATACATGAAATGGCATTCACGGCCTCCACAGATATATATGATCAACCATATCATAAATCAAGGAATAAACAACCACCCATACTATCAAATACATATACCAACACCTATACTGTAAAGACAAACTCCAAAATGTCCTCTGGGCAGACCGACGATGCAACATATATATAAAGACCATAACAATTGGTGACACATTTACCAACATATATAAACCGAGAAAAATACATCCCAACTATAAGTAAAATAAAATATAGACTAAATAAAAACAACTGCTACATCTACGGGATTGGGACTGACTACTGGGCTCTCCTGGCGGCGACGTCCTGAAAAGGTTACTTGGGCATGATATAACCAAAACCTACTAGGCATGCAAAAATGCTAGGTATCGACAAACATTACTACTATCTAGAATCGGAATATCAAGTATAAAGACTGTATAGAAGATAAATTTGAGCATGTCAACGGTCAAGCAATAAGTACCAAGCAGGATAACCAAGAGGCAGATAAAGGTAAATCCTACTACTATCCATACAGGGAATCACACATAGAAATTTGAAATATCTACAAAGATAAGTCAAAAGACACCCGCCTCTAATCAAGTCCGTATAAGGAGAGAATCTTCTGTCTAGATAATCCGCGTCCAATCAGGGTCCAGATCCAAATTGTAAGTTTCACTTGTCATATATAGCTTATCTGTAAAGATGCTAGTTGCCTCCATTCAGCTTCAGTATACTTGATCTATAAGAGGAAATTCCAGGCTCCAAATTCGACACATCTCCCATAAATTTTCTCAGGTTCTCTATTTTCCGACATCACCTAGTAATGGCTGCAAGTCAGCCTTCCC
>JAGFNQ010000760.1:91356-137789 GCA_024364735.1 Boesenbergia rotunda
TGACCGAGCGATCCCTCGCGGTGCTCTCCAACCTCGTCGCCTGCGTAGAGGGGCGCCGCGCCGTGAGCCGCTCCCCTGACTCCTTCACCATCCTCGTCGACGTCCTCGGGTGGTGCGACGCCGCCGAATGCCAGGAGATCGCGGGGTACGTTCTGATGGTGATGGCCCACAAAGGGCATAGCGACAGGGCTGCAATGATCGCCGCCGGGGCCGTCTCTGCCCTCTTGGAGCTCACTCTCTTGGGCACTCCGCTCTCCCAGAAGCGCGCCTCCCGTCTCTTGGAAATTCTGACGGCCGACAAAGGGAAAGGAGTGTCGGACATCACTTCCAGTTCTGTCACGTCGGTAATGTCGGCGCCACTGCCTGGGCGTGCGATAGCACCGGCGGCAGAAGGGATGAGCGACGAGAAGAAAGCTGTGAAGGAATTAGTGCAGCAGAGCTTGCAAAGCAACATGCAAAGGATCATCCGGCGAGCGAAATTGCCGCCGAATTTCACGCCGTCTGATCAGTTCAAGAAGCTGACTGCCACCCCGACGTCCAAAAGCTTGCCTTTCTAAAATGATGAAGAGAAGGTAATCCAATCGATCATGAATGCAAATCCCTTTGGATGCAATCTTTAAAATGCATAAGGTCTTTCTTTATTTTGGATTGTATAAAGCCTTGTTCTTCTTCTCCATTCACAATCGTTTGTTTTTCTTAGCTATCAAACTTTTGTTGTATTTGTTTTAATACTACTTTCTTTCTTTTTGGCTTGAATACTTACAATAAATTCGTTTGCTCCTTGAGGTAATTGAATAAGGAGTCTGTCTATTGGCTATGATTGAATCAATGTCATAATAATATTATTATTAGTAGATTCTTGGAAAAAGGCTCTAACCTCATTGAAAGTGGTAGGATAGGAACTATAGTAGTAATCAAAATTTATAAAATAATTTTTTTTACGATTAATTCCACTAAGAACATAAAAAAAAAATTATTTCACTTTTAAGTTTTTAACTAGAATGCTCATTCGAATAGCGATCTTATAAATAGGCTCCTTCTTTGCAAAGGCATAAGCCTAGTTAAACCCAAAGTTGGCATCTCTTGGTTCAGTGCTTTTATTAATTTTCATTTAAAAAAAATATTTTGAAGGAACCTTTTCTATTTTAAACAAAAAATGACTTTTCATTGTCACATAAAAACCCATAATATATGCAAATAACCATTATCAAATCATATAACTGTCTAACTCAATATCAAGTAGTTTATTTATCACATAACACCGTAAAGCAACAAAAAGATCCCACATACACCACAGTATTCCTCCAAACTCTTGGTGTGACATATAATAAACCACATATATATTTTTAAAGTCTCTCAAAATTAAAAAAAAAATAAAACAAATTTAGTTGCAACAACAGGACTTCATAAGACAGACAATATATATAGGTTTAATCAACAATTAAGATCTCATGCCTAGTCCAGACCCTTGGCCAATGAACCTACGAGTCAAAGGAAAACAATGGAAGTGGTGAGCAGAAATGAACTTAAGGAGGCTAAAGATGAAAAATCATAACTGAATATTACAAGAAAGGATAACAACAATATACATTAATTGAATTAATGTTGATACAAAGTCATCCTATTTTAGCAGTGTTTCAATCAGTATCATATAACTTTGGAATTACAAAGCACATGGTGCCTTCTTTGATTGTATATTTTATCAAGACATGAATACTTAATATATATTAAATATGGACTTCAGAATGCTCCAAGAATTCTTCTTCTTTTCTTCTTCTTCTTCTTCTTCTTCTTTTCTTTTTTTTTCCCTCCCCAATATCCAATTTTTGAAAATGATTTTTAATTTTAAAAAGTTTCTGATAGCTTGCAAATATATAGGGGACTGAACAACCTGCTCTACTTCTGGCTACGGGTAACAAGGTTATTGTCGAATGGACCAGTTTGAACACTCATTTTTCAATAAATAGATAAATTAATTACCTTGGAATCAATAAAAAAAGAGAAGGAAATTTCGTTGTAGACCAACAAAGAAGCAGATTAGTGCAACCAATACAAATACATATGATTATCTATATAGTCAATATGAACTCATAATTTGTTTCATTCATGGTTTTCCTCCTTACCTTGAACCATGTCCAGCTGAATTTGAGGAGCTTATTGAATACGAAGATATGGAAGATGTGAGATGATCGGCCAATCTTCACCTGTCTCCCTTTCGCATCTTCTTTTCAGTTGGGGGCAGTTCAAAACCCTGAAATGTTGCAACATAGGTAGATTCTTCAAATCTCTTGGAACCCTTTCTAATCGTGGACAGTTCCGGATTGATAGAAAACGAAGAGACTTAACGTGCGGCAGCCAGTGAGGCAAGGTACTCAAATTGGAAATTCCATTTATGTATAGTTCTTCTAACACACTGCTTGTTGATTCTGCTGTCATCAACGACTCCAATTCCCCACAACAACAAATGGCTAATTTTGTGGCATGATATCGAAGAATGCTAGTATAAAGCACAGATGCCTCATGTATACCAGTGATAATCAATCCTCTGAGCGTGAGCAAATGTTGTAGTTGCCCATTTAAACTGACGTTCTTACCACAAATCTGTATGTTGAACTTATGTAGTGAATTCAAGATTTGTACCAGTAATTTTGGTGGCAATATTATTGACGGAGAGCTGTAAATGGTTAATGAATGAATCATTTTTAGTTGCTGCAAGTCATCCCAAGGAAGAGATTGGAGTTGTTTGCATCGCATAATTCGTAATTCGGTCAAGGATGCAAGGTTTCTAATGCAGCCACTCGGAAGAGATTCCATGTCGTCCATCTGCACCACACTGAGATCAGAAAGAGAAGTGAGTCTTCCAATACATGAGAGTATGCTCTTGTTGCAGTTAATTATCTCAAGGTGTTGGATTGCAGGAAGCCTCGGCATACATTTCAATTTATGACAATCGATAATCTTCAATCTTTGCAGTTTAGGGAACAACTCACGATGAGACTCTGGCCATTCCTCTAAGTTATTCATCTGAGACAAGCAGAGTTCTTGAAGGGAAGGAAAGCCTCTATTTCCATGGAACTCATCACCCAGGTGCGTAATGCCATCCATAAACTTTAAGAGAAGCTTCTCAAGAAACTGTAGATTTCCAAAGGGAGGAATATGCTCACAAGCACGGCAGAATTCAAGGCTAACTTCAATCAAATTTGGCAACTGTAACTCTTTCAACCATGCTGGAAATTGTCGGCTCCCATATTTGAATATGGTTAACATCTTTAAGCTGGTGTTGGGATAAAGATCATCCAGCATGTCCTTATCACTACTCTCTGAAAGATTAAACATTAATTCTAGTTGATCGAGATGCTTTTTCTTCAAAATATGTCTTCCACTGCAAGAGTAATTTGTAAAATTCTTAGAAAACTGAATTCTCAACTCTCCGTGAAGCTTCAAATCCTCAAGCTCTGTAATTGAGCATGCACCACATCTGTTATTTGCAACAAAGAAAGATAGACTTCGAAGATTAATTAGGTGTGACAACCCACGAGGCATGTATGTCAATCTGAAAGACTGACAATGAAGATATTGTAAATTGAGGAGAAGGATTATGGAGTTGGGTAAAAACTCAATATTATTCCCAGATAAGTCGAGGTACCTCAAATGTATCAAATTTCCTATTGATGTTGGCACTTTCCAGATCCCATTGTAACTTAAATCTAACACCCGTAAGAATTTCAGTTTGGAGAGGACTATATCAAGCTGATTGCAATTTTGACATAATTTACAATGGCTCAATACAAGGGTTCGCAAGTACAATGGCTTCTTGCCTAAGGCCTGAGTATTAATGTTCGATATATTTGTCCCGTATACACCCAAATGATATGTTCTCTTTCCAATATCTTCGGTCGAGTCATGAATAGAATTCCAATATGCATCCGCAGATACTGATCGTGCCAGGTCATGCATCAAATCATGCATCGTGCACGTGGTTGCAAGACTATAATCTCCAAAATCATGCTCATTGGAAGGTCGCAAGAGAAAGAATGACCTCAGTACTAGACCATCAAAGACACGGTTGCCTACTGTTTCAGCATCAAAATTCCCTTCTGAACGCACGAAACCATTTGCTATCCACAGTTTGATCAATTCACCCTTTCTCATCACATAGTCCTTTGGGAATAGGGAACCAAATGCAAAACACTTCTTCCACCGTAGAGGGAGAGCCTCATAGCTCAACTTTAGTATGGCTAACACTTTCTGTTGTTCCTGATCTCTGAGCTGCCATATTTCACTTCTCGACACTGAGGACCAATAGGTTTCATCAGCACCATGGAGCATGCTACCTAGGGCTATGACAGCCAAGGGAAGACCACCACATTTCTCAACAATCTCTTCACCAATTTTCATCAACTTTTGATCAACTGCATTGCCTCCGAAAGCAAATTGTTGAAACAAAAACAAACAATCATGTTTGGGCAAAGGCTCCATTGAGAGGGGTTCGAATGCGCTCATGATCGATGAGACCTTTCGGCTACGAGTTGTCACTAAAATTTTACTTCCCCTTGCTCCACATGCTAAGGCTGTTTTAAGTACATTCCATCGCGATCGATCTTCATTCCATACATTATCGAGGACAAGCAGAAATTTCTTCCCGGATAATGCTTTTTCTATGTTCTGCCTCACTAAATCTATTTCTGAGATGTTGACGGCTGCGCCAGTAGCCAGTTGTAAAACAGCCTTCATTATCTTTGCAGGATCAAATTCAGCCCCAACAACTGTCCACATTCTTAAACTTTCAGGAACAAAATGGGCTTTCACCTTCTCATCATTGACAACAAGCTGAGCAAGTGTAGTCTTCCCCAGGCCACCCATTCCAATGATGGCGATGACTTTCACCGTATCATGGTTGCTTTCATCATCGTCATCCTTTGTTAACATGTCTACAATCATATTCTTCTCTGTATCTCTCCCTACAGCACCCAGGTTGCAGGCGTGGTTCTCTCCGAGGGGACTGGTTTTCGAGGTACTGTTTTGTGGCAAACTAAGAAGAATGGACTTTTGTAGCAAAATAGAATCCAGACTCTCTGCAATGGCTTTTATCTTGCCACCCATCCTACAATTGAACCCAACTTGGTTATTAGAAGAGAAGAAATCACGCACACACCTTAAAGAAGTACTTTCTGATCTCTGCTTCTTCTGCAAGACTTTGGTGTCATAGTAATCCACAACATCTTCGAGATCGTAGGCAAAGTATTTGAGCTTCTTCAACAAGTCCTTCGCAGCTTCATCAATTTGAGAGCGGGACTCGACGTCTTCGATCACCGCGTCGATGGTCATCAACAAGTCCTTGAGCTTCTCCATCTTCCCTTTGATATCAGTCATCGCCTTGAGATTCTCGTCGAGTTGGACGAGAATTGCCACCTTGTTGGCTAAGAAGCCAGCCGCGGCAACTGCCAAAGGTATTTCCATGGCTACGGGGAAGGATGCAGAAGTTGTTTGGTATGGATGTGGCTAACAACAACGTTGGAGGAGAAAAGAGATTAAGCAATATAACTTGCAGGGCGACGACTCTTTTGGGTCTTCCTTTTTGATGGATATTAAATCGATTATTATTATTATTATTATTATTAAAAGGTTGTATTCGTACCAATCCTGGGTCACCATGGCATGCCAGCAACATGGGTATTAATTAAAAGGCTAGCTCTTCGTTTACTTCTTGAACAACTGGCGAGTATTTTATGGCCATCGCATTTTCAAACCCGCTCCTCAAAGGGGATGTCCAAGTTATTCAAATCTCAAGTTGCCAATTTTATATGCTCTTGTAAAGAAAACTTACTGTCCTAGACAATGGTACCACGGTTAAGTTTTTAATCAAGGATTCAAGATTAGAATTTCAAAAGTAGTGATTTTTTTTTCAATGAGAGCGGAACTAAGAACACTGAACACGTGATTTAGATGAGTCTCTATAAATATTTTTTTATTTTATCCTGATAATTAATAAAAAATTTCGTAGACTAGACTGGAACTAGTAAGAATGATATACCTAGATTATTAAAAGAAAAAACTTCCCAACTCATTTGATTTCTAAATACTTAATTGCTGCTTTCAATTAAAATGGCTTACGTATGGAAACAAAATACTATTCCCCCGCTGTTTTAAAATATAAATTCAGTTCCATTTTAAATTATTCACTTCCTCAATTCTGTTTTTAAAAGCATAATTTGAATATTACTTAATGCTTATTCAGTGCACCTAACCTGTCATTTTTTGGAGTGCTCCAAACAATATTATCACTAATTGCTACAAACAAAATATTTGGTGTCTTCGTTAATCGTACGTAATAAAATTACGTACCGGTACGACTTACGACAAAAAAAAAAAATGAAACAAAGGCCTTCATGACATACAAAAGTATAATTATACCGCCATACAAAACAACATAACAAAAATTAAAACAGTGAAAGCAAATGGAAATACTGTATAATCACAAATACAACTCAAACCAAAACACAAGTCGCTCCGAAATAGAAGGACTGGGACAGGCTGCCAGGCAC
The DNA here is from genome assembly GCA_024364735.1 of Boesenbergia rotunda. Taxonomy (NCBI): domain Eukaryota; kingdom Viridiplantae; phylum Streptophyta; class Magnoliopsida; order Zingiberales; family Zingiberaceae; genus Boesenbergia; species Boesenbergia rotunda. The sequence goes on from JAGFNQ010000760.1 coordinate 97,902, forward strand.
TCCAGACGATCAACTTGAAATAAAAAACAAGGCTGACGGTGTGAGTCCAAGAACTCAGCGAATACATATATCTGGTATGCATAGTAAGTTATACTAGCAGTAAGAGTCAAACTAGCAACAGTAACATTAGTATAAGTAGGAAATACTAAATCTATAATACTAAATAAATGGTACATATCAAAGCCAGTCAAACTTGAAGATATAAAGGTCCAAATATCACACGGGTAAAGTAAGATCACCATACCCTATGTACACATACCTTCTGAAAGTGCAGATCAAATACATATACTGTAACCAGATATAACAAGTATGAGCAAATGCAGCAATACAAATAATAACAATCATGCAATGATGCATCATGTGCACATGATGTTTGTACGCACTCCAGCTACCCCTACACCGGGTGGCTGAGTGGACAGGATATCAGGGAGTCAACCGCTCCAACAATCATAACCCCAAAACCATGCACGAGGGGGAGCCAACTGCTTGCGGATCACACAACCCATTATGATATGTTCCCCTACGCCAACAAAAGGGGAAGCCAACTGCTCGCGGGTCACACAACCCATCATGACATGTACCCAAAGCCAGAAAAGGGAAGCCAACTGCTCTCTATATCACCACTGCCTGCTACCACGCTCCGACATCACTACCCATGAGTGACCGAGCGAAGACACGACAAATCAACTGCACACACCAGGAGGGGTCCCTGACTGCTACGATGCACCGGAATCACTGCTCATGAGTGACCGTGCAGAGTCTCGACAGGGCAACCATACACACCTTCCAATAGTCACTACTCGTCAGTAACAATGTGCACAGATCATGATCACCACGTATCACTAGTGTCTGTTACCATGCTCCAACAACACTAGCTATGGGTGATCGAGCGAAGATACAATAAACTACTGCCCACACCCGGAGGGGTCCCTGACTGCTACGATGCACCGGTATCACTGCTCAGGAGTGACCGTGCAGAGTCTCGACAGGGCAACTGTGCGCACCCTCTAATAGTCACTACTCGCGTATGACAATGTGTGTAGATCATGACTGTTATGACAGATGGCATGTCTCAACCACATGATTGGGAGCTCTATGTCGCCAGCCCATGCGCATGCAAGAATGATGCATGACAATATCATACACCACACCTACGTAGCTAGTGTATCAATCATCAATATGATATGCAAAGGTCCAAATAATCGGTGTGTACCATATCCTAGCCCTAGTGCTGGTTATAAGGTATCCTATCTCAAATCACGATATACAACATATGCGACAGTCACGCCCCGAGGAACCGCCCGTCTGATAATGACCAGACTGCCACTCACTCGACCCGGCGGACAATTCAAAAACCTAACCTCTACGACAACTTCAGCCGCTTGTACCGCAACCTATAGGATTGGAACAAACGTCTGCATACAAAGAAAACAAAAACAACGTCAAAAGCTGCGTACCGGTACGACTTACGACAATACAAAATGAAACAAGACCTCCATGGCATACAAAAGTACAACTATACTACCATGCAAACAACCCAACAAAACACGAACACAACAGCGGAAACAAAAAAGACAAAATGAACAGGAAGAGGGTACCAACATATACCCCATCAAAATACCAAGACAAACCCCGAGAATCGTCTCGAAAATACACGAGTTGGGATAGGCTGTCTGGCACTCCAGTCGATCATCCTGAAATAAAAACAAGGAGCTAACGGGGTGAGTCCATAGTACTTAACGGATATCTCATCAGATATGCAAGATAGTCTAAGCTAGCAATAGTGTAACAGACTATCGAAATAACACATGTACAGGTAGAGATAAGTACAACTGAAAGATGGAATAAAAAATACCATACCAATGTGATGGAGTTGTCAAATCCAGACATAAAGGTCTCATGTATGTGCATGTCAATCATATGCAGCATCCAAGTATAGCAAGCACAGACAAGTGCAAAATATGCGTATGCATATGGTGCAATGACATGGTCACCTTTGTCGTCGGTCAGACATCGTCACCTATGTACGGGAGGAAGCTGAGCGGAGGCCACCCTCCGGCGTAGAGCTGTGACTGTCGTCCGTACTCTGCCATCACTGCTTCTGAGTAATCGAGTAGACGGTATGCTGTCGGCGTAACACCCCTACCCCATGACATATCTGGGGGATATCTCTACCTGAATGTTTCCTCACTGTCGGAGTAACATCCCTACCCCAGGTCCTCTATGGGGGATATCTCTACTTGAGTGTTACACCTACCCCATGTATATAAATAGGGGAGAGACCCCTCTCTCTCATCTCCTGGTATATGGACTATTCAAGGAGGGACATCTGTCTGCTATCACGCTTCGATTCACTAACCCATGAGTGCATGAGCGGAGCAGCATAGAGCACACTACCCATAGTCCGTCAACCACTAACCCATGAGTGGTCGTATGAATAGGTCAGTATGACTGTCGACATGACTCACCCACAAAGGGGGCCCCTGATCGACCGTGATGCACAGTGCACGATGATACATGACACTGGTCAAACAACAACCACTATCTAGTCCACCTATATCAACATGATATGCAAGGATCATAAATAATGCACCATAACCTAAGTCCTAAAAGTATAGGTATCACATGTTAGGTATAGCATAAACAATATCAGCAAAACAAATAGAAGAGATATATTACAATCTATTACCCTAATGTTAAGCAAAGCATATCAAACATATCAACTATGACTAATCTTGTTAAATACCAGATTTTTTTTAAATGGTTGAAAAGGTAAATTTCGAAATTTAGGGACCTAGTTGTAATTATCTGAGTTTGGAGGGCCTTTTTGTAAAAATGCCAAAACTATTAATTTGCCCTAACATAGCCGAAATTGTATCTGTCGTTTCTTTTCCCCCAACACCACAACGAGAGCGGTTGCTCACCCGACGCCGCTGCCGTCACCTCTCCCCGACGCCGCCGCTGTCCCTCTTCCGTTCTCCCTTCTCCTTCTTCTTCTCCGGCGCGCACGAGTAGAGCACCACCGTCTCACGCGAGTCGCCAACCAGCCGTCGCCTCGCGAGAAGCCCTAGCCGACACGGCTGCCGTGAGTCGAGGAAGCGTCGCCTTGGTTTGTTTTTGTTCTGGGTTTTTCTCCGCCCGAAACCGCACTATGCCCTAGCACAGATCCACCGCCGACGCACCGTAAGGTAAGGATTTGTTTGTATAGTGTCTTCCTTGGTTGAATTGAACATGGATTGAGGATAATCAGTGGTGGTAATTCAGGAAACTGATCAGATTTGGTTTAAGCAATTGTTCTTGCTCCAATTGGTGGTGTTGATCTCGAGCTTCTGATTTTTTGTGTCCGTGTGTTCTTTGATTTTCTTCATCGGACTCTGAGCAGGTGAAAAACGCTGGCATCAAATTAAGGTAAGTTTTGATTAGTTTGGTTTGGCTCTAAAGGATATAATGTTAGTTTGAAATGGATATGGATGATGGGTGTATCAACAACTAGATTGGCTTACTCAATTTGCAATGGGTTTAAAATGATTAATTGTGATGACTAACTAAGTTGATTTAATAAGATGTGTTAATTATCAGAGTTAATTAATGATTAATTGGGTTGGGTTAAATTAGGGGATTAATTTCTTGGTTAACTAAGAAGTATTGGTAGGATTAGGTCTAATTCGAATTGGAGTTATTCCTTGGGTTAAATTGTGTGTTTAACCTTATCATCTAATTTTGATGAGTTAGTTTGAGAAGGAATCCGTTGTATGTTGTGAGTTAATTAAATGGAGGTCGTAATTTAGATTTCTACTAATTGTGTTTAGTATGTAGTTTAACTAATTTGTTAATTTCATAATTAGCTAAACATTATCATTGATACAGGACCTTGATTAGGACTGGTTCGGTTGATCGTGGAAGGTCCTCGTTTACAAACTTCTATAATTAAAAGGCGGGTATTTCTCCTTTGTACTCGAGTAGTTTCATTTACCTTAAAGCATGACTAACTTCTGTCTAGTAGGTTGCTTGACCTTGTTCTTTATCGTTTGTTATTTTAACATCGTCGTTGATACTTTTTTCTTCGTTGATCTTCGAGTATTCCAAATTTATATCCGTACAGTCCTCTATTGGTTTTCTATTCTGTAAAGTGTCGTTTGTACGCGAGCACTTAGAAGTCCATTAAACACAATTAGGTTTATTTGACATTAGAAATATCTTACCTATTAGTGTAGGTGCATAATCGTTGGTTTGTGATTTCTGGTTGGTTGTATTGATGCATCGTATACTCATTGGATTTTATTGCATCGTTGTTTCTCCGGTTGTTCGTGCATCATATAGCATGCACCATACTTGCACGTTGCATACTAACGACTGTTGGGCTTACATTTGGTTAAGTCGTCGTTAGTCATATTGTTGCTCGATTCACTCAACCACTATGTCGTGGTAGTTATTAGAGTGCGAGCATCTGTCCTGTTATGTCAAACAGTAACACCCTCACCGTTGTTTTTAGAGGGATATTAGAGTTGTTGGTGGCTCACCTTCACCGTTGTTTTTCGAGGGATATTGTAGCTGTAGTAGCTCCCCCTATGTACAGGGGTTTGGAGTGTAGGCTCCCCAGCATCCTGTCCACTCAACCACACCTTTCGTGGTATTTGTTGTTGGAGTGCGTACAGTTGTCACAGCCCTACCCACTCGGTCACACAGATGGGATGCGTTGACGGCTTGACTGTCGTCAGGGGTGACACATGTTATTGCATCATATGCATACGTATTTCTTTTATACATTTGCTTGTGTTTGATGCACTTATATGAGCTATGGTTGTTGCACATGATTGACAAGCATCTATATCTTGGCTTTATTGTTGTTGCGTTATTTTACGTCTGTTTAGTTGTTATCTAGTTTTATTCGTCAAGAAGAAGGATAGTTCTATGAGGTTATGCATCAACTACAGGTAGTTGAATGCCGTGATCATCAAGAACAAGTATCCCCTACCTCGTATTAAGGATTTGTTTGATCAATTGAAGGATACCTCAGTGTATTCTAAAATTGATTTGCGGTCTGGATATCATAAGTTGAGGGTTAGGGATTCAGATATTCAGAAGACAGCTTTCCGCACCCGGTATGGACATTACGAGTTTTTGGTAATGCCATTTGGGCTTACCAATGCTCCTGCAGTATTTATGGATATGATGAATCGAGTTTTTATGGAGTATTTGGATCAGTTTGTTATTGTTTTTATTGACGATATCCTGATTTACTCCCGTTTCGAGAAGGAACATGCGCGCCACCTACGCATCGTTCTGGAGACGCTCCGACGGGAGTAGTTGTATGCAAAGTTTAGCGAGTGTGCTTTCTGATTATCTTCTGTGGGTTTTCTCGGACACGTTGTTTCTAGTAGAGGTATCTCCGTAGATCCCCAGAAGATCGAGGCTGTCACTAGTTAGGAGCAGCCTAAGTCAGTTCAGGAGGTGCGCAATTTTCTCGGATTGACTGGTTATTATCGCCGATTTGTTGAGGGGTTTTCCAGCATTGCTTCACCGTTGACACGTCTAACCAGAAAAGACGTGAAATTTATTTGGACAGAAGCTTGCGAGACTAGTTTTTAGGAGCTCAAGCGGCGATTGGTGTCTGCGCCTGTATTGGTGTTACCTTCAGGCGAGGACGGATTTATACTCTACACTGACGCTTCACATCAGGGTTTGGGTGCAGTTTTGATGCAGCATGGACGGGTAGTCTCTTATGCTTCTCGTCAGCTGAAGGAGCATGAGAAGAATTATCCAGTTCATGACTTAGAGCTTGCAGCCATTATTTTTGCCCTGAAGATATAGAGACATCATCTCTACGGTGTCACGTTTGAGATTTTCACAGATCACAAGAGCCTCAAGTATTTGTTCACTCAGAAGGAGCTAAATCTTCGTCAGAGAAGAAGGATGGAATTCTTGAAGGATTATGACTGTACTATTAGCTATCATCCATGGAAAACTAATGTAGTTGCAGATGCACTGAGTAGAAAATCCCGGATATTTTGTATAATTGCCTCATATTGTCCGCCGTACAGGGGAGATACTGCCCGATTTTCGAGCAAGCATGTGCCTCTGGGGGCGTGACAAATCTAAAAGATAAGTCAGAGGTACCCGCCTCCAATATAGGAATCCAAAAATGAAGAGAACCCCCGTCTGAAATAATATCCGCCGCGAGTATAATCCACATAGCCGAGTCAATGACCTGTATCACAACACATAATTTTAGCTATCATAACCAATATTAATTGGCTTAAACTAACTAATCCACCATATTAGGACCAATCCCAATTACTCTGTGTATAGGACTTAGGCTCAACCTAAGTTCAGCCCAATCCTAATCACAACTCCAACACCCGATGTAGTGAATCAAAACCCAACTAACTACCCATGGTAGCAACATAAGTCCAACTCAAAATCAAAGCTACACACCCTAACCATATTACTAAACCACTAAGAAACAGATCAACCTAGCCTACACCTGCTCGACCCCGTTTCGGCAGTCCCCAAGGAAACAGAGTCGCTCCAAGCATAGATCAGACAAAGCTACAATCCGACCCATCTCCCCGGACTCCGAATCTGATCAATAACCAAACAGAAAGGTAAAACTAATCACCAATTCCACACTTCCTCATACTCTGCCACAATCCAACACATAGGCAAGCCAATCATCCACCTTAATCCCAAAACCCACAACCAGAATTCTATCAGAGACACACGACAAGGATCCGAACAGAGGAAGTCATTAGCAAAATCCAACATACCTAGTTGCATCAACTTCAACAAACATAAACATCAACTCCAACAGAACCTAAATCCAATGAGAAGATCGCAACCCATCCCGAAACAAATACTCAAAATTCCAATCAAAACCATATCACTGATCGAACAATCCATTAACTCTTACCTTCTTTGTTCTGCTCCATAGAAAACCAACCAAAACGATCCAAATCCAATCAGAATTACTCCAACACTACACACATACACACATGGATTGAAATTCCATCAGAATCAAATCATTCAAATCAATCCAAGATCTATATCATATATGAACCTTACCTGAGTGCGCACTAGTTTTGTAATCGTCGGAAGAAACTCAGTGACACCACATCATCGAACCACTGCTGATCGACGCTGGTTTTTGAACGATTTCGGTTCTACCTCCGGCTTCCCTCATGTCCAAAATTAGGGCAAGCGTTGGCTCTCCTCTGGATCGACCACAAGAACCATAGATCAACATTAGATTGAGAAGAAGTCCGACGGAGATCCAAGACTGAGAGAAACCGAAACTTACCGCAGTGAGAAACGCCGATCGTGACCTCCAGCCCAACTCCGGCAAATCCTCGAGATGCGATCGAAAGAAGGGAGAGGAAAAACGTTCCAAGAAGGAGGTGAAGACATGGAGATCGTCGACAGTTTGTGGACCCTTCTTCCGGCCACTCGATGCAGGCATGAACGCAAAGGAGAAGAAGGCGGCTTCATCTGCTCCCTCGCGCGTGGAAGAACCGATCGCAGGCTGATTAGGGATGAGGAAGAAAGGAAAAGGATTAATTTAACTGATGGTGCTTTTGCATAAAAGCCCCTCACTTCCATTTAAATCGACCTAAGCCCTTAACTTATCCCTTGTCACCTTTTTGTCCTCTGAGTTTTCGTATTTTAACAGCGACAATAAAAAGTAAAGAGGTCCAACCTTGAAGCAGTACAGAAATAAATCTATCATCTAAACAAAGATCTAATATCAAGTGTAAATATATAGAAGCAGAAAATATATAAAACTCTACTGCTATCTATAACTAACTATACATAAAATCTGTGACAATATCTAAATAGATAAGTCAGAAGTACCCGCCTCGATATAAAGAAGTCCGTGTGTAGTAAACCTCCTGTCCAAATAATCCGCGGTGAAAATAACCAAGTCAAGGACTTGTATCGAAAGACAAAACTATTTAGCTATTTACACAAGTAGTAAACTGCTATTCAAATCCCTATGCGTATTAGGATTAATCCTAATATTGAAGTCATTCAGTTAATTCCAATTGAATGGCTAAACCCTACTCATTGAGTCTAAGTTTGATTTAGGTTTAGCCTAAACCCAACCTAAAATCCAACCGACTCATGACTAGGTCTAAATCAAATTAAGCTACCCGTAGTTCCACTATTCCCCAACACAGCTCATGGCATGGACTCAACAACCGAGCGGAACCATATTCATCTACATGGATCAAACCAAGTACCATCTAATAAGTAAGGATCTGAGCCTGACCAAACGACACTCATGGTAATAGGGGGAGAGCCCAAGCACAGCTTTCACCAACCCAACACAGAGCTCCATCAAGCTCCCAGCCAAAGCAAAAACTCCCCAAAACAAAAACTCACAGCTACACTCATAACAACAATGGAACGGAATCCCTATCAGAACCATAGGAATCCAAGATCTAAACAAAAATCTTCCATACCACAAAATCACTTCAACCTCTTTAGCTCACGGCTAAGAGAATTCTGATCAAGAACCAAGCCCACAAATATAATCTAGACAACACTAACTCATAGTGGCACATCCAAACAATGAGAAGTGACTCTACACCGATCTAATCAAAATTCCAAGAATTAGGTTAAGCTGTAAGATCTCACAATAGGAGAAAACAACTACAATTGAATGCATTCACAAACCTACGTCCAAGATCACACAATCAAAATGCCAAATCAGGAACAAAACCAAAATCCTCAACCACAAAAACACTCGAATCCAGAAATCAAGCAATAACACTGATTCCACCTCCAAAAACAACATCACACGACAGCAGCGAAAACAAACCGAAACTGCATTAGCTATTTCATCCAAAACGAACAGCAAAACTGAAGCAGATTTGTACCTCCCAGGATCGTCGGCCGCAGCTCCCTTAGCCCTTGCCCAGTACGCATCCGAGGAGATCGACAGCCACTCATGAACTCAGCCACAGATCCCTACTCCCATGAGCCTTCTCGCCATCCCTAACTCCGAATCCTCTAGAGGATCACCGTCGGTGGTGACTTGCCGATGGACTGGGCCACCAACAGCTTGGTGCGCAAACCTCGCGGCTCCTATCAAGCAAGAGGAGAAAGAACAATCGGCCACCGTGATCCCTAGGTTGACCTCCGCTGGGGGAAAGATTTGGCCTATGAGCTCATGTACAGAAGAAGGAGAAAAGGGAGGGGCGACGACCTCTCGATCCCGCTCGAAGAAGAAGAAGAAAATGGAGGTGAAGGAGAAGAAGAGGGGGAAAGAAAGAGGGATTTCGGGAGGATTGAGAACGCGATCGGCCCGAGGAAACTTAAGGGCAGTCCCTTTTGCAAATTGCCCCTCCATGGTTATTCCCACAGTAGTCCCAAAGTTTAGAAATTTTACCTAGCCCTCTTAATTTCTGTATTCTTACAATCATTTGGGGTTGAGATTAGTCCAGTCTATTTTGATTTGGAATTGGAAAAGGATGTGTGTTAGATCTATAATGTGGTGATTTCTTTTGGTTGTTATGGTAGTGTCATGGGTGCCTTTCTTCAAGGTTTGAGTTATTGTGTGCATGGTTGAGTCTGAGTTTTGGTTGTTGTTGGGAAAAATGTTGCCGTGAGCAACCATGGGGAAAAGTGTTATGTTGTGAGATTAAGAAAAATGTTATGTTGTGGGATGAAGTAGGTCCTTGTCATGAACCTTGAATGAGTTAGTGGTTGGCATTGTTTTCTTATTCGTGTGTGCACTGCCGTGAGCAATAGTTTGGATTGAGTGGACTTATGATTTTGTTTGGATGATCGGTGGTTGTTTGGATTAGGTATTAGCATGGTGTTTTGATCTTGTGGTAGCTTGATATGATGAAATTGGTGTATTTGATGTTGATCTTGGAGTTTGGTTCATTGTCGTGAGTTTGATGTGTTAGAATTCTAATGGAGAGGAATATGTAATGGTTGGGTTATGTGGGAAGGTTACTATGGATGTAATTGATTTTATCTTGTTCTTCTATTTTACTTTCTTTTTGTCGTGAGTCGAGTGTTTAGTTTAGGATGATTAGTCGTGAGCTGAATTTAGTGGATGCCTACTCTAGCAAGATTGGAATTGTCTTATTGAATATTATACTTAGAAGGAATACATAATTATTTAGATTTAATTAAATGCATGTTGTAACTTGGGCTAGAACCTAACTATATTTAGTGGTTAGTTTAGTTGCTTATTTAATTGAATAAAAAGCTAAACTTCCTCATTTATACATGACCTTGATTTAGACTCATTCAGTTGATCGCGAGGGGGTTCTCTCCAATACGTATGCGTCATTTATGATGCGGGTACTTCTTCTTTGTATTCTGTAGTTTATTAAACTTAAATGTATGACTTATTTTATTTTTGAGTAGACTGCTTTAACATATCTTTGTTCTATTTGATATCATTGGTTGATAGTTTCGTTGCTTGATCTTTGAGTTGATCAAAATCATGTCTATGCAGTCTCATCTGGTGATTTCTTGATCTGTAAAGTACTGTCTGTGCGCGAGTATTTAGAAACGATCACTAAACATATCTAGGGTTTGGTTGACAATATATATACCTTACCTAGTAGATTAGTTGCACTTTTATTGATCAAGTTATTAGTTGGATACATGTGTATTAAGATTATTGCATGGTTTTTTACTTGGTTGAGGTTGTGCATATTAGTAATATGTACTATATCTACATAGTTGAATGTTGGCAATCATCGGCTCCCTTGTGGTTAAACTCGTTATCAGTCATATAGTTTTCTGTCTACTTAACCACTCAGGAGTAGTGGTAGTTGTTAAAGTGCAAGAAGTCATCTTATTATGCCACACTCGACTACTCATGAATAGTGGATGTCGGAGTTATAGGTAAGCAATTGACACCCTCTTCGTGGCTTCCGAGGGATATCCGAGCTATTGGTGGCTCCCTCTTGTCCTGAGATTTCAGAATAGTTGGCTCCCCAACATCTTGTCCACTCAACTACTTATAGTAGTGGTAATTGTTGAAGTGTGGATAGTTGTCACAACCCTACCCACTCGGCCGTATAGATGTAATGTGATAACGACTTGACTGACGACAGTGGTAACACATGTCATTATATCATGTGCATTTATTGCATCATGCATTTGTTTATGTTTGATGCATTTGCTTGAGTTACGATTGTTACATTTAATTGACATATATATATATATATAAGTTTTTATTTACACTTTCATTCAATTTTATATATTCATATATGTTGTTCTGTTACAGTTATACATGTTTTTATATTACTTTTTTTCTGAGACTGTATACCATTATTTCTACCTGCTTGTTATATCTTCTTATGCTATGCATTTATCTATCTTTATACCTGCAGAGTCCACCCGGATTCATCACCCCTTGCATTTAATTCTATTTCAGGTAGTCGATAATTGTGTTACTTGGTGTCAGGAGAGGATCCATCTGTCAGTCCCCCAATATAGGGTCTTTCGTCACTTCGTAATTTCATTGTTAGACTTTATTTATTCCTTTAGTGAACTTGTGTTTATTTTTTTTCTTTAGTAGATTTGTATTTATTCCATGGTTGTTTGCTTTGTCACATTATTTTTCCAAGTTTATTTATGGTATAGTTATTCTTAATTGGGTGATTGTGATATTTTATTATTTTGTTTCTGTTGTTGTTAGTATATATATATATATATATATATATATATATATATATATATATATATATATATATACAATAAGGCTCTCCTGCGGACCAATTTTGCGGACTTCGTGCGGACCTGCCCTCGTGGCAGGTCCGCATGGCATGGCAGGTCCGCGCAATCAGGAGGTTAAGGTGCTCGTAAACAATTTCACGCGATCGATCGAAGCCCTAACTCCCTCCCTCCCTCGCCGTCTTCGCCCGAGTCCGCTCTTCACGCCGAACGATCGAAGCCGCACCAGCCTCCCTCGCCGTCTTCGCGCCGAACGACCGAAGCCCTAACTCCCTTCCTCTCTCCCTCCCTGCCTCCTCCTCCCCGTCGCACGAAGTTCCTTCCCATCTTCCTTCTCAGCCGAAGCCCTAACTCTAAGCCGAAGCCCTAACTCCCTCCCTCCCTGCCTCCTCCTCCCCGTGGCGCCCTTGCTCCCTCCTCCCCGTGGCGCAAAGTTCCTTCTCAACTTCTTTCCCAGCCGAAGCCCTAACTCTCAGCCGAAGCTAGGGTTTTCAGTGCCAAAGACGCTGCTTCGCCTTCCCCGTGGCGCCCTCGCTCCCTTACCGCAACGAAGCTGCAAAAACTGTAAGTTCCTATGTTAAGACGCCACTAGGGCTTCATCACTATCTGTGTTACGACAGAAACTAGGGTTTCTTGTTTGGCATAGAGTTGATTATTAATGTATTCATAACTCTGTCAATTTCGGTGTTCTTCAGGTTCGGTGGTCTTCACATTTGGCGTTCTTCAGGCGGTCTTCACTTTCGGTGTTCTTCAGGCTTTCTGATTGATTTTCTTAGTTTTATTGATATTTTGTCAGATTTTTCTAGTTTTTATGATCAAAAACTAGAATTGTTTTTATGATCATATACATACAGATCAAAAACAAAAACTATAATTGTTTTTGTGCGCGTGTTCGATTTCTTAATTTTTCTAGTTTTTCATATACATACAGATCTATTGTGTTGTTAGTTTTCTATTATTTTGTTATATGATCATAGTTGTTATATTATCATATTTTGGATGATGATTGATGATCATATTTTTTCACATATTCAGCTTCTGGTTGATTATCATATTTTTTCAGATCATACTCAAGGTTTGTGCACTATAAGTTAGAAATGTTGTTCTATTATGTAATTATATGGCATGCTTCTATTTCTTAGTTTAAGGATTTCTCTATTTCTTATTATTAAATGATATTCTTTTATTTCTTATTTAGTTATGATTTATATGATGAGATAAAATTAAATGGTTAATTTTATTGGTGATCATTAATAGTATTAGTTTCAAACCTCTTTTTTGTTGTTATTTTTTGTTGTGCAGGAAATTTGCAAGACCTCATTTCTTTTTATACAAGAATGATAAGTTGTTTATTTTAAGTTTTAATATTTTGTTTATATAAACTTCTGAATATTATTTTTATGTAGGGAAAAACATATGTTGCATTTGTTGGACATAATCCAGGCATTTATGAAACGTGGGTCGAAGCATCAAGTCAAGTTTTGCATTTTAAGGGCGCCGTATATAAATCTTACAAAAGTAGAGAGGAGGCACAAAAAGCTTTTCAAGCACACTTAGATATAAATTGTGCACCAACTTCCAATTCATCATGTGCAACTTCGACTTCGAGATCAAATTCAAAGTCAGAGCAAAAACTTTCAAAGGCTGAAAAAAAACAAAAATATAAGGAGACATTGTAAAAGATAACAGAACTTGTTGATTCATTAGAAATTAGTGACAGTGATTAGGCATGTCATGTTGTTTCAACTTTTATCCGAGTTGTAGTTATGTTTGGCCATAAAAAATATCTATTGATGTTATGTTATGTTTGGCCCTTTTTACTTCCTCTTTCTTGCAACTTGCTGTTTATTGTATGAATCATTGAACAATGATTTCCCATTTGGACATGTTATGTTATGTATGAATTCCATTGGTAAATCATCGTGTAAACAATGAATTATGTTTTTCTCATCCATGTAGCTGATCGTAAATGCTTGAGACTATCAAAGCTATAGCTTTATGATGGTAGATATCCCTAATTAGCTTTGACACCAATTTTTAACACCCTATTTAACTATAGTTTTAGATTGATCTCAATTGATTTCATCAAGTTTGTTATGATGTCACTATTAAGTTAATATTGCTGGAAATAATATTTCATCAAGTTTCTCTACCTGCAAAGCATGCCTGCAATGTGAACTTTTCCAACTAATCTTTGGTGAATGCATAAGGAATACAAGTCAAACATGTTCGATCCATGATGTAGCATAAACTAAATTTCGTAGAAGAAGTAGAACTCAGTTGAATCATGAATGCATCGAGGAAGACAAGTCAAACATGTTCGATCCAAGCGTCGAGTGGTTTGTTAGCAGAAGCAGCAGCCTACCAATTAGAGTCTTCGAGAAAGGCCTGCATCACTTTGGACTTGGAGGTGAATCGAACCACGCGAGCGAAACTTAAGCTGCTTGAATTGTACCATGATGTAGCACAAACTGAAGCATTACTCCTTAAAGATCAAATTCTTTATTAAATATAGAAAGAACAATTCAAACGAAACTGATTGAGGACTGATGTAAGCGTCGAGTGGTTTGTTAGCAGAAGCAGCAATCTACCAATTAGAGTCTTCGAGAAAGGCCTGCATCACTTTGGACTTGGAGGTGAATCAAACCACGCGAGCAAAACTTAAGCTGCTCGAATTGTACCATGATGTAGCACAAACTGAAGCATTACTCCTTAAAGATCAAATTCTTTATTAAATATAGAAAGAACAATTTAAACGAAACTGATTGAGGACTGATGTAAGCAACATTTTCAGAATGATAACTCCACACATTTTCAGCATGATAACAGAATTTTCAACACGATACCTTCATACATTTTCAGCATGATAACTCCACACATTTTCAGCATGATAAACAGAATTTTCAGCACCATTTTCAGCATGATAACAGAAGTTTCATCATTGATGTAAGCAGCATTTTCAACATGATAAATCCACACAATTCTTCCATTTTCAGCATGACAACAGAATGTAAGCAGCATTATAACAAACTTGATGAAATCAAAGTTAAATTCTCATCCATTTTCAGCATGATAACAGAAAATTAAACACCAATCAGGCACCAATCCGCCACCATTTTCTCATGTAAACACATTATATCAATACAACGAGTCACTCCATTTTCTCATCCACCAATCAGCCAAACTCATCCATTTTCTCATCCACCAATCAGCCAAACTCGCATCACAAGTCACTTCGGATTTTGATTTTACTGAAAATAAAACACACATAACATTAAATAAAATTGATAAGGATAGAGATGTTTAGCTTAAACTCTAGGAAAAACATACCTTAGAAGTCAAGTTGGATAGCACCTCTTTCAATAAAGATTCGTCCAAATACAAGAAGAATACCATATACTAACACCTGATCAATAACAAGAAGCATACCAAATAACAAGAACTATATCATATGCAAACACCTAATCAATACAACAAATGCACTAAACCAATAAGGAAATACATGCATACCGACCATAAATAATTACAAGCATCCTAGCGCATGTTAGAACCTACAACAATAAAGACAATTATTACCTTTATTTCTCAATGAACTATTATAATTTAACAAATTAAAACTAACAATACCAGATATAGATGTCAAATCTGGTTGATATGTCTCATCAACACTGTTATGATTATTATCTTCAGTTGATCTGAAAATTGAAACATTGTTATATGTACAAAAATTATAATAAAAATTAAAATACATAATTAATGGACACATACCCTTGCTGTAAATTTGGACAGTTACGCTTGTCATGTGATACTCCTCGATGTCCGCATCCACGACATAACCTAGAATTTGATGTTGCTTTCTCTTTCGATGATTTCAATCTCTTCCCACATCCCTTGGTTCTTACTAAAGAAGGATCGATAATACCAAGACTCTCATTCATGGACTTATTTCTTTGACTTCTATCACTGCATGTTCTACTACTGTTCATCTCTTGAATTTTTTTATGAATACAATCAAATTGTTCATCCAAGAAAGTTGTCCCCTCATTAGTCAAAGATGCATCATCAATTAACACTGAAGCTTTATAGGATAACCTCGAATGTCTCGACATCAAAAACCTTTCTGGAGCTAGATCATGGGTTAAATTTTGCTCTCCCAAAGCATATATTGCTCCAACTTTTGCATCTCTTGTCCATCGTTTGAGTATATATGTATCAGGCAAATGAAAAATTTGGTTTATGCGAAAAAAAGTTAACATATGCCTACATGGAATGCCCTCAAACTCAAATTTTGTGCAGCTACATGAAATATAATCCCTTTGTTTGTCATGTGTGAGTACCCTTGGTTTGGAGGAAGAAGAATTTTGAAATTTCATCACATTATAAACCACTGAGTCAACTCCTGTAAATGCCTGTTGCACATAATAACTATGACTCTCGATCATTTCACTTTGAAACTCCATCCATTTCTTTTTTAGTGTACAACCGAACCATTTGGGTTTCCATTGGCCATGTAGTCATAGTCTTGGGTTGCTCATTCATATCAATATGATCTGCAACTAATTCATTATGTCTTTGATGTCTCACTGCTCTATTAAAACGGGTGATAAAATCCATCAATGAATTCTTATTTGAGACATATCTCTTGAAAAAAGCATGTGAACATTTAGATCTTTGACTACTTGACATTCCAGCACAAAATATAGAACTAAAATAGACTGGCGCCCATCTGTGTCGCAATTCATACATCAAGGATAACCAATCATTATTCTCCAAATTAGCACACTTGATAGTCTCTTCCCATGACTTCTCAAAATCATTAGGTGTGGTAGAATTTACAATGACATTCTTTATGCTTTGATAGTGATTTCGAAAAGTCAAAGGGGGTAATTTTTCTGGAAATTTATTCAGTATGTGCCACAAACAATATCTATGCACTGTATGAGGAAAAACTTGTGCAATGGCTTTTGTCATAGCAGGATCCTGATCAGTGATGATAACATTTGGTGGACCTGTAGGCATGACTTCTATAAACTTGTTAAGTAACCAAACAAAAGAATCAGTTTTCTCGTCACTTAGAAATCCACAACCAAAAAGAATTGTCTGATGATGATGATTATATATATTGTGTTAAGAATAATATGTATGAGCTTCAAATTTTCTATCGTATAGAGGAGAGATATTATACGTTTCTTGAGCAAGTATGGGTCAGGGGGATGACAAAATAACTTGGGTATCATTTTTGTTGAATGAGATTGCCACAATATTGTTCTTGAGAATTCCTTTATTTGAAGACTTTTTGTGTCAATTTTAGTCGAGTGCTTTTATTAATTTTCATTTTCTCGGAAACATTTTAACAAAACCTTTTCTATTTTATACAAAAGAGCATCATCATATAAGAAACAAGCTACAATGAATGCAAATAACAGGATCAAATCAATAACTGCATGCCAACTCAATGTCGTCAATATCAAGTAGTTTATTTATTACAACATAACAACACCATAAAGCAACAACAAGATATCACACGGCAATAATCGTTTAAGAGAGAAAAAACCATGTATCAAGCAATTAATACAATGAAGTCTAGTGTGACATATAATTAACCACATGTATATATAATTTTAAAGTCCACACGAATCCTGAGATGCTGAGTTTCTGGATCGTCTATCTCGAGCGCTTTTTAATTTATTCTGACGGCCGATGAATAATTTCTGTGAGACCGAATTGAACATCTGAGATTGAAAAAACATTGTTAATCATTTAAAGTCTCAACTAAGATCTCATGCTTAGTCTGAATCCTCCGCAATGAATCTAGTGGTTAAAGAACAACAAAGGATGTGGTGAGCACAAATAAATTTATTGAGCTAAAAGTAAAAAAAACATAATTAAATATTACTTTAGGAAATATAACAATAATATAATATAATTGAATTAATGCTTATTTAATGCATCTTATCTGTTACTAAAGGAAAGCTGATTCCCTCTTTTTCCATGTTTTGAAAATGATTTTTAATTTTAAAAACTTACTAATAACATTCATACATATCAGGGTACTGAACAATTTATTATTGGGTGGACAAGCTTGAACACTCTATCATTTTGTCAATTAAAGAAAAGAAAAGTGCGACCAATACAAATATATATGATTGTCTCATTTATTATATAGTCAATATGAACTCATAATCTATTTTATTCAACTAAAATGTTTTTCTTCTTGTACCTTTGGAATCATGCCCAATTGAATCAAAGATGACGGGCTAATCTTCGCCTATTCCCCTTCGCATCTTCTTTTCAAACTCTTGGTGTGACATATAATAAACCACATATATATCTTTAAAGTCTCATAAAATAAAAAAATAAAAAAAATTAGTTGCAACAACATGACTTCATAAGACAGAATATATATAGGTTTAAGCAACAATTAAGATCTCATGCCTAGTCCAAACCCTTGGCCAATGAACCTACGAGTCAAAGGAAAACAATGGAAGTGGTGAGCAGAAATGAACTTAAAGAGCCTAAAGATGAAAATCCATAACTGAATATTACAATAAAGGATGCATTAATTGAATTAATGTTGATACAAAGCCATCCTATTTTAGCAATGTTTCAATCAGTATCATATCACTTTGGAATTACAAAGCACATGGTGCCTTCTTTGATTGTATATTTTATCAAGACAGATACTTAATATATATTAAAGGTAGACGACAGAAAGCTCCAAGAATTCTTCTTTTCTTTTTATCCAATTTTTTGAAAATATTTTTGAAAATGATTTTTAATTTTAAAAACTTTCTAATAGCTTGCATATATATGTGGGACTGAACAACCTTCTCTACTTCTGGTTGCAGGTGTCAAGGTTATTATCGAGTGGACCAGTTTGAACACTCATTTTTTCAATAGATAATTAATTACCTAGGAATCAATTAAAAAAAAAGAGAAGGAAATTACGTTGGAGACCAACAAAGAAGCAGATTAGTGCAACCAATACAAATACGTATGATTATCCATAGATTATATAGTCAAATGGTTTTTCTTTCTTACCTTGGAACCATGTTCGGCTGAATCCGAGGAGCTTATACAATACGAACATATGGAAGATGTGAGATGATCGGCCAATCTTCACCTGTCTCCTTTTTGCATCTTCTTTTCAGTTGCGGGCAGTAAAAAATTTGGAAAGTTTCCAACATTTGTAGATTCTCCAGATTCCTTGGCAGCGTTTCTACTTGTGGACATTCTGCAATTGTTAGATGTCTAAGTGACTTGAGATTCTGTACCCAGTCAGGCAAAGCCGTGAGATTGGAAAACCCTTCAATGGATAGATGTTCTAAGACACTGCTTTCTGGTTCTGCTGTCATCAACGACTCCAATGCTCCACAACAACAAATGACTAATTTTGTGGCATGGTAGTGAAAACATTCAGTATAATACACAGATGGCTCATGTATACCAGTGATAAACAATCTTCTGAGCTTGAGCAAGTGTTGTAGTTGCCCATGTAAACTGACTTTCTTGCCGCAAATTTGTATGTCAAACTTATGTAGTGAATTCAAGATTTGTACAAGTTCGTTTGGCGGCAATATTATTGGACATTCTTCAACGGTTAATGAAATATTTAGTCGTTGCAAGTCATCCCAAGGAAGAGATTGGAGTTGTGTGCATTGTATAATTTGTAATTCCTTCAAGGATGCGAGGTTTCTGATGCAGCCACTCGGAAGAGATGCCATGTCGTTCATATTCACCACTTTGAGAACAGAAAGAGAAGTGAGTCTTCCAATACATGAAAGTAGGCTCTCACTGCAGTCCATTATCTCAAGGCATTGGATTGTAGGAAGCCTCGGCATGCATTTCAATTTACGACAACTGATAATCTGCAGTCTTTGCAGTTTAGGGAACAACTCGTGGGCACTATGAGACTCTGGCCATTCGTCTAAGTTATTCATCTGAGACAAGAAGAGTTCTTGAAGGGAAGGAAAGCCTCTATGTCCATGAAACTCATCACCCAGGTGCGTAATGCCATCCATCAATGTTAAGCTAAGCTCCTTAAGAAACTGCAAATTTCCAAAGGGGGGGATATGCTCACAAGCACGGCAGTCATCAAGTCTAACTTCAATCAAATTTGGCAACTGTAACTCTATCAACCATGCTGGAAATTGTCGGCTACTATACCTGTATATGGTTAACTTCTTTAAGCTGGTGTTGGGATAAAGATCATCCAGCATGTCCTTATCACTCCTCTCTGAAAGATTAAACTTTAATTCTAGTTCATCGAGATGTTTATTCTTCAAAATTTGTCTTCCACCACCAGAGTAACTTGTAAAATTCTCGGAACATTTAATTCTCATCTCTCCATGAAGCTTCAAATCCTCAAGCTCTGTAACTGAGCATGCACCACTTCTGTTGTCGGCAACAAAGAAAGGTAGACTTCGAAGATTAATTAGTCGTGACAACCCACGAGGCAGGTATGCCAATGTAGAACAACGGCAATCAAGATACTGTAAATTGAGGAGACGGATTATGGAGTCGGGTAGAAATTCAATAAAATTCCCAGATAAGTTCAGATACCTCAAATGTATTAAATTCCTATTGATGATGGCACTATCCTGATCCCATTGTTTCTTAAATCTAACACCCGTAAGAATTTCAGTTTGTAGAGGTCTATTTTAAACTGATCGCCAAAGCTCAATATAAGAGTCCGCAAGCACAATGACTTTTTACCTAAGGCCTGAGTAATGTACGATATATTTGTCCCGTATACGCGCAAATGATATGTTCTCTTTCCAATGTCTTCCACTGAATCCTGAATATAATTCCAATATGCATCTGCAGATACTGATCGTCCCAGGTCATGCATCAAATCATGCATCGTGCATTTGGTTGCAAGACTATCTCCAAAATCATGCTCATTGGAAGGTCCCAAGAGAAAGAATAACCTCAGTACTAGACCATCAAAGACACGGTTGCCTTCTGTTTCAGCATCAAAATTCCCTTCTGAATGCACGAAACCATTTGCTATCCACAGTTTGATCAATTCACCCTTTCTCATCACATAGTCCTTTGGGAATAGGGAACCAAATGCAAAACACTTCTTCCAATGTGGAGGGAGAGCCTCATAGCTCAACTTTAGTATGGCCAACAGGTTTCATCAGCACCATGGAGCATGCTACCTAGGGATTTGACAGCCAAGGGAAGACCACCACATTTCTCAACAATCTCTTCACCAATTTTCATTAACTTTTGATCAACTGCATTGCCTTCGAAAGCAACTTGTTTAAACAAAAGCAAACAATCATTTTTGGGCAAAGGCTCCATTGAGAGGGTTTCAAATGCCCTCATGGTCAATGAGACTTGTCGGCTACGAGTTGTCACCAAAATTTTACTTCCCTTTAGTCCACATGTTAAGGCTGTTTTAAGTACAACCCATCGCGATTGATCTTCATTCCATACATTATCGAGGACAAGCAGAAATTTCTTCCCGGATAATATTGTTTCTAGCTCCTGCCTCACTAAATCTATTTGTAAGATGTTGACTGGTTTACCAGTAGCCAGTTCTAAAACAGACTTCATTATCATTTTAGGATCAAATTCAGCCCCAATAACTGTCCACATTCTTAAACTTTCAAAATGAGCTTTCACCTTCTCATCGTTGAAAACAAGCTGAGCAAGTGTAGTCTTCCCCAGGCCACCCATTCCAATGATGGCGATGACTTTCACCGTATCATCATCATCCTTTGTTAACATGTCTACAATCAAATTCTTCTCTGTATCTCTCCCTACAACATCCTCCGGGTTATTGCGGGAGTGGGTCTCTCCGAGGGGACTGGTTTTCGACGTACTGTTTTGTGGCAAACTGAGAAGAATGGACTTTTGTTGCAAAATAGAATCCAGACTCTCTGTAATGGCTTTTATCCTGCCACCCATCCTACAATTGAACCCAACTTGGTTATTAGAAGAGAAGAAATCACGCACACACCATAAAGTTCTTTCTGATCTCTGCTTCTTCTGCAAGACTTTGGTGTCATAGTAATCCACAATATCTTCGAGATCGTACGCAAAGTATTTGAGCTTCTTCAACAAGTTCTTCGCAGCTTCATCAATTAGAGAGCGGGACTCGACGTCTTCGATCACCAAGTCGATGATCGTCAACAAGTCCTTGAGCTTCTCCATCTTCCCTTTGATATCAGTCATCGCCTTGAGGTTCTCGTCGAGTTGGCCGAGAATTGCCACCTTGTTGGCTAAGAAGCCAGCCGCGGCAACTGCAAAAGGTATTTCCATGGCTACGGGGAAGGATGCAGAAGTTGTTTGGTATGGATGTGGCTAACAACAGCGTTGGAGGAGAAAAGAGATTAATTAGCAATAACTTGCAGGCGACGACTCCTTTGGGTCTTCCTTTTTGATAGACATTAAATCGATCGAGTATTTTATGGCCATAGCATTTTCAAACCAGCTCATCGAAAGGGATGCCCAAGTTATTTACATCGCAAATTTTTTATGCTCTTGAAAAGAAAACTTACCAACTCTTCGATCGCATTTGATTTCTAAATACTTAATTTCAACTTGGCATGCTTTCAATTAAAATGACGTACGTATGAGAAATTAACCACTGATTTTTCCCGGCGCGCTGTTTTTGTTAAATACAGAAATTTCAAGGGCTAAATCACATACAATCGTAAGTTATGAATGAAATCGAAATAACTTTTTTAGAAGTGCCTTTCTGTAAAGTTGCTTTAAACTTATCAAAATTAAGGGGTGTTTGATTCGCTCTATTTTCTATTTTTATTTTTTCAAAAACCCGTATGGGGTGTTTGGTTTGTTCCATTTTCTATTTTTATTTATCATTTGTATTTTCTCATTTTCTAAAAAATGACTTTATTTTATTTTTTAGTTTTCCAAAAAATACTATGGGAGCGTTTGGTTAGTTCTATTTTCTATTTTTATTTTTTAGAAAATCGTATTTTCTCATTTTCTAAAGAATAACTTTATTTCATTCTCTAGTTTTCCAAAAAACGTTATATCTTTTTCTGAAAAATAAGTCTAGAAAATACAAACCAAACACATTTTGCTGATGTTGTTTGTGCCATAATTGGCGTGCTATACCTATACCTTTAAGACTTAGGTTATGGTGCATTACTTACAATCCTTGCATATCATGTTGATATAGGTGGATTAGATAGTGGATGCTGTTTTGACCAGTGTTATGCATCATCATGCACTGTGCATCACTATCGATCAGGGGCCCCTTTTGGGTGAGCTAGGTCGACAGTCATACTGACCTACCCATACGGCCACTCATGCACTCATGGATTAGTGAATCGGAGCGTGATAGCAGGCAGAGGTCCCTCCTTGAGTAATCCATATACCAGGAGATGAGAGGGAAAGGTCTCTCCCCCATTTATATACATGGGGTAGGGGTAATACTCAGACAGAGATGTCCTCCATAGATGGCCTAGGGCTGATAGAGATATCGCCAGGATAGGTCATGGAGTAGGGGTGTTACACCAACAGCATTCCGTCTACTCGATCGCTCAGGAGCAGTGATGGTAGAGTACGGACGGCAGTCACGGCCCTACGTCGGAGGGTGGCCTCCGCTCAGCTTCCTCCCGTATATAGGTGACGATGTTTGATCGACGGCAGGGGTGACCATGTCATTGCACCATGTGCATACGCATATTTTGCACTTGCTTGTGTTTGCTATACTTAGATGCTGCATATGATTGACATACACATACAGGAGACCTTTATGTCTGGGTTTGGCGACTCCACCACATTGGTATGATACTTTCTATTCCCTCTTTCAGTTGTACTTATCTCTACCTGTACATGTGTTATGTCGATAGCCTGTTATACTATTGCTAGCTTCGACTATCCTGCGTATATGATGAGATATCCGCTGAGTTCTGTCGACTCACCCCGTTAGCTCCTTGTTTTTTTTCAGGATGATCGACTGGAGTGCCCAGCAGCCTGTCTCAGCTCGTGTATTTTCGAGACGATTCTCGGGGTTTGTCTTGATATTTTGATGGGGTACATGTTGGTACCCTTTTTCTGTTCATTTTGTCTTTTCATTTCCTCTGTTGTATTCGTGTTCTGTTGGGTGGTTTATATGGTAGTATAGTTGTACTTTTGTGTGTCATGGAGGCCCTTGTGTCATTTTATTTTGTGGTAAGTCGTACCGGTACGCAGCTTTTGATGTTGTTTTCATTTTCTTTGTATGGAGACATTTGTTCCGGCACTATAGGCTGTGGTACAAGCGGCTGAAGTTGTCGTAGAGGTTAGGTTTTTGAATTGTCCGCCGGGTCGAGGGAGTAGGAGTCCGGTCAATATCGGACGAGCGGCTCCTCAGGGCGTGACAAATTGTT
This sequence comes from Boesenbergia rotunda, assembly GCA_024364735.1. Lineage (NCBI taxonomy): Eukaryota > Viridiplantae > Streptophyta > Magnoliopsida > Zingiberales > Zingiberaceae > Boesenbergia > Boesenbergia rotunda. The sequence continues at coordinate 121,955 of JAGFNQ010000760.1, forward strand.
TGGAAGGGAGGAGAATCACTGGTGCAAAGATTGGGTAAGCATTCATATGGTTGTATTCGATCTTGTATGTGAATTTATATGGGATGTGTAAGGAATTTGATTAGGTTTTGTTGCTTTGGATTTCTTCTTCGATTTTGGTTCTATTCGAATCTAGGGTTTTCCTCTGCCATAAGTTGTATTCTCCTTGGTTTAAATCAGAATTAAGATTTGTGGTTGGATTCTGTGATCTTATGCTAGCTTTCGGCAGTTACATTGCTTTTGCCGTGAGTTTCAGTTGGAGGTTTGGCATGGTTTTGGAGATTGGCAGTAGGGTTTTCTTATGTTTGGATCTCCTTGTTGTGCTGTGGGTTGCATTTCTTCAACTCCAAATTTTCTGTGGCGGATGATCTGAGCCACGGGGTGATTGGTTATATAGGTTTTGTTCTTGGAGTTTTGTATGTGAGATTATGTTGTTTAGCTCTATGTGAATTGGTCAGAGATCTATTAGGGTTGTTTGGTATTCTATTGTTTTCTAGTCTTGTAGCCTACGGTTGTGGAGCCTATTTTGGTTGTTGCCGTGAGTGCAATGGGCTATAAGAGTTTGGTTTTTACATAGCAATGGTCTTGAGTTCCCACGTTTAGTGTTGACTTCGACTTAAGTTAAATGTAAATTTGAGTTGTATTCTGGTTGGGACCGAGAGTAGTTTAGCGCTTGGTCTTATATCGCCATGGTTGTGAGTTTTATGAGAAGATGTTCTAATTAAGATTTTATCCTAATCACGTTTAGTATTTTGTTTATCTAATTTATTTAATTGTATAAATAGCTAAACTATGTCCTTGCTACAGGACCTTGACTTTGGACTCACACGGTTAATCGTGAGAGATTTTCTTCGCGTATACGTTCTACATAAAAGGCGGGTACTTCTCCTTTGTACTCTAGTAGTTCTTTTATCTTCATGAATGACTTGTTATGTCTAAATAGGTCTGCTTGACTTTATTCTTTGTTATTGGTTATTTAATATCACCGTTGATACCTTTCTTTCTTGGCCTTTGAGTTAATTAGTATTTTATATTCGTATAGTTTCTCATTGGTTTCTTATTCTGTAAAGTACCGCTCGTACGCGAGTACTTAGTTGTTCATTAAACACCACTAGGATGGTTGGCATTAGGGACACCTTACCTAGTAGTTTAGTTGCATATTCGTTGGTTATCTGGTTGGTTTCTGGTTTGTTGTTTTTGTTGTTGCATCGTTGTTATTCAGTTGTTTGTGTTTATTGGTATCATGCACCATACATGCACCGTTACATACTGACGACTATTGGACTTCCATATGGTTAAGTCGTTGTCAGTCATCTAGCTGCTTTGCCACTCAACCACTTGGTGTGGTAGTTGCTAGAGTGGGAGCAACCGTCCTATTACGCCACACTCAACCACTCATATACAATGGATGTTAAAGTTGTAGGCAAACAGTTGACACCCTCATCGTTATTTCTGAGGGATATCAGAGTTGTTGATAGCTCCCCCTATATATCAGGGTTTTGGAGTAGTTGGCTCCCCAGCATCCTGCCTACTCAACCACACATTTGTGGTATTCGTTGGAGTGCGTACAGTTGTCACAACCCTACCCACTCAGCCACACAAATGTGATGTGTTAGTGGCTTAAGTGGCGTTAGGAGTGACACATGTCATTGCAGCATCTGCATCTATTGCATTTATGCATTTTCTTGTGGTTGTTGCATTTATATGAGCTATGGTTGCTACATTTAGTTGGCATGCATGTTTGTTTGATACTATGCTATGTCGTAGGTATTTTACGTGGTTTTATACATGTTTTGAGTTTCTCTATTTTCCCAGAGACTGTACACTGTTGTATTCTATTGTTTCATATACCCTTTGATGTCATGCTATTGTCTATTCATATACCCGCCGAGTCCGCCCCGACTCACCACCCCTGCTTCTATTTTTATTTCAGGTAGCAGGTAGTTGTATTACTTGGAGCCAGGAGAGGATTCAGTTGCTAGTCCTACGTTGTCGAGTTTGCTTCCATACTTGGGTTATTATTGCAGTATATTATTTCTGCATTTTCGTTGTTTCCGCATTTTTATTTTCTAGACTAGATTATTAGTTTGATATTGTTATAGTAGAGATATATTCATTTTTGGACTCATGTTGGAGTTCGTCGGTCCTTCGGATTTTCGTTAGCTCTATTTCTGCTAAATGACAATAATGGGTTTCTAGCGTTTAAGTTTAGTTTATTTTTATCATTTATATTGATATAAACTGCGTGATTGTGCCTTCTTATATCTGTTATGATGGCTGAGCCATCTTTTATGATGAGAGATTATGTATATTATGTCCCAACTTGTCCGTCGTACAGAGGAGATGTTGCTCGATTTTTGAGTAAGCATGTGCCTCTGGAGGCGTGACAATAGTAGATGTTGGAGTTGTAGGTAAGCAGTTGACATCCTCTTCGTGGTTTCCAAGGGATAGCAGAGCTATTGGTGACTCCTTCTTTTCCTGAGATTTCGGAATAGTTGGCTCCCCAACATCTTGTTCACTCAACCACTTATACTAGTGATAGTTGTTGGAGTGCGTACAGTTGTCACAACTCTACTCACTCGAACTTATAGATACAATGTGATGACGACTTGACTGACGTCAGGGGTGACATATGTCATTACATCATGTGCATTTGCTTATATTTGCTGCATTTGTTTGAGTTATGATTGTTGCATTTAATTGACATACATATATGAGTTATTATTTGCACTTTCATTCAATTTTACATATTCATATATGTTGTTTTGTTTTGGAGACTGTATGTCGTTACTTCTACCTGCTTGTTGTATCTTTTTATATATCATGTGTTTGTCTATCTGATGACTCGCAGAGTCTGCCTAGACTCGTTCAGTTATACATGTTTTTATATTACTTTTTTTTTTCTGAGACTGTATACCATTATTTCTACCTACTTGTTATATCTTCTTATGCTATGTATTTATCTATCTTTATACCCGTAAAGACCATCCAAATTCACCACCCCTTGCGTGTAATTCTATTTCAGGTAGTCGGTAATTACGTTACTTGGTATCAGGAAAGGATCCATTTGTCAATCCCCAGTATAGAGTCTTTGGTCACTTCGTAATTTCATTGTTAGACTTATATTTATTCCTTTAGTAAATTTGTCTTTATTTTTTTTTTAGTGGATTTGTATTTATTGTTAAATACTGAAATTTTTCAAAAAAATAAGGGGCCCAGTTGCAATTTTCTAAATAAGTTGGGTTTATTTGCAAAATGCCAAAAACTATATTACAACCTAAAAAACCCTAAGTCTCTTCCCCCAACTCTTTCGAAACTGCCCGAACCCCTCTCCTCTGTCGTTTCTTTTCCCCTGCCCGACGCCGACGTAGCAGCGAACCGACGGCCGCTGAGCCCTAGCCAACTGCCGACGACGTCACACCACCCCGAGGTCGCCGCGCCCTTCTCCTTCCTCCTCATTTGTGCTCACAAAGGCGACGTCACTCGGCCGGTTGCCCTAGTTGTGCCGCCGCCCTCACGCGAGCGCCTCTTCCTCACGCGTCGACGCTGCCAGATCCTTTCCGGCCAAGAGCAAAGGCGCCACTACCAGCCTACCTCTGTTCCTCATCTCGTCCTGTTGCTTGCGTCGACTATCCTTCAGGGGTTCCCGATCACTGCCCTTTTGTGCTTCCTGCCGATTCAGGTAAGGTGGGGTTGTGTATTAAGTTTCATTGAATCAATTAGGTTTGGTGGTAGTTCAGGGAAAGATTTGTTCTAATCCTACATTAGTTTTGGATCTTGAATGTGATTAGGTTTGTGATGAAATTTCTCTGGTTTGGATGTTGATTTGAGCTTCTGTAAATGCTCTGTTCACGGACTAAATTGTGTGGTTTTGAGTAGGTTGGAGATGATCTTGTGCTCTTGTGAGTTGGTTGAGTTTGGTGATCTTTGCTTCTACTGTGTTACTGTCCTTGTGGACTTGAGGCCGTGAAATTGTAATTTGGGTATTCATGTATTATGTCTTGTTTATCCATCTTTGCTACAATTGGGAGCGTTGTACGAGTTGTACTTGGGATTTGTTGTTATGAGTTTTCTAGGAGTTAACTGAGCTATTAATCGGAATTGAATTGAGATGAGTTTCCTTAGGAGTTATCCCTGGATGGAGGTTTGATCTTGAGTTTGATCTTGGGTTAGGATTAGACTAAACCGTTGAACTTAATTTGATAATTAGGATTAGATCCTAATTACTGTTAGTAGTAATTTAACTATTTTAATAAATTATATTCATATCTAAATTGTATCCTTGATACAGGACCTTGACGTTGGCCTCGCACAGTTGATCGTGGGAGGTTCTGTTCGTATAGTTCTACCATTATAAGGCGGGTACTTCTCCTTTGTACTCGAGTAGTTTTCTTTACCTTAAAAGCATGGCTATATTATGTCTGATAGATTGCTTGACCTTGTTCTTTGTCGTTATTTAAACATCGCCGTTGAGACTTATTCTTCGTTGATCTTTGAGTATTCCTAAATTCGTATCTGTACAGTCCTCGGTTGGTTTTCTGTTCTGTAAAGTACCGCTTGTACGCGAGTACCTAGAAGTCCATTATACACAGATAGGTTTATTTGGAATTAGAGATACCCTACCTAGTAGTGTAGGTGCATAATCGTTGGTTCTTGGTTTCCGGTTGATTGTATTGATGCATCGTGTATTTTATTGGATTTTGTTGCATCGTTGTTTCTTCGGTTGTTCGTGCATCGTATTTCATGCACCATATTTGCACGTTGCATACTAACGACTGTTGGCTTACATTTGGTTAAGTCGTTGTTAGTCATATTGTTGCTCGAGTCACTCAACCACTTGTTGTCGTGGTAGTGGTTAGAGTGCGAGCATTTGTCCTGTTATTCTAAACAGTGACACCCTCACCGTTGTTTTTAGAGGGATATTAGAGCTGTTGGTGGCTCCCCCTTTGTATCGGGGTTTCTGGAGTAGTTGGCTCCCCAGCATCCTGTCCACTCAACCACGCCTTATGTGGCATTATTGTTGTTGTTAGAGTGGTACAGTTGTCACAGCCCTACCCACTCGGTCACACAGATGGGATGTGTTGACGGCTTGACTGGCGTCAGGGGTGATACATGTCATTGCATCATGTGCATACGTATTTCTTTTATGCATTTGCTTGTGTTTGATGCACTTATATGAGCTATGATTGTTGCGCATGTTTGACATGCATGTATATCTTGATATTATTATTATTGAGTTATTCTATACCTGTTTAGTTATTATTCGGTTTTATACCATGTCGTATTATATTAGTTATGCATGATTAGGTAAATCTGATATTTCTTATGGACTGTACCTTTTGATTCTCTACTTCGTTATCTTATTTATGCCATGCTTATTGTCTATTTATATACCCGCAGAGTCTGTCCGGACTCACCACCCCTGCTTCCCTTTTTGTTGTTTCAGATAGCAGGTAGTGGTATTTGCTTGAAGCCAGGAGATGATCCAGTTGCCAGTCCCTCAGTCCCAGTGTTGGTTTGTTTTGATTTGTTCTAGTGTCTGCTTTATTTCCGCAGTTAGTTTCCTTGTCAAGTATGGGTTTTGGATTTTGACGTTATTACTGGTATGTAGACTTTCTTTTATGTTTAAGATGGCTAAGCCATCCATTTATTTTGTTTCAATATAAACTGCGTGGATGTATGTTTTAATTATTATTGTGATGCCAACCGCTTGTGGCTGAGCTAATATTGGTGGAGAGTGTATGTACATTTGCCCCATATTGTCCGCCGTACAGGGGAGATATTGCCCGATTTTTGAGAAAGCATATGCCTCTGGGGGTGTGACATTTATTCCACGGTCGTTTGGTTTGTCACATTATTTTTCGAAATTTATTTATGGTGTAGTTATTATTATTTGTGTGATTGCGATATTTATTATTTTGTTTCTGTTCTTGTCAGCCGTGTTAGCTATATATATATATATATATATATATATATATATATATATATATATATATATATATATATATATATTGTGTTGAGAGTAATGTGTAAGAGTTTCAGATTATCCATTGTATAAAGGAGAAATTATCCGTTACTTGAGTAAGTATGAGTGGGGGCATGGCAAAATAACTTGGGTATCATTTTTGTTGAACGAGATTGCCATAATATTGTTCTTGAGAATTCCTTTATTTGGAGACTTCTTGTGTCAATTTCAGTAAGTGCTTTTATTAATTTTCATTTTCTTGGAAACATTTTAACAGAACCTTTTCTATTTTATACAAAAGAGCATCATCATATAAGAAAAAAGCTACAATGAATACAAATAACAGGATCAAATCACATAACTGCATGCCAACTCAATGTCGACAATATCAAGTAGTTTATTTATTACAACATAACAACACCATAATGCAACAACAAGATCTCACACAGCAATAAGCCTTTAAGAGAGAAAAATCCATGTATCAAGCAATACAATGAAGTCTAGTGTGACATATAATTAACCACATGTATATATAATTTTAAAGTCCACGCGAATCTTGAGATGCTGATTTTCTAGATCGTCCATCTCGAACACTTTTTAATTTATCCTGGCAGCCGATGAAAAATTTCTGTGAGATCGAATTGATCATCTGAGATTGAAAAAACCTCGTTAATCATTTAAAGTCTCAACTAAAATCTCATGCTGAGTTTGAATCCTCCGCAATGAATCTAGTGGTTAAAGAAAAGCAAAGGATGCGGTGAGCACAAATAAATTTAATGAGCTAAAAGTAAAAAAAAACATAATTGAATATCACTAAAGGAAATATAACAACAGTATAATATAATTGAATTAATGTTTATGTAATGCATCTTACCTGTTACTAAAGGAAAGCTGATTCACTCTTTTTCCATATTTTGAAAATGATTTTTAATTTTAAAAACTTACTAATAACATTCATACATATCAGGGTACTGAACAATTTATTATTGGGTAGACAAGCTTGAACACTCTATCATTTTTGTCAATTAAAGAAAAGAAAAGTGCAACCAATACAAATATATATGATTGTCTCATATATTATATAGTCAATATGAACTCATAATCTATTTTATTCAACTAAAATGTGTTTTTTTTCTTGTACCTTTGTCCAATTGAATCAAAGATGATGGGCTAATCTTCGCCTATGTCCCTTCGCATCTTCTTTTCAAACTCTTGGTGTGACATATAATAAACCACATATATATTTTTAAAGTCTCTCAAAATAAAAAAAATAAAACAAATTTAGTTGCAACAACAGAACTTCGTAAGATAGACAATACATATAGGTTTAAGCGACTTTAAGATCTCATGCCTAGAACTTAAGGAGTCAATGAACCTACGAGTCAAAGGAAAACAATGGAAGTGGTGAGTAGAAATGAACTTAAGGAGCCAAAAGATTACAAATCATAACTGAATATTACAAGAAAGGATAACAACAATATACATTAATTGAATTAACGTGGATACAAAGCCGTCCTATTTTAGCAGTGTTTCAATCAGTATCATATCACTTTGAAATTACAAAGCACATGATGCCTTCTATGATTGTATATTTTATCAAGACATAGATAGTTAATATATATTAAAGGTAGACGACAGAAAGCTCCACGAATTCTTCTTTTTGTTCTTTTCTTTTTTCCCCCTTCCCAATATCCAATTTTTGAAAATGATTTTTAATTTAAAAAACTTTCTAATAGCTTGCATATATATGTGGGACTGAACAACCTTCTCTACTTCTGGTTACTGGTGTCAAGGTTATTATCAAGTGGACCAGTTTGAACATTCATTTTTTTTAATAAATAGATAAGTAATTACCTCGGAATCAATAAAAAAAAGAGAAGGAAATTACGTTGTAGACCAACAAAGAAGCAGATTAGTGCAACCAATAAAAATACATATGATTATCCATAGATTATATAGTCAAATGGTTTTTCTTTCTTACCTTGGAACCATGTTCGGCTGAATCCGAGGAGCTTATTCAATACGAACATATGGAAGATGTGAGATGATCGGCCAATCTTCACCTGACTCCTTTTCGTATCTTCTTTTCAGTTGCGGGCAGTCGAAAATTTGCAAAGTTTTCAACATTTGTAGATTCTTCAGATTCCTTGGCAGCGTTTCTACTTGTGGACATTTTGCAACTGTTAGATGTCTAAGAGACTTGAGATTCTGTACCCAGTCAGGCAAAGCCGTGAGATTGGAAAACCCTTCTATGGATAGACGTTCTAAGACACTGCTTTCTGGTTCTGCTGTCATCGACGACTCCAATTCCGACTCCACTTTGAGAACAGAAAGAGAAGTGAGTCCAATACATGAGAGTAGGCTCTCGCTGCAGTCCGTTATCTCAAGGCATTGGATTGTAGGAAGCCTCGGCGTGCATTTCAATTTACGACAACTGATAATCTGCAGTCTTTGCAGTTTAGGGAACAACTCGTGGGCACTATGAGACTCTGGCCATTCCTCTAAATTATACATCCGAGACAAGCAGAGTTCTTCAAGGGAGGGAAAGCCTCTGTTCCCATGGAACTCGGCAGCCAGGTGCGTAATGCCATCCATCAATGTTAAGCTAAGCACCTTAAGAAACTGCAAATTTCCAAAGGGGGGGATATGCTCACAATCACGGCACAAATCAAGTCTAACTTCAATCAAATTTGGCAACTGTAACTCTATCAACCATGCTGGAAATTGTCGGCTCCTATACCTGTATATGGTTAACTTCTTTAAGCTGGTGTTGGGATAAAGATCATCCAGCAATTCCTTATCACTCCTCTCTGAAAGATTAAACATTAATTCTAGTTGATCGAGATGTTATTCTTCAAAATTTGTCTTCCGCCACCAGAGTAACTTGTAAAATTCTCAGAACATTTAATTCTCATCTCTCCATGAAGCTTCAAATCCTCAAGCTCTGTAATTGAGCATGCACCACTTCTGTTGTCGGCAACAAAGAAAGGTAGACTTCGAAGATTAATTAGCCGTGACAACCCACGAGGCAGGTATGCCAATGTAAGACAATGGCAATCAAGATACTGTAAATTGAAGAGAAGGATTATGGAGCCGGGTAGAGATTCAATAAAATTCCCAGATAAGTTCAGATACCTCAAATGTATTAAATTTCCTATTGATGATGGCACTATCCTGATCCCATTGTTTCTTAAATCTAACACCCGTAAGAATTTCAGTTTGTAGAGGTCTATTTTAAACTGATCGCCAAAGCTCAATATAAGGGTCCGCAAGCACAATGACTTTTTACCAAGGCCTGAGTAATGTATATAGTTGTCCAGGATACGCGCAAATGATATGTTCTCTTTCCAATGTCTTCCACTGAATCTTGAATAGAATTCCAATATGCATCTGCAGATACTGATCGTGCCAGGTCATGCATCAAATCATGCATCGTGCATTTGGTTGCAAGACTATAATCTCCAAAATGATGCTCATTGGAAGGTCCCAAGAGAAAGAATGACCTCTGTACTAGACCATCAAAGACACGGTTGCCTATTGTTTCAGCATCAAATTCTCTCCTGAACGCACGAAACCATTTGCTATCCACAGTTTGATCAATTCACCCTTTCTCATCACATAGCCCTTTGGGAATAGGGAACCAAATGCAAAACACTTCTTCCGCTGTGGAGGGAGAGCCTCATAGCTCAACTTTAGTATGGCTAACACTTTTTGTTCCTGATCTTCTAGCTGCCATATTTCACTTCTCGACACTGAGGACCAATAGGTTTCATCAGCACCATGGAGCATGCTACCTAGGGATTTGACAGCCAAGGGAAGACCACCACATTTCTCAACAATCTCTTCACCAATTTTCATCAACTTTTGATCATCTGCATTGCCTCCGAAAGCAAATTGTCGAAACAAAGACAAACAATCATTTTTGGGTAAAGGCTCCAGTGAGAGGGTTTCGAATGCCCTCATGGTAAATGAGACTTGTCGGCTACGAGTTGTCACTAAAATTTTACTTCCCCTTAGTCCACATGTTAAGGCTGTTTCAAGTACAACCCATCGCGATTGATTTTCATTCCATACATTATCGAGGACAAGCAGAAATCTCTTCCCGGATAATGCTGTTTCTATGTTCTTCCTCACTAATTCTATTTGTTTGATGTTGACGGGTGCTTCAGTAGCCAGTTCTAAAACAGCCGTCATTATCATTTTAGGATCAAATTCAGCCCCAACAACTGTCCACATTCTTAAACTTTCAAAATGAGCTTTCACCTTCTCATCGTGGAAAACAAGCTGAGCAAGTGTAGTCTTCCCCAGGCCACCCATTCCAATGATGGCGATGACTTTCACCGTATCATGGTTGCGTTCATCATCATCATCCTTTGTTAACATGTCTACAATCAAATTCTTCTCTGTATCTCTCCCTACAACATCCGGGCCATTAAGGGAGTGGGTCTCTCCGAGGGGACTGGTTTTCGACGTACTGTTTTGTGGCAAACCAAGAAGAGTGGACTTTTGTAGCAAAATAGAATCCAGACTCTCTGTAATGGCTTTTATCTTGCCACCCATCCTACAATTGAACCCAACTTGGTTATTAGAAGAGAAGAAATCACGCACACACCTTAAAGAAGTACTTTCTGATCTCTGCTTCTTCTGCAAGACTTTGGTGTCATAGTAATCCACAACATCCTCGAGATCGTTGGAAAAGTATTTGAGCTTCTTCAACAAGTCCTTCACAGGTTCATTAATTAAAGGGCGGGACTCGATGTCTTCGATCACCGCGTCGATGGTCGTCAACAAGTCCTTGAGCTTCTCCATCTTCCCTTTGATATCAGTCATCGCCTTGAGATTCTTGTCGAGTTGGACGAGAATTGCCACCTTGTTGGCTAAGAAGCCAGCCGCGGCAACTGCCACAGGTATTTCCATGGCTACGGGGAAGGATGCAGAAGTTGTTTGGTATGGATGTGGGCTAACAACAGCGTTGGAGGAGAAAAGAGATTAAGCAATAACTTGCAGGGCGACGACTCCTTTGGGTCTTCCTTTTTGATAGATATTAAATCGATCGAGTATTTTATGGCCATAGCATTTTCAAACCAGCTCATCGAAAGGGATGCCCAAGTTATTTACATCTCAAGTTGCAAATTTTTTATGCTCTTGAAAAGAAAACTTACCAACTCTTCGATCGCATTTGATTTCTAAATACTTAATTTCAACTTGGCATGCTTTCAATTAAAATGACGTACGTATGAGAAATTAACCAAATGATTCCCCCCCCCGGCGCGCTGTTTTTGTTAAATACAGAAATTTCAAGGGCTAAATCACATAAAATCCTAAGTTATGGATGAAATTGAAATAACCTTTTTAGAAGTGCCTTTCTGTAAAGTTGCTTTAAACTTATAAAACTTAAGGGGACGTTTGGTTCGCTCTATTTTCTATTTTTATTTTTCCAAAAAATCGTAGGAGGTGTTTGGTTTATTCGATTTTCTATTTTTATTTTTCATTTGTATTTTCTCATTTTCTAAAAAATAACTTTATTTTATTTTGTAGTTTTCCAAAAAAAACACCATGGGAGCGTTTGGTTAGTTCCATTTTCTATTTTTATTTTTCAGAAAATCGTAGGGGGCGTTTGGTAGGCTTGTTTTCCATTTTCATTTTCCATAGAAAATACGATTTTCTGAAAAATATGTTTGGTTTGCATTTTCCAACCTTATTTTCCAGAAAAAGATATAGTGTTTTCTGGAAAACTAGATAATGAAAGAATGCCATTTTTCAGAAAATGAGAAAATGCGGTTTTCTGAAAAATAAAAATAGAAAATGGAGCAAACCAAACGCCCCCGTATTTTCTCATTTTCTAAAGAATGACTTTATTTCATTCTCTAATTTTCCAGAAAACGTTATATCTTTTTCTAAAAAATAAGTCTGGAAAATATAAACCAAACACGTTTTCTTGGAAAATCGTATTTTCTGTGGAAAATGAAAATGAAAAATAAGTGTACCAAATGTAGCCTATATTTTTTTTTTTGCAAAATAAGATTGGAAATATAAACCAATACATTTTTCAAAAAAACGTATTTTTTAAAAATAAATAAAAATAAAAAACAAACCCAACGCAACCTAAAGTTTTCTTTTCCTCTCTCTCTTCACAGCCACGCCCAAAGCAGTTCTCGTTTTTTTTTCTTCTTTTTTTCTTCTTGTGATTCCGTCGATCCTCTCCCTTTCGTCATCAACGAGGCTGGTTCCTTCCACCTCTATTGCTCGGCTCCAACATTCACGCCCGATCGTCTTCCCCCTTCTAGATTGCGGGAGGCACGAGGGATTGCCATGTTTTTAAACTCCTCTCGCGGATCACATCTAGCCTTGCCGAATCCGAGTTCTTCCCTGCATTCGCGAATCTTCCATAGAGTCGTCAGAGCCGATCATCTCTGTGGATGCCATAGCGACTAATGGGTGTGATCGAAGACCAATAGCTTGGAGTGAGGTGATTGTTGAAATCCGTACCCACAGGCAAATCACGATCCCATGCCCTAACACCTACTTACTATGGCTGATCTGAGGTAAGGATCTAGATTTCTTTTGTTGTGGTATACATGATGTTGTTTGGGATCTGTAATTAGCAAGGTTAGATTAGCGAGTAATATTGTGGGTTTTGGACTGACTTTTAGGTCTGTGATCTGTGATTTACTGTCACGCCCCGAGGAGCTGTCTGTCCGATACCGACCGGACTGCCACTCCCTCGACCGACGGACAATTCAGAAACCTAACCTCTACGACCACCTCAGATGATTGTACCACAGCCTATAGGGCTGGAACAACCATCTGAAATCAACAAAAGCGAGACGGCGATGAAAGCTGCGTACCGGTACGACTTACGACAAACGCAAAACACAAGACCTCCATGGCTCACAAAAGTACAACTATACCGCCGTATAAAAAGACACGACCAGACATGAATACAGCAGCGGAAAAGTAAAGCAACGGAAACAGAAAATGAGTACCAACATGTACCACTATAAAGTAAAAGAAACATCCCGGAGTCATCTCGAAGAAATACGCGAACTGAGACATGCTGCAGGGCACTCCAGACGATCACCCTGAAATAAAAAACAGGGAGCTAACGGGGTGAGTAACAATACTCAGCGAATATCTCATCAGATATACAAGATAGTCTAGCTAGCAATAGAGTAACATGCTATCGAAATAACACAGGTACATGCAGTGGTAAGCATAACTGGAACAGGGATAGAAACATCATACCAAGGTAGCTGAGTCATCGAAACTGACATAAGGGTCTCCTGTATGGGCATGTCAAACAAATGCAACATCCAAGTATAGCAAGCACGGGCAAGTGCAAAAGATGCGTATGCACATGGTGCAATGACATGGTCACCTCTGTCGCCGGTTAGACATCGTCACCTATGTACGGGAGGAAGCTGAGCGGAGGCCACCCTCCGGCGAAGAGCTGTGACTGCCGTCCGTACTCTGTCGTCGCTACTCCTGAGCAACCGAGTAGACGGTATGCTGCCGGCGTAACACCCCTACTCCATGACCTATCCTGGCGATATCCATAATAGCCCCAGGCCAAACCTATCCTGGCGATATCTATATCCGCCCCAGGCCATCACCTATCCTGGCTATATCAATAACAGCCCCAGGCCAAAACCTATCCTGGCGGTATCTACATCCGCCCCAGGCCATCACCTATCCTGGCTATATCAATAACAGCCCCAGGCCAAAACCTATCCTGGCGGTATCTATATCAGCCCCAGGCCATCACCTATCCTGGCTATATCATTATCAGCCCCAGGTCATCTCTGGAGGATATCTCCATCTGAGTGTTAACGCCTGCCCCATGTATATAAATGGGGGAGAGACCTATCTCCTCTCAACTCCTGGTATATGGGCTACTCCCAGAGGACCTCTGCCTGCTACGGCACGCTCCCGATTCACTAACCCATGAGTGCATGAGCGGAGCAGCACAGAGCACACTACCCATACCCCGTCAACCACTAACCCTTGAGTGGCCGTATGGATAGGTCAGTATGACTGTCGACCTGACTCACCCATAAGGGGTCACTGATCGACAGTGATGCACAGTGCACGATGATGGCATGACTCTGGTCAAACAGCATCCACTATCTAATCCACCTATATCAACATGATATGCAAGGATCATAAGTAATGCACCATAGCCTAGATCCTAATGGTGTAGGTATTACCTATCAGGTATATCATCAACAGTATCCGCAAAGGTAGGCAGGTATAAAATACTACATTACTCTATCCGCTAAACATAGCATATCAAGTATATCACTATGACTAATCTAAAAGATAAGTCAGAGATACCCGCCTCGATATGAAGAAGTCCAGGCGTCGAGAGCCCCCGTCCAAAAGAATATCCGCAAAGCAGATAGCCGCGACAATCAATGTCCTGCATCAATACGAAATCACTTAGCTATCTACACAATAGTAAATAACTACTCATTCTCCTACCACCTGGATCAACACAGCCCTCTCTTCATCACTGTTATATGCCTTACAACAATTATGAAGAAGGAACAGAAATCAATCCAATACACAAACCCGTGCCAATTCCCAGCTTCATCACTTGAACACCACCACCCACGGAAAGCTCAATACAGATCAAAAACAACCCATTAATTCACCAACTACAACCTAACCATCTTCCTCAGAGCCCACAGAACACTTAATTCGATTTAAAACCACAAGTTCAGAAAGAAAACAACCGAGATCTAACAATATGCCGGTATCACCTCAAAGCCATCGCCAACTCTCTATAACTGATCTAATCCAAAGCAACAACATAGCCCAGTTAGATCACTAAATGATCATCCATATTCCCTTCACGGAATCTACTCAACAACCAACAAACACACGGTAGAAAGAGGAAGAACCAAGACCCGACTGAAAATTCCAACTCCCGGATCGAAACCGACAAAGGTAAAACTCGGAGAAGATCCCACAGCAATTACAACAACAGAACTATAAGAACACATGAATCGCAGCAATAATCCAAGCATAGAACATCACCGATCTATGAACTGCTTACCTAGAGTAGTTCTTACCAAGATCCGCGCTAAATCTTGAAGTCCCTGGATCCTCCTTGCCTCGGCTCCTCCCACGAAACACAAAATGACCCCGAGCCCAAATCCGAGAAAAACCTTGCTCCCAAGGGAGGAAGAGGCGAGAGGTCGCCGAGGAGAACAAGAGGAAGAAACCAAGACTCGACTTGGCGGCGTTTTAGCGCCCGGGAAGGGACGGAAGCAGAGGAGTCGGTGCTTGGCTTGCTAGGGCTCGCGAAGACTTGAAGAGGGTGTCGCCGCTAGGTTTCGGATGGGGAAAAGAAGGGCTGCGGCGGAGGAAGGACTCGAACGCGAGGCTAGGGCTCCTCGTTACATTCGGCCACAGGAAAATTAATAAAAGGGTTGACCATTTTGCAACCAGCCCCATCCAATTTTGGATATTTACATAAAAGCCCCTAAGTTTAGGAATCTTTGCCCTTTTTAGCCTTTAAACTTTCCGTATTTTAACATTCTCCCCCACTAACAAAAATTTGGTCCCCCAAATTTATTTACACATGTGCTAGGTATAGGAAAACAGTACAAAATACTGAACGAATCACTCGCCGTACCTCAATCAACAAGTGGGGGTCGCGAGCTCGGATAATATCCTCGAGCTCCTAGGTCGTCTCGGCATCTGAATGGTGCTGTCATCTGATTCTAACCAATCGAATTACCTTGTTCCGCAACCACACTCCTGGAAACCCAAAATTCATATAGATACCTCCTCATAAGTACCGGTCAGACTGGAGCTGAACAAGCACCTCGAATAATATGAGTGTGG